>JAYESA010000006.1:150744899-151344899 GCA_036927795.1 Iris macrosiphon | reverse complement strand
TCGTCGGAGCGATGCCACAGGGTGGTCGGAGAGGGTTTGGAGGTCGCCGGAGGTCGAGGTTCTCGCCGGAGAAGGGGGTTTCCAGGGGATTTCCGGTCGGGGCTCACTAGGTATTTATAGGCTCGCCATGGCAGAGGAAGGGCCGGTCGTTGGTCGACAAACAGAGGGAAAGCGTCGCCAGATACGGGGGATGCGAACCGTAGGGTTGGCCGGCGGCCACGGCGGCGGAAACGGCCGCCGGCCAGGTGAAAAGTCGGGCTGCAAATTGGGGGTTAGGGATTTGAAACGGTCGGGTCGGGTCAGGTTGCTGGCGGGTCGGGTCTGACCCGGATCCGACCCACTAGCCTGAGCGGTCCGGGTTGGTCAGACCGGCCGGTCCGGTCCGGTTCAGTCTCAGGGTTGGGTTGGTTTTATTAATTAATTTGATTTAATTAATCAGTTAAATTTTACAATAGTTTTTAATGCTTTAAAAATTCATCCGGAATCCAATAAATTCCCGAAAAAATACCCCATGCTCGGTTTTTAATTTTACACTAGAAAATATAATTTTTATCACATTTTAATATTATTTAATTTCATTTAAAAATTCATTTTAAATTAGACTACTTTAATTTATAGGTTTTAAATTCACAGAAATTGCTAATTTAATTCCAGAAAATTAAATTTAAAAAATTCTTAAAATTTCAGGTGATTACAATCTACCCCCCTTAAGAAAATTGTGTCCTCGCAATTTAAAGATTTAAACTACTAGTAGAACAGAACTACAGGAAATAAAATTTACTTAAAATATATACCTGCATCCTCGAATAAGTGGGGGTATTTCCGGCGCATGATATCTTCCCTCTCCCAAGTAGATTCACCAGGTGAGTGTTGCTTCCATGCCACACGAACCAGTTTAATTGTATGCCCTCTCAGTGTCTTCTCACTGGTTCCAAGTATACCCACTGGTTGTTCTTCATATCTCAGGCTTGGGCCTACGGCGATCTCAGAATGATCCACTATGTGACTTGGGTCAGTCACATACCTTCTCAACTGTGAGACATGGAATACATCATGCACTCCCTCTAAAGATGGAGGTAATGCAAGACGATACGCCACCTCACCAATGCGCTCCAGAATATCAAAGGGCCCAATGTACCTTGGACTCAACTTGCCTCTGCTCCCAAAACGAATGGTTCCTCGAGTAGGTGAAATCCTCAGGAATACATGTTCTCCTTCCTTGAACTCCAGTGGACGTCGGTGTGTATCAGCCCAATGCTTCTGCCTATCCTGAGCAGCCCGAAGATGATTCTGGATTTGTTTAACCTTCTCCACAGTTTGCATCACCAACTCTGGTCCCAAGATTTGACGCTCTCCGACGTCACTCCAGCATATTGGCGATCTGCACTTCCTACCGTATAATGCCTCGAAAGGTGCCATCTTGATGCTTGCCTAATAACTGTTGTTATATGAGAACTCTACCAAATGCAGATGATCTTCCCAAGACCCTCCAAAGTCTAGCATGCAGGATCGCAGCATATCCTCCAAAATCTGGATTGTACGTTCTGATTGACCATCTGTTTGGGGATGATAGGCAGTGCTGAATTTTAGTCTGGTGCCAAGACTCTCTTGTATACTTCGCCAAAAATGTGAAGTGAATCTCGAATCTCGATCTGATACAATACTAACCAGCACTCCATGCAATCTTACTATTTATCGCATATACATGTCGGCTAGTATCTCCGTGGACTGTCCAACTCTAAATGGCAAGAAGTGCGCAGACTTAGTGAGTCGATCCACGATAACCCATACCGCATCTTTTCCACTGGGGCTCCTTGGGAATCCTGTGACGAAGTCCATGGTGATATGTTCCCATTTCCATTCTGGTATGGGAAGCGGCTGCAACATTCCTGCAGTTCTCTGATGCTCGGCTTTCACTTGTTGGCAGACTAAGCATTTCGCTACAAATCTGGCAATCTCTCTCTTCATTCCATGCCACCAATAATACTGCCTTAGATCTCGATACATCTTTGTTCCTCCTGGATGAACTGAGTATATGGAGCTATGGGCTTCAGTCATTAGCTCTTGTCTCAGTTCTCCATTTGGAACATATAGACGATCCCCGCACCTTAATGTACCATCCTCATGTATGCGAAGTCCCGTCTGCAAGCCTGCTTCGGTCTTCTCTTTGAGTCTTCGAAACCTTGCATCAGTAGGTAGAGCTTCCTTAATCCTTTTCACGAGCGATGACTTCACTTCCAGATTAGCCAGCAAGCTACTATGCCTTGGTAGAATAACCTCTATCTGAAGCTCCTGTAGATCTTTTAATAGCTCAGGCTGCACCGTCAAGTAATAAGCTGTAGGCTTCCTGCTGAGTGCGTCTGCTACTACATTTGCCTTCCCTGGGTGGTACTGCAGATCTATATCAAAGTCCACCATCAACTCCAGCCAGCGCCTTTGCCTCATGTTAAGCTCCTTCTGGGTATATACATACTTTAGACTTTTGTGATCAGTAAAGATCTCCACCTTCTCACCATAAAGATAATGCCTCCAAATTTTTAGTGCAAATATTACAGCAGCTAACTCCAGATCATGCGTTGGGTAGTTCTTCTCATGGACCTTCAACCGTCTCGATGCATAAGCAATAACTTTGCCGTGTTGCATCAAAATATATCCTAGGCCACTACCTGACGCATCGCTATAAATAACAAAACCGCCTGACCCTGAAGGAAGAGTCAAGACTGGTGCTGTTGTTAGACGCCTCTTCAATTCTTCAAAGGCCATCTGACATTCTTCTGTCCATGCAAAGTCCTGATCTTTCCGTGTCAACTTCGTCATTGGCTCTGCAATCCTTGAGAAATTTTCTACGAACCTTCTGTAATATCCAGCAAGTCCTAGAAAACTTCTCACCTCAGCAACTGATGTCGGTGTAGGCCAAGTCTCAATAGCAGCAACCTTCTCTGGATCAACTGACAGTCCTTCTCCTGAGATAATATGCCCCAAGAATGGCACCTTATCCATGCAAAACTCATATTTACTGAGCTTAGCATAAAGCTTCTCCTGCCTCAACGTTTCTAGCACGATTCTGAGATGCTCCTCGTGCTCTTCGTGGCTTTTAGAATATACCAGAATGTCATCGATAAATACCACCACGAATTTATCCAAGTATTGATGGAAGACTCTGTTCATCAAGCTCATGAACACAGCAGGTGCGTTGGTTAAACCAAACGGCATTACTAAGAACTCATAGTGTCCATACTTGGTTCTAAAGGCTGTCTTCGGGATATCTTCCTTCCTCACCCTAATCTGGTGATAACCGGATCTAAGGTCAATCTTCGAAAATACCCTAGCTCCACTCAATTGATCAAATAAGTCATCAATGCGGGGCAAGGGATACCGGTTCTTAATAGTCACAGCGTTTAACGTCCTGTAATTAATGCACAGGCGAACTGTTCCATCCTTCTTCGGTACAAAAAGTATAGGTGCTCCCCAAGGTGAAACACTGGGCCGGATGAAACCTTTCTCCAGAAGTTCATCAACTTGCTTCTTTAACTTAACTAACTCCTTAGGTACTAGTCTATAAACCGATGAAGTGATAGGTTCAGCACCTGGAGTTAAGTCTATGGTGAATTCTATTTCCCGATCAGGTGGTAGACCTGGAAGATCATCGGGAAATACATCCACAAACTCTGATATAACTCTTGAGTAACTTGACTCCCCTTCTACAGTTAATACCCTAAAAGTTGGCTGCACACCTTGTTCTACAGCTCCTCGAAGAAATTCAAACTCTGAGTGTCCAGGTGGTCTGAATATAACTTTTCCAAGCCGACAATCAAGAGTAGCATGATACTGACTTAACCAGTCCATATCAAGTACAATATCATAGTCAGGCATAGAAAAGATCAAAAATTGGGCTCGCATCTCTCTTCCGCAGACTACTACTGAACATGATCTACAGATATCACTAACAGGTATAATTTTACCTCCCGTAAGAATTCTCTTAGTCTTCGGAAGGGGTGCAGTAGCTACTCTATGGGTGGCCACGAAGCTAGCAGCTATAAATGAGTGCGATGCCCCAGAATCAAATAAAGCTACAGCAGGTAATGAAGCTACTAAAATGGTACCTGCTATAACTTCTCCAGCAATAGCTTCTTCCTGAACAGCCAATGCAAAAGCCTGACCTCGTCCCTGAGCTGGACCCCTCTGCTGACGAGCCTGTTGGAATAGTGCTGCTTGAGGTGGCAATGGAGGTCTTGGCTGATATCCTCCTGGAGCTGGTGGTCTGACTCCTCCAACTCCCGTCTGCTGTGCTCCCACTGCTGGATAATCTGGCCTTGGTGCAGGTAGAGCTGGTCGTGGTGCTTTCTCTCGGCGTGCTGTGCAGTCCCTGGATAGATGCTGGTTGGAGCCGCAAACCAGGCACAGTCCCAATTTGCGTCTGCACTCCTTTTCAATGTGATCCAACTTGCCGCAGAAATGACAAGTAGGTAGAGTTCTTGGTGCTGCTCTCTGCGGTAGATTCCTCTGGAGTCGCTTTGCAGAATCCCCTTGTGCTGCCTTGGATGGTGCTGAGAAAAATGGTCGCTTCAGGCTTGACTCCCTCCTGGTGACGCGCTCCATGCGTCGTGCTGCAGCAAGGACGTCGTTGTACGATGTAGGGGCAACAGACCCAATCAACCTCTGAAGCTCGAACCTGAGTCCATCAAAGAATTTCTCCGCCTTCTCTTCTTCGGTAGGAATTAGAGAAGGGGCAAAATAACTCAGGCGAATAAATTCAGCATTATACTCCTCCACCGTCATGTTGCCCTGGATGAGGCGGTTGAACTTATCTCGGAGTTCTGATCTAGCAACGGCTGGGATATACATCTCTTGGAAGAGTCTGGAGAACTCCTCCCAAGTAACTCGGTCATGTCCGAGCCTCCTCTCTTCAGCTAGCCACCAATGGTGCGCGTTGTCCGTCAGTTGCATTCGGACAGCAGTCATCCATCTCTCCCGCGGAAGTTCAGCTGCTTCCAACTGATGTTGTGTATTTGTGAGCCACTCATGCACTTCACTTGGTCCTTCCTTGCCCGAGAAGGTACGGGGCTTGAGTTGACGGAAATCAGTGATAGATCCCGTTGCTGGTCGCCTAGCTTGCGGGTTTGCCTGCTCTAATGCATTTACTAGGCTGTTTCTCAGGTTCTCTGCCTCCTGACGCTGCGCCTCCTGTTGAACTTGTTGTTGAGCTTGCATCATGGCATAGAACATCTGGAATATTTGCTGTCCGTCCATTGTTTGCCCTGGTGGGAAGGCAGGCATCTGTGGATTGAACTGCGGCGGTGGTGGAATATCATCGCGCCCGAACCTTGAGTTATGCTGCTCATCTTGTCCACTTTGAGAGGATTGACCCCTGTTCTCTGGTGTAACTCCATCTCCATAGGTAACCACAGCGTCTTGTGGTGTAAAAGGAACTTATTCTCCATTTCTCGGATCTATCTTTCTGCATCAAAAATGAACTTTATGAGAACGTTTAGTAGAATCAAGCAGGATGCATAATCAAGTACTTAATTCGAATGCGATATAGAGTTTCAAAAATGTTTCAACAAATGGATGAGATCCTAAGCCTATCCTATCCTTTACAGGTTTGTTTGGCCCCTAAGTTGAGACCAAACAAATTGTCGTAGACCTGCATGGGCCACCACAAAAACCTTGTCATGCCCCAGTCCCAAAATACAGAGGGTCTGGACACGTGGCAATGGCCAGCAGCATGTACCAATGGACAAACCCAATTTAATGGATCCATCAGTCATACTTAAGCTGTAATATAGGTCTACAACAATAAGTCCAAAATCTAATCTCATCCACACACAGAATAATAAGAACATCAGCAAATAAGAAAGTACATCAAAGTCCAGTCTCAGCAGAGTATGTCGAGGAACAACCCGATAAGAGTCTAAAATACTGGTTCATCAGACCAGAACAAAAGAGTCCAAAAATAGAGTAACTGAAGAGTACAAATATCATAATCTCAAGTAAAGTCTTCAGCCATCACCTCTGCTTCTATGTTAGGTTCTCCTTCAGCAACAGCTCCTGGTACAGCTTCAACTCCTGTTCCGTAAACCTCGGGATATTGTTCTTCTGCTAAACCTGGGGACATCATCCATTCCAGGTCCTCAGAGGACATAGCAAGGTACAAATAATACAAGCCAAAATATATGCAGTGAAATAGTAAATGAAATAAACAGGGTATCTACATAACCATCTATGTGAAAAATACAACTGAGAGCAACACTAGTACTCAGGCTGAGACCGCTACAAGCTCTGTGTCGGGGAGCCGGTAGCAGCAATATCTAGTAGTGGTCTAGCTCTGCTCGAGAGTCTACAACCTCACAATAGTAGTATATATATATAGAACAGCCTGTAGCTTGTGTGTCTCTCCCCACCCAATGTAACCACACGTCTCATGTCCATGTCACGTGAGATCAGAGCTAATGCAACAGTCATAATCTAAGAGTATAATAACTATGTCCATCCTGAATCCTATACAGAATCACCTTGAATATGTCAGGAAGATTTTGTCAATGTATGGTGTCAAGTGTCCTAGGTTGTAGTGTACTTGATAACAAGCATGAGAATATAAAGGGTCTCGAATGTCCAACACTAATGACGTACACAACTCCGCTTACGGGGTTGGCACCCGACTGTGATCGGACGCTAAGTAGGTCATACGGTCCTAGGTTATATCATGCACACTGGTCACAGAAAATAGAGCAAGAGAACAAAATAAACTAATAAACTGTAATTTATGGCAAGGTACACTTGCCTGGGGTTGGAATACCAGTAGCGATCTCTGTATCAGTGGGTTCAGCAATAACTCCTCCAAAAGCTGAAATGAACATTACCAACAGTCTCAGAACATAAGAAATAGTTAGAAATGCCTGTCCTTAAGTCCACTTTGGACACAAGGTCAAAAACGACATTTTTGGGCCATAGCGGGTCCATATGTGGGCCGCTTTGCACCGAAAACTGAGTCAGGGTCATAGGTCTCCAAATCAGTCCAACTTAGTGCCAACAAGTCAGGAACATTGATTTGAACCCAACGGAACTTCCAGAATTGGATTCCGATGAGCCGTTCTCAAAATCGCCCGTCAGGTGGAGCCTGTGGGGCCCACGACACGCGATTTTCCAACGTTCTCAGAATCGAACCAAACTTGACCCACAGGACCATCGTATTGCTACGAGTCCGATGGCGTAAGTTTCGTCTCAATCCGATGTGTATACACTAAGTTACAGCGAATTACAGAGAAGTCGGATACGGGGCGTTGTCCGCGGATACGCGTTGATTCCGGTGTGCACGCACACCCGAATCAGCTTCTGCGAAATCCTGCACGTCCGTATCTACGACGCGCACGTATCTGTGAAGATCGCACGTGACCAAGTCGTCCCATTTGGCGAGGCGTACTTGATTCCGGGGTGGAACAGGGCTAAGTTTTTCCTGTTTTTGGATCGCGGTGTGCGATCACCACAGGACGCGATGCCCCGAGCGGTTTATCCGGGCACCGAGAGGGTCTTATAGGCTACGCGATACAATTCATGGAATTAAAATCGGAGCTACGAGTAAAAAGTTATGGGTACCTGAACTGGGCCCGTAAACCAAGTTCGAATCATGTCCGACACGCGTCTGAACTAGGGCTGTGTCCTGTCTGTGTATTTTGTGTCCGATCGTGTCCAGGCTCGAACTCGCATCCTGGGTCGTGTCCGCGTCTGCCGGAGTCGGCCTGGGGTTCAGGCGAAGGCGGCGCCGGTCCTGGGTGGTCGTCGACGCCCTGGATGGCCGAAACAGCGCCGGAGAAGGAGGAGAAACACTGGATCGGCTCGCTGGAGGTTCTGGTCGGGGTCCCGGCGGTCGAGGGCGGCCGGAATCAGATGCTGGAGGCTGGGCGGACCGGTCTGGGTCGTCGGAGCGGTGCCACAGGGTGGTCGGAGAGGGTTTGGAGGTCGCCGGAGGTCGAGGTTCTCGCCGGAGAAGGGGGTTTCCAGGGGATTTCCGGTCGGGGCTCACTAGGTATTTATAGGCTCGCCATGGCAGAGGAAGGGCCGGTCGTTGGTCGGCAAATGGAGGGGAAGCGTCGCCAGATATGGGGGATGCGAACCGTAGGGTCGGCCGGCGGCCACTGCGGCGGAAACGGCCGCCGGCCAGGTGAAAAGTCGGGCTGCAAATTGGGGGTTAGGGATTTGAAACGGTCGGGTCGGGTCGGGTTGCTGGCGGGTCGGGTCTGACCCGAATCTGACCCACTAGCCTGAACGGTCCAGGTTGGTCAGACCGGCCGGTCCGGTCCGGTTCAGTCTCAGGGTTGGGTTGGTTTTATTAATTAATTTGATTTAATTAATCAGTTAAATTTTACAATAGTTTTTAATGCTTTAAAAATTCATCCGAAATCTAATAAATTCCCGGAAAAATACCCCATGCTCGGTTTTTAATTTTACACTAGAAAATATAATTTTTATCACATTTTAATATTATTTAATTTCATTTAAAAATTCATTTTAAATTAGACTACTTTAATTTATAGGTTTTAAATTCACATAAATTGCTAATTTAATTCCAAAAAATTAAATTTAAAAAATTCTTAAAATTTTAGGTGATTACAGTTTACATGGACAGAAGACTGCCAGAAGGCCTTTGAAGAGTTAAAGAGAAGATTAACAACAGCACCTGTTTTGACTCTTCCTTCAGGGTCAGGAGGTTTTGTTGTTTACTGTGATGCATCAGGTAGGATTAGGATGTGTTTTGATGCAACATGGCAAAGTCATTGCTTATGCATCAAGACAGTTGAAGGTCCACGAGAAGAACTACCCAACACACGATCTGGAGTTAGCAGCAGTTATTTTTGCACTGAAGATTTGGAGGCACTATCTTTAGGGGGAAAAGGTAAAAATCTTTACAGATCACAAGAGTCTGAAGTATGTATATACTCAGAAGGAGCTCAACATGAGGCAGAGACGTTGGCTTGAATTGATGGTAGATTTTGACATAGATCTGCAGTATCATCCGGGAAAGGCGAATGTCATGGCAGACGCACTCAGCAGGAAGCCTACGACTTATTTCTTGACGATGCAGCCCAAGTTATTGAGAGATCTACAGGAGCTTCAGATAGAGGTTGTTTTACCAGGACAGAGTGGCTTGCTGGCTAATCTTGAAGTTAATTCATCACTCATGGAGAAGATTAAAGAGGCATTGCCCACCGATGCTAGATTTCGAAGACTGAAAGAGAGGACAGAAGCAGGCATGCAGACAGGACTTCGTATATATGAAGATGGGACATTGAGGTTTGGAAATCGCTTGTATGTTCCAAATAGAGAATTGAGACGGGAGTTAATGACTGAAGCACATAGCTCTATGTACTCTGTGTACCCAGGAGGAACCAAGATGTACCGAGACTTGAGGCAGTATTACTGGTGGCATGGAATGAAAAGGGAGATTGCAAGATTTGTGGCTAAATGTTTAGTCTGTCAGCAAGTAAAGGCTGAGCACCAAAGGACTGCAGGTATGTTACAGCCGCTTCCTATACCAGAATGGAAGTGGGAACATATCACGATGGATTTTGTCACAGGATTTTCAAGGAGCCCCAGCGGAAGAGATGCAGTATGGGTTATCGTGGATAGACACACTAAATCGGCACACTTCTTGCCATTTAGAGTTAGACAGTCCACAGAGTTACTAGCCAACATGTATATGCGACAAATTGTCAGATTACATGGAGTGCCGGTTAGTATTGTATCGGATCGAGATTCGAGATGGTGTCTTAGCCGCTTCGGCGTAACGCCTCGCTACAGGACTACCTTAGGGCATATATATAACACAGCTATGGTTTTTCTTCTTTTCCCGGAAGAAGGGCTTCTGAATTAGCTGAGGAAACCGCCCTTCCTCTACATCAAGAGCGGGCTCTACCGTCAGCCGGCTCGGACTCATTGAAAGTATTTCACTAAGGCCTTCTTCTTTCGGACTCCTATAGTCACGGGTTAGAACTGGTCTTCTAAAAGAATTTGGTTGCCATTTTCAGAAGGCGAGCGAAGTTCGACTCACTACGCTCGCCAGTGAGTGAAAGCAAGATTTATATCTCATTTCTGGCAAAGCATGCAAGAGAGTCTGGGCACCAGACTCAAATTCAGCACGGCTTACCATCCACAGACAGATGGTCAATGGGAGCACACCATTCAGATCTTGGAGGATATGTTGCGATCATGTATGCTAGACTTTGGAGGATCTTGGGAAGATTATTTGCACTTAGTGGAGTTCTCCTACAACAACAGTTATCAGGCCAGCATTCAGATGGCACCATTCGAGGCATTATACGAAAGGAAGTGCAGATCGCTAAAATGTTGGAGTGACGTTGGTGAACGTCAAATACTGGGTCCAGAATTAGTAACGCAGACAGTGGAGAAGGTAAAACAGATTCAGAATCATCTTCGAGCAGCTCAGGACAGACATAAGCATTGGGCAGATACGCACAGACGTCCCCTAGAGTTTAAAGAAGGAGAGCACGTGTTCTTGAGGATTTCGTCCACTCGAGGTACTATTAGATTCGGGAGCAGAGGCAAGTTGAGCTCAAGGTATATTGGGCCATTTGATATTCTAGAGCGCATTGGTGAGGTGGCTTATTGTCTTGCATTACTACCATCCTTAGAGGGAGTGCATAACATATTCCATGTCTCACAGCTGCGAAGGTACGTGATCGACCCAAGTCACGTAGTCGATCATTCAGAGATCGCAGTGGGCCCTAGCTTGAGATATGAAGAACAACCAGTTGGCATCCTCGACGTCAGTGAGATGACATTGCGAGGACAGACAATCAGACTGGTTCGTGTAGCTTGGAAACATCATTCTCCTGGCGAATTGACTTGGGAACGAGAGGATAGTATGTGCCAGCGTTATCCCCACTTATTCACAGAGGCAGTTAACACCTAAGCAATCTTGTAATTTTTATAATTCTTTCTTTAGTAGCTTATTCTTTGATTGCGAGGACATAATCCTTTTAATGAGGGAAGATTATAAACACCATATTTTTTCTGAATAATTTTAAATATAATTTCCCCAATGCGTTTCGGTATTTTTCTGGATGAAGAACCAAGGTGATTGTGATCGAAAGATTTTTTTATACTGTTAATTGGTGTTAAATATTATGGAAATAATATTTTATGGTGTAAAATAGAAAACCGGACGTAGGGTATTTTTCGGTGAATTTATTGGACTCCGGAGTAGCGTTTTAAGCCCTAAAAACTATTGTATCTATAAACCGAGCCAAACCCAAACCCAACCAAACCAAATCCGAACCAAACCAGCATATCAGGTCGGATCTGAGCCAAATCTGACCCGAAACCCATTGGAAAACCCTACCCTCATGAGTTACTGTAGCAGTATAAAACCTCCCCTTCCTCGGCGTGCGTGCCCAGCCGCAACCCTAGATTCCGTCATCGTCGTCCCCTGTGATCGACGCCACCGTCCCCTGTGATCGACGCCGCCGTCCCCTGTTATCGACGCTGCCGTCCCCTATGATCGACTCCGCCGCTCTCCAGCATCGGTCTCCCCGACCCCGATACCATTCTCCGCCGCGAGCCCAGCCCGACTCCCCCATCACCACCCTCGCCCATCGACCTCCCCCCAGGCTCCACCTCACCCGACCCCTTCTTCCCCCAAGCCCCTGAACCCTAGCTCCGGCCATCCTATTCCGGCCACCTCCTTCCTCCCAGCACTTCCCCGCTCTGCCCACCGAACCGACCCTCCCCAGGAGAGCCGAGCCCGACCAGCCGTGTGTCCCCCCGAAGCCGCCTCCGACCGTCCGACAGCAGCCCTCGTCGAGCCGCCCTCCTCCAGCGAGCCACCCCGGCCAGACTCCGGCAACCCTAGAGCTCAGTGGATGCGGACACGGCAAAGGACGCAGTTCGAGTCGGACACTTCGAACTCGACACGCGGACACGATAAAATGCTATTTTTGGAGCCCTGTTCAGGTACCATTTTCTCCCTCCTCATATTTCCATTTTTGATTCCGTCAATTGTAACGTGTAGACTGTATAACCCTCTCGGTGCCCGTACAATCCGCTCGGTGCATGGCGTCCTGTGGTGATCGCAAACCGCGATCCAAAAACAGGAAAACCCACGCCCTATTTTACCCCGGAACTGAGGACGTCCCGCCAAACGGGATAACTTGGTCATACGCGGTATTTACCGAAACGTGCGTGTCGTTGATACGGACGTGTGGGATTTCGCAGAAGTCGATTCGGATGTGCGTGCACACCGGAATCAACACGTATCCGCCGATAATGCCCCGTATCTGTCCATTCTGGAACACGCTATAACTTTGTGTACACACGTCAGATCGAGACAAAACTTGCACCATCGGACTCGTAGCAATAAGCTGGTCCTGTGACCCAAGTTTGGTCCGATTCTGAGAACGTTGACAAAATCATGTATCGTGGGCCCCACAAGCTCTACTTCACGGGCGATTTTGTGATCGGCTCATCGGAATCCAATTCTGGAAGTTCCGTTGGGTTCGTATCATCGTTCCTGACTTGTAGACATTGAGTTTGAGGAATTTGGAGACCTTTGACCCTGACACGCTTTTCGGTGCTAAGTGGCCCACATGTGGACTCCGCTTTGGCCCGGAAATATTATTTTTGCCCTTGTGTCCAAATTGAAATTAAGGATAGGCATTTCTAGCTATTTGATATCTTCTGAGATGGTTGGTGATGTTTATTACAACTTTTGGAGGAGTACCCACAGGATCCACTAACACAGGGACAACTGTTGGTATTCAAACACCAGACAAGTGTACATTGCCAAACTCTGCAGTATTGTTATATATTTTCCTTGCTTCATTATATTGCGTGCATGATTAACCTAGGACCGTGTGACGTACTTTGCGTCTGATTATTCGTCGGGTGCCAACACTGTACGCGGTGTTGGGTACTGTCCTCTAGAGATGGACATTCGTGACACTTTATATTCTCGTACTTGTCTTACCAAGTACACTTTGACCCAGGACACTTGATACTATTCATGAGACAGGATCTTCCCGAGATATTCGTGGTGATTCTGTATAGGATACAGGACTTGACAGAGATACTATATTCATAGATATATTATGACTTGTTGCATTAGCTATGATCCCGCTTGACATGGACATGAGACGTTATGGTCATGATATGCGTGGTTACATTGGGTAGGGAGAGACACACAGGCTACAGGCTGTTTTATATATATATCTTCTATTATTAAGAGGTCGTAGACTCTCGGAGCAGAGCTAGACCCACTACCGGTTATTATCGCTACCGGCTCCCCGACACAGAGATTGTAGTGGCTCAGCTTGAGTACTCGTGATTCTCTCAACTTGCATATCACATAGATGGTTACTTATTTGCCCTATTTATCTCATTATTTGCTACACTGCTTATATTTTGCCTTGTATATTTTCTGTACCTTGCTATGTCCCCTGAGGACCTGGATATGGATTATGTCCCCAGGATTTGAGGATGAGATCTTTCCCGAGGTATACGGGACCGCAGCAGGAGCTGATCCAAGAGCTGTACCGCCCTCCGAGGATGAGGTGTTAGCCAAAGACTTTTCCTGAGCATCCATGTTTCATGCTCAGTATTTATTTATTTCAGACATTTATATTCTGGTCTGTTGAACCAATGTATCAGATATTTATCGGGTTGTTCCCCGAAGCACTTTGTGAGACTAGCTGATGATTTACATTCCTTATTTATTCTGTGGATCATATTTTATATCTTGTGTGGATGAGATTAGTTGTGCCTGTTGTCGTAGACTTAATTTTACAGCTTAAGTATGCCCTGATGGATCCATTAAATTGGGTTTGTCCATCGGTGCGTACTGCTGGCCATTGCCACGTGTCTGGTCCCTCGGTATTTTGGGACTGGGACGTGACATGGTTTTTGTGGTGGCCCATGCAGGTCTACGACTAAATTGTTCAGTTTCAACTTAGGGACCGGACCAGCCTGCCCTAAGGATAGGATAAGTTATAGGATCTCATCCATTATTTGAACCATTTTGAACTCTATATCGAACTCGAATTTGTTACTTGATTTGCATCCTGTGTTGATTCCTCTGAGCGTTCTTATAGTTTATCTTTTGATTGCAGAGTAATGGATCCCAGAAACGGAGACGAGATTCCTTTGGATACGCCACACGATGCTGTGGTTACTTATATGGACGGAGTGACACCAGGGAATGGAGGACAGACATCGCAGAGCGATCAAACCGGACAGCCTAATCCAAGGTTCCGGAGAGATGACATCCCACCTCCACCACAGTTCACTCTCCAGATGCCAGTTTTCCCGCCAGGATAAGCCATGGACGGGCAACAGATGTTCCAGATGATGTATGCCATGATGCAAGCCCAAGAACAGATTCAGCAAGAGGCCCATCGTCAGGAGGCAGAGTATCTAAGAACCAGCCTGGTATCCGCATTGGAGCAGGCAAATCCACCAACGAGGCGATCAGCGACGGGATCTATCACCGATTTCCGTCATCTCAAGCCTCGTACATTTTCTAAAGAGGGGCCAACAGAAGTTCACGAATGGCTCACGAACATTCAACACCAGTTGGAAGCCGCTAAACTTCCAAGAGAGAAGTGGATGACTGCAGTCAGAATGCAGTTAACTGAAAATGCACACCACTGGTGGTTAGCAGAAGAGAGGAGGCTCGGACAGGACCGAGTCACATGGGAAGATTCTTCAGACTCTTCCAAGAGATGTACATTCCAGCAGTTGCACGGTCAGAGCTCAGAGACAAGTTCAACCGCCTTATCCAAGGCAATATGACAGTAGAAGAATACAACGCGGAATTTATTCGCCTAAGTCGCTTCGCCCCAACCTTGATCTCGACAGAGGAAGAGAAAGCTGAGAAGTTCTTTGATGGACTGAAGTTTGAGCTCCAGAGATTGATTGGCTCGGTCGCACCTACATCTTATACCGACGTCCTTGCAACAGCACGACGCATGGAGCGCGTCACGAGAAGGAAGTCGAATCTGAAGAGGCCCATCACCTCAGCACCATCCAGGACAGCACGTGGGGATTCAGCAAAACGGTCCCAGAGGAGTATGCCAGAGAGGACAGCACATAGGGACAGACCTCTTCCTACTTGTCACCACTGCGGCAAGGTAGGACACATTGAGAGAGAATGCAGGCATAAGTTGGGACTATGTCTGAGCTGCGGATCCAACCAGCATTTTTTCAGGGACTGTTCTGAACGCAGAGACGGAGCACCGAGACTAGCTTTACCTGCACCACGACCAGCTTATCCAGCAGTAGGAGCACCGCAGACAGGAGTTGGAGGCGTCAGACCACCAGCTCCAGGAGGCTACCAGCAGAGACCACCACTGGCACCACTGGCAGCTCTATTTCAGCAGACTCATCAGCAGCAGAGAGGTCCAGCTCAGGGACGAGGACAGGCATTCACATTAGCTGTTGAGCAGGAAGCTACTGCAGGCGAGGTTATCGTAGGTACTATTTTAGTAGCTTCATTACCAGCTGTAGCTTTATTTGATTCTGGAGCATCACATTCATTTATAGCAGCTAGCTTTGTAGCCACCCATAGAGTAGCTACCGCACCCCTTCCGAAAATGAAGAGAATTCTTACGGGAGGTAGAATTATTCCGGTTAGTGACGTCTGTAGATCATGTTCTGTAGTAGTTTGTGGAAGAGAGATGCGAGCTCAATTTCTGATATTTTCTATGCCGGATTATGATGTCGTACTTGGTATGGACTGGTTAAGTCAGTACCATGCGACTCTTGATTGCCGACTTGGGCGGGTTATATTTAGACCGCCTGGTCATCCAGAATTTGAGTTTCTTCGAGGAGCAGTAGAGCAAGGAGTTCAGCCTACTCTTAGGGTACTATCTGTAGAAGGGGAGACAGATTACCCAAGAGTCATATCAGAATTTGTGGATGTATTTTCTGACGATCTTCCAGGTTTATCGCCTGATCGGAAAATAGAATTCACAATAGACTTAACTCTAGGAGCAGAGCCCATCACTTCATCAGTATATCTGCTAGCACCTAAGGAGTTAGTGGAGTTGAAGGAACAGGTTGATGATCTTCTGGAGAAGGGTTTTATTCGGCCCAGTGTTTCACCTTGGGGAGCACCCATATTATTTGTGCCGAAGAAGGATGGAACAGTATGGTTATGCATTGACTACAGGGCACTAAATGCTGTGACCATCAAGAACAGGTATCCCTTACCACGCATTGATGATCTATTCGATCAATTGAGTGGTGCTAGGGTATTCTCGAAGATTGACCTTAGATCCGGCTATCATCAGATCAAAGTAAGGAAGGAAGACATACCGAAGACAGCTTTCAGGACCAAGTATGGACATTATGAGTTCTTGGTAATGTCGTTTAGTTTAACCAACGCGCCAGCAGTGTTTATGAGTTTAATGAACAGAGTCTTTCATCAGTTCTTGGATAAATTTGTGGTTGTGTTCATTGATGACATCCTCATATATTCTAAGAGCCACGAAGAGCACGAGGAGCATCTCAGAATCGTGTTAGAGACCTTGAGACAGGAGAAGTTATATGCCAAACTCAGTAAGTGTGAGTTTTGTATGGACAAAGTGCCTTTCTTGGGACATATCATCTCAGGAGAAGGACTTTCAGTTGATCCAGAGAAAGTTGCGGCAATAGAGACTTGACCTACACCCACATCAGTTGCAGAGGTGAGAAGTTTTCTCGGACTTGCGGGCTATTACCGAAGGTTTGTAGAAAATTTCTCAAGAATTGCAGAGCCTATGACGAAGTTGACACGCAAGGACCAGGAGTTTACATGGACAGAAGACTGCCAGAAGGCCTTTGAAGAGTTAAAGAGAAGATTAACAACAGCACCTATCTTGACTCTTCCTTCAGGGTCAGGAGGTTTTGTTGTTTACAGTGATGCATCAGGTAGGATTAGGATGTGTTTTGATGCAACATGGCAAAGTCATTGCTTATGCATCGAGATAGTTGAAGGTCCACGAGAAGAACTACCCAACACACGATCTGGAGTTAGCAGCTGTTATTTTTGCACTGAAGATTTGGAGGCACTATCTTTATGGGGAAAAGGTAGAAATCTTTACAGATCACAAGAGTCTGAAGTATGTATATACTCAGAAGGAGCTCAACATGAGGCAGAGACGTTGGCTTGAATTGATGGTAGATTTTGACATAGATCTGCAGAATCATCCGGGAAAGGCGAATGTCGTGGCAGACGCACTCAGCAGGAAGCCTACGACTTATTTCTTGACGATGCAGCCCAAGTTATTGAGAGATCTACAGGAGCTTCAGATAGAGGTTATTTTACCAGGACAGAGTGGCTTGCTGGCTAATCATGAAGTTAATTCATCACTCATGGAGAAGATTAAAGAGGCATTGCCCACCGATGCTAGATTTTGAAGACTGAAAGAGAGGACAGAAGCAGGCATGCAGACAGGACTTCTATATATGAAGATGGGACATTGAGGTTTGGAAATCGCCTGTATGTTCCAAATGGAGAAAACGAGACAGGAGTTAATGACTGAAGCACATAGCTCTATGTACTCTGTGCACCCAGGAGGAACCAAGATGTACCGAGACTTGCGGCAGTATTACTAGTGGCATGGAATGAAAAGGGAGATTGCAAGATTTGTGGCTAAATGTTTAGTCTGTCAGCAAGTAAAGGCCGAGCACCAAAGGACTGCAGGTATGTTACAGCCGCTTCCTATACCAGAATGGAAGTGGGAACATATCACGATAGATTTTGTCACAGGATTTCCAAGGAGCCCCAGCGGAAGAGATGCAGTATGGGTTATCGTGGATAGACACACTAAATCGACACACTTCTTGCCATTTAGAGTTGGACAGTCCACAGAGGTACTAGCCGACATGTATATGCGACAAATCGTCAGATTACATGGAGTGCCGGTTAGTATTGTATCGGATCGAGATTCGAGATGGTGTCTTAGCCGCTTCGGCGTAACGCCTCGCTACAGGACTACCTTAGGGCATATATATAACACAGCTATGGTTTTTCTTCTTTTCCCGGGAGAAGGGCTTCTAAATTAGCTGAGGAAACCGCCCTTCCTCTACATCAAGAGCGGGCTCTACCGTCAGCCGGCTCGGACTCATTGAAAGTATTTCACTAAGGCCTTCTTCTTTCGGACTCCTATAGTCACGGGTTAGAACTGGTCTTCTAAAAGAATTTGGTTGCCATTTTCAGAAGGCGAGCGAAGTTTGACTCACTACGCTCGCCAGTGAGTGAAAGCAAGATTTATATCTCATTTCTGGCAAAGCATGCAAGAGAGTCTGGGTACCAGACTCAAATTTAGCATGGCTTACCATCCACAGACAGATGGTCAATCGGAGCGCACCATTCAGATCTTGGAGGATATGTTACGATCATGTATGCTAGACTTTGGAGGATCTTGGGAAGATTATTTACACTTAGTAGAGTTCTCCTACAACAACAGTTATCAGGCCAGAATTCAGATGGCACCATTCGAGGCATTATACGGAAGGAAGTGCAGATCGCCAATATATTGGAGTGACGTTGGTGAACGTCAAATACTGGGTCCAAAATTGGTAATACAGACAGTGGAGAAGGTGAAACAGATTCAGAATCATCTTCGAGCAGCTCAGGACAGACAGAAGCATTGGGCAGATACGCACAGACGTCCCCTAGAGTTTAAAGAAGGAGAGCACGTGTTCTTGAGGATTTCGCCCACTCGAGGTACTATTAGATTCGGGAGCAGAGGCAAGTTGAGCTCAAGGTATATTGGGCCATTTGATATTCTAGAGCGCATTGGTGAGGTGGCTTATCGTCATGCATTACCACCATCCTTAGAGGGAGTGCATAATGTATTCCATGTCTCACAGCTGCGAAGGTACGTGATCGACCCAAGTCACGTAGTTGATCATTCAGAGATCGCAGTGGGCCCTAGCTTGAGATATGAAGAACAACCAGTTGGCATCCTCGACGTCAGTGAGATGACATTGCGAGGACAGACAATCAGACTGGTTCATGTAGCTTGGAAACATCATTCTCCTGGCGAATCGACTTGGAAACGAGAGGATAGTATGCGCCAGCGTTATCTCCACTTATTCATAGAGGCAGTTAACACCTAAGCAATCTTGTAATTTTTATAATTCTTTCTTTAGTAGCTTATTCTTTGATTGCGAGGACGCAATCCTTTTAAGGAGGGAAGATTGTAAACACCATATTTTTTCCGAATAATTTTAAATATAATTTCCCCAATGGGTTTCGGTATTTTTCTGGATGAAGAACCAAGGTGATTATGATCGAAAGATTTTTCTATGCTGTTAATTGGTGTTAAAATATTATGGAAATAATATTTTATGGTGTAAAATGGAAAACCGGACGTAGGGTATTTTTCGGTGAATTTATTGGACTCCGGAGTAGCGTTTTAAGCCCTAAAAACTATTGTATCTATAAACCAAGCCAAACCCAAACCCAACCAAACCAAATCCGAACCAAACCAGCATATCGGGTCGGATCTGAGCCAAATCCGACCCGAAACCTATTGGAAAACCCTACCCCCCTGAGTTACTGTAGCAGTATAAAACCTCCCCTTCCTCGGCGTGCGTGCCCAGCCGCAACCCTAGATTCCGTCATCGCCGTTCCCTGTGATCGACGCGGCCGTCCCCTGTGATTGACGCCGCCGTCCCCTGTTATCGACGCTGCCGTCCCCTATGATCGACTCCGCCGCTCTCCAGCATCGGTCTCCCCGACTCCGACACCATTCTCCTCCGCGAGCCCAGCCCGACTCCCCCATCACCACCCTCGCCCATTGACCTCCCCCACGGCTCCACCTCACCCGACCAGCCTTGTGTCCCCCCGAAGCCGCCTCCGGCCGTCCGACAGCAGCCCTCGTCGAGCCGCCCTCCTCTAGCGAGCCACCCCGGCCAGACTCCGGCAACCCTAGAGCTCAGTGGATGCGGACACGGCACAGGAGGCAGTTCGAGTCGGACACTTCGAACTCGACACGCGGACATGATAAAACGCCATTTCTGGAGCCCTGTTCAGGTACCATTTTCTCCCTCCTCATATTTCCATTTTTGATTCTGTCAATTGCAACGTGTAGACTGTATAACCCTCTCGGTGCCCGTACAACCCGCTCGGTGCATGGTGTCCTGTGGTGATCGTAAACCGCGATCCAAAAACAGGAAAACCCACGCCCTGTTTTACCCCGGAACTGAGTACGCCCCGCCAAACGGGACAACTTGGTCGTACGCGGTCTTTACCGAAATGTGCGTGTCGTTGATACGGACGTGTGGGATTTCGCAGAAGTCGATTCGGATGTGCATGCACACCGGAATCAACACGTATCCGCCGACAACACCCCGTATCCGTCCATTCTGGAATACGCTGTAACTTTGTGTACACACGTCAGATCGAGACAAAACTTGCACCATCGGACTCGTAGCAATACGCTGGTCCTGTGACCCAAGTTTGGTCCGATTCTGAGATCGTTGACAAAATCATGTATCGTGGGCCCCACAAGCTCCACTTGACGGGCGATTTTGTGATCGGCTCATCGGAATCCAATTCTGGAAGTTCCGTTGGGTTCGTATTATCGTTCCTGACTTGTAGACATTGAGTTTGAGGAATTTGGAGACCTTTGACCTTGACACGCTTTTCGGTGCTAAGTGGCCCACATGTGGACCCCGCTTTGGCCCGAAAATGTTATTTTTGCCCTTGTGTCCAAATAGGAATTAAGGACAGACGTTTCTAGCTATTTGATATCTTCTGAGACGGTTGGTGATGTTTATTACAACTTTTGGAGGAGTACCCACAGGATCCACTGACACAGGGACAACTGTTGGTATTCAAACACCAGGCAAGTGTACATTGCCAAACTCTGCAGTATTGTTACATATTTTCCTTGCTTTATTATATTGCGTGCATGCTTAACCTAGGACCGTGTGACGTACTTAGCGTCCAATTATTCGTCGGGTGCCAACACTGTACGCGGTGTTGGGTACTGTCCTCTAGAGATGGACATTCGTGATACTTTATATTCTCGTACTTGTCTTACCAAGTACACTTTGACCCAGGACACTTGATACTATTCATGAGACAGGATCTTTCCGAGATATTCGTGGTGATTCTGTATAGGATACAGGACTTGACAGAGATACTATATTCATAGATATATTATGACTTGTTGCATTAGCTATGATCCCGCTTGACATGGACATGAGACGTTATGGTCATGATATGCGTGGTTACATTGGGTGGGGAGAGACACACAGGCTACAGGCTGTCTTATATATATATCTTCTATTATTAAGAGGTCGTAGACTCTCGGAGCAGAGGTAGACCCACTACCGGTTATTATCGCTACCGGCTCCCCGACACAGAGATTGTAGTGGCTCAGCCTGAGTACTCGTGATGCTTTCAACTTGCATATCACATAGATGGTTACTTATTTGCCCTATTTATCTCATTATTTGCTGCACTGCTTATATTTTGGCTTGTATATTTTCTGTACCTTGCTATATCCCCTGAGGACCTGGATATGGATTATGTCCCCAGGATTTGAGGACGAGATCTATCCCGAGGTATACGGGACCGCAGCAGGAGCTGATCCAGGAGTTGTACCGCCCTCCGAGGATGAGGTGTTAGCCAAAGACTTTTCCTGAGCATCCATGTTTCATGGTCAGTATTTATTTATTTCAGTCATTTATATTCTGGTCTGTTGAACCAATGTATCAGATATTTATCGGGTTGTTCCCCGAAGCACTTTGTGAGACTAGCTGATGATTTACATTCCTTATTTATTCTGTGGATCATATTTTATATCTTGTGTAGATGAGATTAGTTGTGCCTGTTATCGTAGACTTGATTTTAGGTTTGTCCATCGGTGCGTACTGCTGGCCATTGCCACGTGTCTGGTCCCTCGGTATTTTGGGACTGGGGCGTGACAACCATCTCCGAGGAGCATGGTACTAAGGATAAAAGACTCAAGGAGGGGGTGTCCCATACGCCTACTAGATGTCTTTCCCGCCCAATAAAGATGTACAAGTCGTGAAAATGACGTGGACACCTCCTACTATGATGCAAGTCTCAATAAAATAATCAACTAAGCTAAATGTCGTTACACGTGTTGCTCATACCGATGGCCAGTCGAGTATGAGGCATGCGTCCCTACATGAACTCACTCTGTGATGTGTAATGATACGTGTCAAGGCCTGGGAAGTCATACCAATAACTCTAAACTTTAGGTGGGTCTACTAGACACTAGGTCAGATACAAATCCTAACGTCAACGCCTTCGTTGACTGCACCCGAGTTTTCTCGGACGTGCACATTTATATAATATTATCATAGATAAACATGTAACTAACAATAACTGAATTTAAACAGTACAACAAGGCAAGGTATACTTGCCTGGCAAGAGAGCTGCAAAATATAACGTCCAGATGTCAAATGCTAAAAGCCAGAAACTATGGCCTCAGAAGGAAAGTCTCCGGATGCTGAAATAAACATCACCAATAGTCTCAGAAAATATCGAATAGCTAAAAACACCTGTCCTTAAGTCCAATTTGGACACAGGGGCAAAAATGACAGTTTCCGGTCAAAGCGGGGTCCACATGTGGGCCACTTTGCACCGAAAAATGTGTCAGGGTCAAAGGTCTCCAAATTCGCCAAACTTAGTGTCAACAAGTCCAGAACGATGATACGAACCCAACGGAATATCCAGAACTGAATTCCGATGTGCCGATCACAAAATCGCCCGTCAAGTGGAGCCTGTAGGGCCCACGATACGGGATTTTGTCAACGTTCTCAGTATCGAACCAAACTTGGATCACAGGACCAGTGTATTGCTACGAGTCTGATGGCCCAAGTTTCGTTTCGATCCGACGTGTGTACACAAAGTTACAATGTGTTCCAGAATACGGGATTTTGCCAACGTTCTCAGAATCGAACCAAACTTGGATCACATGACCAGCATATTGCTATGAGTCCGATGGCACAAGTTTTGTTTCAATCCGACCTGTGTACACAAAGTTACAGCATGTTCCAGAACAGGCGGATACGGGACGTTGTCGGCGGATACGCGTTGATTCCGGTGTGCACGCACATCCAAATCAACTTCTGCAAAATCCCGCACGTCCGTATCAACGGCGCGCACGTTTCGGTGAAGACCGCATGCGACCAAGTCGTCCCGTTTGGTGGAGCGTACTCAGTTTCGGGTAAAAATGGGGCATTATTTTTCCTGTTTTTGGATTGCGGTTCGCGATCGCCACAGGACGCGATACACCGATCGGGTTGCACGGGCATCGAGAAGGTTATATAGCCTACGTGTCACAACTGACAGAATAAAAAATGGAACAACGAGGAGAGAGAACGGGTTACCTGAACAGGGCTCCGTGGAAACTGAATTGCGCGTATCCGTGTGTCGATTCGACACAGGATTTGTGTCCTGGACGTGTTTGGGCTGCTGTGTCCGGTCTGAGTCCAGTGGAGACTCGCCGGGGCTTCGTCGGAGGCACTCAGGGGAAGCTCGTCGGTCAGCTGGACGTCCGGGCAGGGCACGGTGCTGCTCGGGTTTGGGGGCTTGTCGACGGAGGAGCTGGGTTAGTGTTGGTGCTGGTGGTGGAGGGTGGCGAGTGGCGGAGGAGGTGGAGGTTGGGAAGGAGGGAGGAGGGGAGTCGGAGTGGCTGTGCACAGGCCGGTCGGGGGGGAAGCTAAACCGGAGTGGGGGGGAAGCACCGCACGGGGCCGGAGCTGCACAGGGGGTCGGGTGGTCTGGAGTCGCTGCGGGGTAGGGGATCGCCCAGTCGGGGGAGGTGGCTCGAAGCCGTGGCGGGGGAGAAGTCAGGCCGGAGCTCGGGGTGGAGGTCGGCTCTGTGGATGGCAGCGGGGGTGGAGAGAAGGAGACGAGGTCGAGGTGGCGGTGGCGGGCTGTGGGTCGGCTGCTGGGGGGTTTGAGGCGGGGTCGGGTGGCGGTAAACTACGGGGGGGGAGAGGGAGGGCGGAGGAGAAGGTCGAGCGGAGGCGTCGGGGAAAGGGAAGAGGGGAGATGGTCAGGTGGCGGTGATGGCGGTCCGACGAGATGGTGGTGGTCGAGAAAGACGAAGTCGGGGAAGGAGGGAGGAGATGCTGGTGATGATGATGGTGGTGGTGGCGAGTGGCGGAGGAGGTCGAGGCCGGCGGGGGGTCGGCTCGCCGCGGGGGAGGGGGAGGTCGGCTCGCCGCGGGGAGGGGGAGGTCGGCTGCTCCGGCGAGGGGGGGATAGCCGACGGCTAGGTTAGGGTTAGGGTTAGGGTTTTTCTTTTATAGAAAATTAATTTTTAGGGGTAATTTGGTAATTACACATTAGGATATTTACGGGATATTTTTGGGATATGTTCGGGTGGGTCTCGCCTCCAAATGGACGGTGCAGGTTCACCGGCCAATAGGAGGCTGACACCTCACAGGGAAATTTGCAAAAAAGTTCCTGTAATTTTATAAATTGCATAAAGGTCCTATTTTGGGAAATTGCACAATTACGAAATTGTCTGGGAAAAACACCCAATTTCTGAAAATGCTAAAATTCACAGAATTGAAGGGAAAAGCTGTGTGAGGGTCCTGAGGGGGTGGGGGTGAGCCTGGACAGGGGCAGGGCCTGGTTTCTGGGTGATACGGGCCATCGTATTAATTAATTAATAAATACTGCGCACGGTGTTTACTAATTATTTAGAGGCAGGTAGGGTCATAATTGTAATACGGTGTCAATATACTAAATATAGTATACTCAGTGTAGAATTTAACGTATTTTTGTTTGGGCAAAATAGGTGCATGTTGGGCCTCTAATCTCTATTGGAACAGAGAATGGTACAGGTCTGGGAATTTAAATACGTACGTTTGCAACGATATTTGTGCGTCTAAAACGAGGCTCAAAAAAGAGTATCTAGGAGTTGCACGAGGTTCAAAAAAATAGACTAGCATGTCTATGAGAGATATGTGAACTTCGTTCGGGGATAACAGTCAAGGTAAAGCTCCAAATAATTCGGTGATGGACAGGTGCTCAAATCAATAGGATATGTAAGCAAAATAAATTAAAATATTGCCATAAATCCTAAATTGTTAAAAATAATCCTAAAATGCTGGAATCTGGTCGAGGGGGTTTACAACTTCTCATTTCTGGCAGAGCTTGCATGAGAGGTTGGGCACTAGGTTAAAGTTTAGTACAACCTACCATCCGTAGACCGATAGACAGCCAAAGATAACTATTCAGACTTTGGAGGATATGCTACGGGCTTGCGCTTTAGATTTTGGCGGGTCTTGGGAGAGTCATCTCCATTTAGTAGAGTTCTCATACAATAACAGTTATCAGAATAATATTCAGATGGCTCCCTTCGATGCACTATATGGAAGGAAGTACATGTCACATTTGGCATATGATAAAATCGATGAGCGAAAGATGTTGGGACCAGAGATGATCACTCAGATGGTAGAGGTTGTCAAGCGGGTCAGAGAGCAGTTTTGGGGTGCCTAGGATAGGTATCATCATTGGGCAGATCAACATCGTAGGCCTCTAAAGTTTTGTGTTGACTACTACGTATTTTTGTAAATTTTACCTACCCGTGGAGTCATTAGATTTAGTACATGTGGGAAGCTTAGTCCATGATACATCGGAGCGTTCAATATTCTTGAGCAGGTAGGTGATGTTGCATATTGTATTGCCTTTCCGTCTTCACTTCGTAAAGTGCATAATGTATTTTATGTATCTCAGTTGCGTAGGTATGTCCCATATCTGAGCCATGTCCTCGATCATTCTGAACTAGTCGTTGGTACCGACTTATCTTACAAGGAACAATCCCTATCCATTTTGGACTGGAGAGAGAAGGTACTCAAGAACCAAACTATTCGTCTAGCCCATGTCGCTTGGGGCCATCACTCTTCGGGGGAGTCAACGTGGGAGGACGAGGACGATATATGGTCTCAATATTATACCTGTTTGACTCGTGAGGTATATTCTTTCTTATGCCGTAGTGCCTTAGATTTCTGTAATCATCGATCACCCATGTAGTGTGATGTTGCTTTTCTTCATTTTGTGATTGCTTGCTTGTATATATAGATTTACATGTATCTAGTGTAGTGCTTATCCTGATATTTTTAGTTGCCTTGGACTGAATTTTGAGGACAAAAAATGTCTAAGGTCGGTAGATATGTCACTCCCCGTTCCCGGCGTACTTGTGTGCATATTTGGCTTGTTGGTTTGACCGCCTGGTAGTCTAGACCTGATCCGTGTTCTTGGTTGAGTTAGGTTCATGGGTTTGATTGGGCTGCTATGATTGATCATGACTTGATCTAATGGCTAGCCTTCAACCCCTAACCCTATATATGCTCTTTTCCTTTCTCTTTCCTTATTCATTCACTTTTTTTTTCTTTTTCTTCATAGGCAAGTACATCTTGCTCTAATAAAAAAAATATGGATCATGCATATTTCATTCTTGTTATTTCTTGTATATTACTAGTCTACCATGTGTGCGTTGTGTTCTTTTACATCTTTAGAACTTGGCATTTTCGATTTTAATGGTTAGAATAGTATAGATCTAAGTTTTATAGCTATGAGTTTTATTTGATATTTCTTAGGAAATGACTCCCAAAACCTAGTATTTTTTAAAACAAGTTGGTTCATGTTGTAGAGGAATGTATTTTACTTGACTTTAATTTTTGTTCCACTAGATTTAGAGTTTTAATAGAGATTCTATGCACAAAATAAGTTTTGATACTCACCATTGGTGCTGACCTGAGAAGAAGAACAGTCTCTGCGGAAAAGTGCGCATGAAAAACTTCCTCGCGAGAAAATATGCTCATCCTTGATTTGGGTGCACTTTTGTGAAGACACCACTCCTGCGTAATTTCATACAATATTCCTTTCTCTTGGAAAAGTACGCCAAGGGCTCTTTGAGAAACCCTGGGTGCACTTTCCCAAAGAAACCCTTGGGCGCACTATGTGGGCATGTTTTTTTTGATAATCTTCCTCCACTAAGGAAATAGCCGAAGCTTTGGGTAGCGTACTTTATGGTGCACTTTTGGTTCCCGTACTTCCTTGATGGACGAGCCTTGACTTTCATGCTCATCGATTTACATGTTCTCAATTTTTATGATCTCGATTGGTGTATTCTCGACTGTCGTGCTACTCATGGTATTTATGTTTTGTCTTGTAGCTTACTTTCCCTGCCAGCGTACTTTCCTTTATAAGCCACTTTCTCTGGCTCGCACGCTTTCAAAGTGCACCAACTATCTCTGGCTCATGCACTTTTGAAAGTGGTCGCTTGTTCCTGTTTGGCGATTGTATGCTCGACTCATCCTGTATTTGTGCGCATATTTTTCCAAGGGGCATTTGTGCGGTCCTTGCTTGGTTGTTTTATATGCATGTTTATCCTATATTTTGATATACTGATTAGGAATTGTTATTTCCTCCTTATTACTTTACATGCCTATGTTAACCCTAGTATATGGGGGATGTCCACTGAACTTGATGATCAGAAAGACACAATTTTCATGAACAAGTGACTTATATATGAGATACCTTGATAGAACATCCAGTACTATTAGACCATGTGATGATTGGCCATCACGACATCGATTATGCACCAGACATAATTTACATGATTACAAGAGATAAAGAACTTAATTGGGCCTGCTATGAGTACCTGACTTGGCTACTTGTATCCGTACTGATACCCTTGTATGCACCAAGTGTGATACCTGATTTTTCGTGTTCCAACGTGCCACTGGATCCTGCTACGTGCTGTGTGATATATGATGTAACGACCCGCTCCGCATCAATGTAGATAGCCGATTCAAACGACACAAGTGCGATGACCCGACCCTCTTTTCTCAGCGAGAATACTTGCTTGAGGCAAAGGATTTCCATACTTGGCCCTTCAGGAGTTCAGACTTAGACTTTCAGAGGCTCGCTCGGAGTATCGCTCGACCGAGGCGAATCATCGCTAAGGTGGGTGGCTACGATGAACCTGTCTTTGCTTAGCCTGCACACCTAAAAATATAGTTGATACATGCTAGTCGCTAGACGAATCACCCCTTGCATGCTAATAAAAAATACAGTACATCTAGCTAAGGGAATAATCTCATCTTATATCTCTTTGCATAGAACATAGAAGTAGATTGGTTGAATGGAATGATATTCTCACTTTACAGTTCTTATAATCTTACCTCGTAGCGTTACTTTTGTTCCTTATATGTTTCTTCAAGTATATTGCTTCATATATCTTAAAATGCTCCTCACATAGATATTGTCTCGATATGGAAGAACAATTAGATCATGGTTCACTTACCTGTGGCAGGAAGGCTATCAAAATAGTCATTCCATGCCAAATAATAGAAACATGGAAAGTCTTCGGGACCGTTGGGTCGCCAAGACAACTCCCAAAACGGGAGCTGCAATAAGTAGTAAAACGTCAGCGTAAATGGTGCATTGAATGGAACGCACCAGATTATGAGATCTCTGAATGAGTAAATACATTCACATTATGTCAAGTAGCTATGTTCATTCAAGGCCTTAAATTGTTGCATATAATAAAAGCTTAGTGTTGATCGTCAATGGTCATGGACAACGTGTGCACATGCTTATGGTTCCTGCGGACGGTAAGCTGGTCGCACCAGGCCGATCCAAACCGGTCTGGAACATTCAAATAGTCGTTTGCTTCAGATAAAAATGCGTGTAGCGGGACTCGCTACCTGCGTTGCATTCCATTTTCGTACTGAGACTATAACTTGTCCATGGTGGCTCATCAGGTCATAAGACAAAGTATGTATCATTAGTATATTCCATACGTGGAGGCAACCCGCGTATGGGCTCGTATGAACTTGTAGCAAATAACGGATGTACGGCGCACTATGCGTGCAGATCGTTAATTGGACCAAGTAATCTGAAGCTTTGAAACACATTTGAGTAGTCTGAGTATAACATACCTATACAAGTATAATATGCATGTGTAATATGAGTATAAGACATCTGAGTAATCTGCACAACCTGAGTCACAAAGTAATATGAGTATTATAATTTGTGTATATCGTGCACCTGATTTAGAAACACACTCGTAGCATACATGTGTTCGTTATGCGATCTTGGGATATATATATATATATATATATATATATATATATATATATATATATATATATATATATATATATATATATATATTCGTGCTTGGTTTAACTTGGTTTTATGAAGGACAGGGAAGGACAAATGGTAAGTATCACCGTATTTTTCGTATATCGCACGGTGCTCTGCCACACGAGTTAGTTTTGTATCTTTGCCATAAAATTGATCCTAAGGCAAGACTAGAAAGATAACTTAATAGTTGGTACACGAAACTAATATAATGTGTTGGATTTGTCGAACGGGCGAGAAACCTCCCCACCAGTGCATTCATGTACTGATAACCCACCAGATTGCTTGTAAGGTACGGGAGAACCCCGTTCGGTGCAAAATGTTCCCTTGTGCGTGTCACACCCCGGTCCGGCAGGGTCGTTCGTCCTCGCTTGGGTCCTTACGGAACCGATCGTCCTCGCACGAGCGTGATGCCGTGCAAGCCTAAAGTGCACTTGCACAAGGCCAAAGCTTTGAACAAGGGCAAGTAATCTATTCAATACTGAAGCAGCGGCACACATATATATATATAAGGTTCTTTAGTTTCCTATCCATCTCTACATCAAACAGTTAGGTATATAAGAAGGCTAGCCTAGCATGCGCCCTAACTATATGATGGTCCCCTCCACGGGATTAGCAGTTGGGACATACAAGCCCATCTCACTAATAGACGGGTCTACCCTTCCGTAAGTAAGGTTGTTAAGCCTCAGGGTATCTAGATCTCTCCTAGGCCGAACGATCCCAGTGCCCCAGGAAACGTTCGAGAGATGACCTTGTGCACAAGTTGTCCTGAACATATCCATGAATGCAAGCTCCTATCAGATAATTATGCTATCATGCAACTGATGAACACAGAACAAGCATGCAAGCAAGCACATCAATCCAGCGATAGGGCCAAAGCTCTCAATACTCTTTGCCTAATAGTCACACCCTCCCGTAAGTAAGGTTTTTAAGCCTCAGGGTGGACTATTAGTCTAGATCACACAAGTTCTAGCCATTCACCCAATTAAATCTCTTTACAAGCAAACAAGGAAATATGTTCAAGCAAAGCTAACTCTTTAACAAAGTAACAAGCAAGAACAGTTCTATAATTCTAGCATGCAATTCTATCTTTTTGGACAAGCATTCAAGTATTCCATTTAAGCATACGATATCAAGAATAAGTGTAAGTGATCTTTTACTCTTTCTTATTAGCATGGCAACGATTCGTTCGATAGCGGTGTCCGTATAACTAGGCATGCAATATTCTTATACTCTGGACTTAGCATGGCAATGGTTCTATCTCATTTTAGGCAAGCATTCCCAGTTCTCTAGTTAGGCAAGCAAGCAGATTTATTTCAATGACAAGCTATGTGAGTTCTCTTTTTAAGCATGCAGAGTTAGGTTCTATCATTCTTCTTATGAAAAATCTTCTTAAGCAATCAAGCATTCAAAAACTCGAATTCATTATTAAGTCGTGCAAGAATCAGAGAATGCAGTTCTGCCCACTCACATTGATCAATCGGTCGGGAACTCTCCAAGAAGACTTTCGTTCGAGCAAGCAAGGCGATATCACTTGTACATAGTGCCTACGCGGAGCGGGGCACTATATACTTACCCACCAACAAAGGGTTTCGTCCTCGAAGCTCAAGGAGAAACTCATAAAACACAGAGCAGCGATAGTCCTCATCCCTCACTATCCTTAATCAAAACACAAGCAAATCATAACTCAAAGAAACTTTAGCCACCAGAAAACACAAATCATATCTCAAGCAATAAAACAAATCTAGAAAACTTTTGCCGGCAACTTTGAGAATATTTATGGACTCATTATATGGAATATTCATTGTATCTCACATCGGGCACAACTCAGAGTCGGAGGCAACGGAATGGGCAAAGAATCGAGTCGTTCTGATACCATTATGTCACATCCCAGTCCCGCAGGGCCGTTCGTCCTTGCTTGGGTCCTTACGGAACCGATCGTCCTCGCACGGGCGTGATGCCGTGCAAGCCTAAAGTGCGCTTGCACAATGCCAAAGCTTTGAACAAAGGGGCAAGTAAGCTATTCAATACTGAAGCAGCGGCACACATATATATATAAGGTTCTTTAGTTTTCTGTCCATCTCTGCATCAAACAGTTATGTATGCAAGAAGGCTAGCCTAGCATGCGCCCTAACTATATGATGGTCCCCTCCACAGGATTAGGAGTTGGGATATACAAGCCCATCTCACTAATAGACGGGTCTACCCTCCCGTAAGTAAGGTTGTTAAGCCTCAGGGTATCTAGATCTCTCCTAGCCCGAACGATCCCAGTTCCCCAGGAAATGTTCGAGAGATGACCTTGTGCACAAGTTGTCCTGACCATATCCATGAATGCAAGCTCCTATCAGATAATTATGCTATCATACAACTGATGAACACAGAACAAGCATGCAAGCAAGCACATCAATCCAGCGATAGGGACGAAGCTCTCAATACTCTTTGCCCAATAGTCACACCCTCCCGTAAGTAAGGTTTTTAAGCCTCAGGGCGGACTATTAGTCTAGATCACACAAGTTCTAGCCATTCACCCAATTAAATCTCTTTACAAGCAAACAAGGAAACATGTTCAAGCAAAGCTAACTCTTTAACAAAGTAACGAGCAAGAACAATTATATAATTTTAGCATACAATTCTATCTCTTTGGACAAGCATTCAAGTATTCCAGTTAAGCATACGATATCAAGAATAAGTGCAAGCGATCTTTTACTCTTTCTTATTAGCATGGCAGCGGTTCGTTCGATAGCGGTGTCCGTGTAACTAGGCATGCAATATTCTTATACTCTGGACTTAGCATAGCAATTGTTCTATCTCATTTCAAGCAAGCATTCCCAGTTCTCTAGTTAGGCAAGCAAGCAGATTTATTTCAATGACAAGCTATGTGAGTTCTCTTATTAGGCATGCAGAGTCATGTTCTATCATTCTTCTTATGAACAGTCTTCTTAAGCAATCAAGCATTCAAAAACTCAGATTCATTATTAAGTCATGCAAGAATTAGAGAATGCAGTTCTGCCCACTCACATTGATCAATCGGTCGGAAACTCTCCGAGATGACTTCCGTTCGAGCAAGCAAGGCGATATTACTTGTACATAGTGCCTACGCGGAGCGGGGCACTACAGTGCGCGCTAAGGCGTAGAGTTTGCTCTGGAGCCTTGGAGTGTTACGTCCGGAGCTGGAGCACATATACATGACATAATATTGGAATATCGCCCATGTGTCATCCCAAGTTGTAAGCCGCTTGGCACGCCTTTATTGTTAGAGAGAGAGAGAGAGAGAGCTTGAGCGACTTGTAATCTCGGCCTAGCACTGCTTGTAACCTTATTTATTATCAATAAATAGCTTGTTTATGTATCATACTTGTGTTTATTCTATACTTCCTTTATATCGACATGGTGAACTAGTTATCAACGGCCGTTTCGGTATTTGTCTCATGCGGGCATAACTCCAGGCTCGCGCGACATCACGTCCCGATGAAAATGATCATCCGCTGGCACGGTGATTCGCGCCTAGGCCATTGTGAGCATGACATGAGATTCCAGTTGACAGTAGGGTTAACTAGGAAACTAAAATATAGAACATTAGGAGGGAACAAAATCCCTAGATCGTGCATGACAGCCCTCTTTCGAACATTAGTTCAGGAAGTATCAGGCTGCCCCCCACCGGATACTTTATATCATCTATAATAGTAGAGTGTAGTATCTGATTATATTATGTACTATGTGATATTAATGATTTGTTGCACGGTGGCTTTATCAGGGACCGGTGCCTATACTATGCGCTACGTGATTATATTGGTCCGGCTAGCCCCATTTGATCATAGCACGATATGAGGATTTCTATATTATGCATTTCTCTGGATAACCATATTTTATCTAATAAGCCGTAACGGTTATGCTCCGATCCCGGAGGACCGAAAGTCACTACTGGGCGTGATGCCGTGTAAGTCTAAGTTGTGCTTGCACAATGCCAAGGCTTGTACAATAACAAAATAATCTATTCAGAGTTAGAAGCAACGGCACAATATTGTAGAAAAATAAATGAATACAATGGTATAAGAAAATAATCTCTTTATTGATATTTAAAACGACGACAAGGCTTTCGGTACGTTGCCAATTAGCTATATTTCTCTTGAACTATACATAATACAATAATATCGTTATATACATTACATTCCTTTATACAAAAGTATCTCAATGCAACTCAAGGCATCGTCTCCTGAAGATAAGGATCTGCTATCGCTTCAGACAATCCAGCACTACGGACAAACTGGTGGTGAGTAAGCACTTTAGGGAAAGCACTGGTGAGAAACAAAAGTAACACCCTCTGAAACGATCACTAAGTAATCATATGAGAAAATATTGCATTATTAGTGATCTTGTTAATTTTACCTAGGTTCATTTTATGCGATATACTGAATCAAGAGTCTGGTTACTTTTTGAAAACATCTTTGAAATATATATTTCATAATCGATTCATTCAGGCATACAGTAGGGACAATTTCAATGCATGATATTAATTTACTCTATCTTGAAGTGCGCAACATATTTTGTGATCTGTATTCATTCTCTTATAAACAATAGCAACATTCATTTATTTAGTTCTTTCTATGAGCATGATACTATCATTTCTTATGAGGCAACTTCTTTGCATAAACAATTAACATCATTTCATGTAAACAAGATGACAATATTTTATGAAAATAGAGACTAGTTTTAGGAGCAACATGTAATAGAAAACATAATTGAATGATCACCACTTATTTAATGATGCTTACCCATCACCGAACGGTTATCCCTGCAACCGACAAGCATTAGAACAATTTGCATAAGCATATGGATATGGTTCCCTGCTCGTCTCTGCATCAAGTGTTAGGTATGCAAAAAGGCTACCCTAGCATGCGCCCTAACTACATGATGGCCCATGAGTCTTACTTCTCATGATTAGCAGCTGGAACTATGAGTCCAGTCTAACTAATGACACTATATAGCTATTAGGAGCTGTGACTTACAGTTCAATTATGCACTAAAATACGCTCAAATTAGCATCTATGACTTACGGTTCAGCACTTCACTAATAGCGACATCCCACTTGATCCCGTAGACCATACCTCAGTGTGTACGATCATCTCTCCTAGGCCGAACGATTCCTAGCACCCCAGGAACCGCTCAAGAGGCCAATACCTTGTGCATAAGTTGTCCGACCAATGCATGAATGCACTTCTATCAGATAAAACTCTATGATGCATAATTCATGAACAAGTAAACTTTTCTATCTTTTTTTTTCTTTTCAATCGATCAATTGGGTCAATAGCTCTATTCTTATCTAATAGCCACACCCACTTGATCGTAAGGATTGTACCTCAGGGTACACTATTAGTCTATTTTCTTTGTACGGACAAGCCGCCATCTCTTTTCTCTATACAGACAAGCCGTATCATCTCTTTGTTACAGTATAAGTATTTTATACAGTTCTATCTTTGCAACATAATAAGGAAACATGTATCAATCTTTATTTAAGCAGACATGGCATCCATTTTTCTATCTCTTATAACTAAGCATGTAGTTCTACTCTTTCTCTAGCATACGATATAGAGACATGTTCAAGCATTCTTTTACTCTTCTTATTAGTATGGCGATAATTCGTTCAATAGCAGTGACTGTGTAACTTAGCATGCAATATTTTTTTCTTGACTTAGCATAGCAAGGGTTCTTTCATTTGACAAGCATACAATTTCTCTTTTATGAAAGCATATATGGTCGTATTATATCTTTCTTCTTAATGAACTTATTATTCTTCTTAGCAATAAGAATTTATTCAAATCAGAATCTTTATTAAGCGTAAAAGATTCAGAGAATGAAGTTCTGCCCAATCACCAAGGTCAATTATCTTCTGTTTCAGCAAGGGATCTCTTCGTGAAGGCTTCCTCTCGAGCCAGCAAACCCATATCTTTTGTACATAGTACCATTGCGGAGCGGGGCACTACAGTAACATTGATTGGCCGATTATAAATAGACTTATTTGTGTATTGTATCTTCTACTAGTGGCCTACGGTCGTGGACTATCATGGTGTGGTGGTTCAACCATTATCCTTGTTTGGTTGTGGGGTTGGTCTATTGTTCTACGATAGGCTATATATCGAAGCTACGACACAGAGACTTTAGCTTGACCATCATTAGGGGAGGTACTCTATCTCGGTGTGATATGACACTTCTTATCCTTATTTGGTGTAGTAGTGTCGTATTGTTTCGATGATAGGGCACGCGCCAATGATTCTTGGCTCTATATTATATGCTAGATCTAGATTTTTATTTCTTCATTCGTTCTTCCTTGTGGTACTTGCTACTTTGGGTCTAACCCCACTGGTTTTGCATGACCAGATTTAGAGTCAGAGTCTGAGGATCCATCTTATCTTTCCAATAATTGCGCGCACTAGATGGATGGTCGCTGAGGGACAATAGTGGGTTTCATTCTTCCCCACTTATATTGTACATTCATATAATTTGGATATTTAGCCACCGACACTTGTTAGCTGGGAAGTCTGGACACTAGTTTCCTACATGACTGTAATAAATCAGACTGTATCTGACATTCTATCATGTACATTCTTGATACTTTGCTAGCCTAACATTTTGTACGGCTAGACTCTAGAGCATTTTGGTGGAGCGTTTGAGACGTCTTACTACTGTATCTTATATGTTCTATGCTTATCTTTTCTTGACTTGAATGATTGAGATAGATGTTCAGAGACCCTAGGTGACTTGATTGTAGTATGCACCCCCTTGTCTTCTTACAACCTTGACCGCACCGCGGGTACCGGTGTATTTCACAGTGCATAGCTGGCCGTGTCATACCCCCGTTCTCCGTATTCTGGTATTGGGGCGAGACATATCTCCTCAAGCTAGTAGCCAAGAACCCTTTGTAAGGTTCCAATTCTTTCTTCCGGACATACTACGACAACCATCATCTACTAGCATCGTGATAGATACCAATTTTTACACTAAACTTGATACATGACGAACCTCTTTAAGGATGAGCTTCTCATAAAGATATGTCGTCAAGTGCACGTCACCGATACCCACACCCGCTGTTGTATCCTTGTCATCCATCTTCACATGTTCGAATATGTCACTCTGGTATATTGTAAAGATCCTCCTTCGTGTAGTGGAGTGGTATGACATCCTCGTATCTAAGACCTAGTCATGGTCATGACATGTGCATAAAGGTTCTATTGTCTTGGTCATCGCGATGATGATATCTTACATAGATGAGAGATCCTCATGATTCATTTACCTTGTCTTTGGCCCTTTCATCTCTAAGATTCTTACAGTCCTGCTTGTAATGACCCCTATAACCATAGTGATCACAACCGTCTTAGGATCCACCTTCTCAAGATCCTAAGAACCCCCAATATTCTCAAGTGTGACATGAGCCTCCTTTTCCTTTCAGAAGCAACTAGGGTGTGACTCCAACGACGATTTTGATTTCTTATGCCATAATGACAAATCCATCAGTTGTGTAGTTGCTTATTGATTCCACCGAAGTCCTCCAACTTTTTGGTGGAGACCTCGGAAGTAGTCTGGCCTGAAGTTCATCCTCAATCACCATCTTTATTGCAGATGATTGATTGATGATGCCCTAAATCTCGTTCAAATATTGTGCCACTTAGGCGTCCTTCATGTAATTTGAGTTGACGAGTTGGCAAATAAGTAATATCTTGTTTTCAAGAGTCTTTCATTCATACAATGAATGTAGATTCTCGCCCAATGCCTTTGCAGAACTCTTCATGAAGATACGATAAAATATCGGATCGTCCAACAATTGACAGATGAATCCAATGATCTTTCAATCCACTTTTCCAGTCATCGACAAACATGTCCCCTCACTTGGCATCGTCACCCTCCAATGGACCATGCAAGTTATTGTACTAGATAGATCCTCAATCATTGGCTTCCAGATCGTATAATTCTTTTCTTTGAGGGTAATCATAACGAGTTGATCCTCTCTGTTAGCCATGATCGTACCTTCGTCATCTTGAACCGAAAGATCTGATGCCATTTTATTGGAATTCAAAGATGCGCACAAATGAACTTTGAATGTCGATCACCGAAAACCACAAAGACAAGAACACAGTCCCTCTATAGAGAACCAAGACTGATCACACATGCATATATGTGGCGGACAAATCTCACTCTTTTATATACTAATAACAAGATTGAATACAAGTATCTACCAAATACTTTATCCCAATAATCGATTCCTTACAACTTTCCAAGAAGGAAAAATAGAATTACAATGAGATCCTAAGAAAACCCCAACCCTAAATAGAATCTGTACCTAGTAGTAGTTGTCCATCGTATGATAATGACGATCTCCCTAATGGACTTGACGAAACTCTGAATAAAATCCTTTTCCTATCTTGAAGAGTAAGAACCTACGAGCGAGAACAAATTCCTCGTAGAATTTGGTGAATCCTCCTTGAATCTCCTTAGGAACTCCGAAGTAATCCCCTTAGCCTCAATTATTCTTTGAGAAGAAGAATAGAGAGTGAAGAAGAAAGTCCATGATGTGGTATAGGGCTACGGAAGAAGAAAGGAAATATTTTTTTCTATAGAATAAGGAGAGGCATATAGATGGTAGCGGGTAGCATGGATTAGAAAAGTTGCTAGAAATTTTGGATAGATGAGGTTTGGGGAAGAGATGGAAGAAGAGATCGGATTTTTGAAAATGATGTTAGGGTTTATTAGAATGAGAAGATGATGATTAAAGGCTAAAATTGACCGAAATGAGAGAGCAAGGTTCAAGATTCTCATGTTCTTACATTGTGTAAATGCTAAGAGACTACGTTGGTAACAATGAGATATTTTTATAGCATTGAATATATATATATATATATATATATATATATATATATATATATATATATATGAGAGAGAGAGAGTTAGGCATTCGCTCTCATTCCTATCAATATGTAACTAAAACATGGATACCCACACAATTGTATAAAAAAAATTCTAAAGTAAATATAGGGTACAAATGTCATTTTTTTAAAGAACGGAGAAGTCTCGAGTCGGTCCTCATCTTTGCAAGTTTCAGTTGTGATCTTATGCATTTTCCAGTCTGTCTTCACATCACAAGAGATTACGAGACATTTACATTAAGGATTCCAAATCCGAAATAAAATGTCTTAGAAAAAATGAACTTATTTGCATGGTTTAAGTTATTCAATTGCAATTGCAATTTCAATTTCTCCTTTTCTTTTTTTTTAATTTGCTTCTACTCAGTGCCAGGTCAGAGGTCACCGAGTCTGACCACTAGCAAACACACTACTCTTCTTAGTATAGTATTCCCCGAAGATATTGACAAGTGGCAAGTATTCTATTCATTACTAGGCAGGTCCACACAGTTACAATCACTTGCCAGAATTCCATTATTCTGATCAAGATGCCTATTCCTGTCTGGGTTTTGTATGTCAATCTTCTCTTATAAATACTTGCCAAATCCAGCACCTCTTCCATCAACATTAGTCTTGAACTGTATTCTTGATAGGTTTGATTTGTATTGAGGGTAGAGTCACGGCAGAAGATTTCTGGTAAGAAACCCTTGGTCAGAACAACTTTATTCTTGATCTCAAATTTTTTTTTTTTTTTTTTTTTTCACGCGAAAGAAATAACTTCTTCTATACTTGTTTAGAAGACCAGCCTAGAGGAGAAACCATGAATGCATTGGCTGCAACAAGTAGGAATTTCAAGCAGGCAGCTAAGCTGCTAGGACTTGATGCAAAGTTGGAAAAGAGCTTGCTTATCCCCTTCAGAGAGATCAAGGTATATATTCTCCTACTAAAGTTTTTTTTTTTTTTTTTTCCAATAATGCTATCCGTCACCCCAAAAATTGTGGTGATGTCATCTCCCATTACGTGATATACGTGACATCTAACATGACAAATTTTAACCCAAAAAATTCTTCACCCAAAATTTGTTAATTTTAATATTAATGTCAACTTCTCTGTCAGCTGCGCAACACAATGGGAGATGGCATTACCAAAAAAATTTGGGTGGCGAATAACATTTTTGTATTTTTTTTCTCTTCAATTTCTTATACATAACAAACCTTCCATTTTTGGCCACTGATCGATCCGATAATATATCACTCATCATACTTCTGATTAGAACATTGTAGATTGTGTAATGAATTTTGCAAGATATGGTAAGTAGTAGAAATACTTCTTAAGTTCTGTCCTTTGGATGTTTTCGGTTGCCATTCTTGCATGTGTTAGATCAGATTAGTCCATCCAAGCATGCAAATACTTTTTATGTTTTTCTTTTCTGCTCATTAGACCAAGATGGAAATTGAAATTTCCGCGACTGTGCCTAGATATCTTATCTGTCACTCCAGGAGAATAAATATCTCTAGAAATATTTTTTTTTTCATAAGGAGGGGGTCACATTCAAGTAGCAATTCAACTGCAATCAATTTTACTTTGTTAACATGTGTCTGGTATCTGTGATGCATTTTCAAATCTTGGTTCATGCCCATACATACCTATGGGTAGAAAACTATAGTTGCAATTCAATAGTCCGAGTACTACAAAAAATTATGTGCCACCTTGTTAATTTTCTGATATAATGCTTCATATCGGAAGTTGGTTTCATATGCAGGTCGAGTGTACGATCCCAAAGGACGATGGCAGTTTGGCATCATTTGTGGGGTTCAGGGTGCAACATGACAATGCTAGGGGTCCTATGAAGGGAGGAATCAGATACCACCATGAGGTGTGGCATGATCATGTTATTAATTATTCCTTATTCCAAGTATATATTCATCAGATTGATCACTACGAATAAAACATACTTGTTATCTCTGAGTCTCTACCATGCCTAGTTAGGCCATGCAACTAATAAGGATGCATATTGATGCGATCATAAATGTAAATTATGTAATATTGGATATTTATTGAGTGAGGTACTAGCTATCCTATCAGTGAGATAAAATTTACTTAAATGACAAATAAATTATACTCAGAGAGCATGCACATACCAATTCATAGATTTCCTTATCGATAAAATTCCCCTTAATTGCTTCGGTTTTCCTTCACTTATAGATTTGCTCTTTAAACTTTCTATGCATTTCTTTAGTGCACAGTACAGAGTACAGAGTACAGAAACAAAACTTATGTGCCCCATAGTAGCTACTTTCAATCAAATTTATAAGTGGGGACACAGACACATAAGTTGTTACTTCCAGATTTTTAAGGTGTTAATTGTGAACCTTCTGGTTCGTGATTCTTGTGATGCAGGTTGACCCGGATGAGGTGAACGCCTTGGCTCAACTAATGACTTGGAAGACAGCTGTGGCAAATATTCCTTACGGAGGAGCCAAAGGCGGAATAGGATGCACTCCAGGAGATCTGAGCATATCTGAGCTCGAGCGGCTTACCAGAGTTTTCACACAGAAGATACATGATCTCATTGGCATTCACACTGATGTTCCGGCACCTGATATGGGAACGAATTCTCAGGTTACCAATTTCATTTCTTTCTTTCCTTCTACCTTTCAATTAGATAAGACATGTACATCTTACTTTATGCTTTCTGTATTTGGAAACAGACGATGGCTTGGATACTTGACGAGTACTCGAAGTTTCATGGGTATTCGCCTGCTGTTGTGACCGGAAAACCTGTTGTGAGTACAACCAATACATTTCATACCGTAACTATCTGTTTAGTGGTTCAATATTTAGGTAAATTTTGGTCATATGCAGATGGGTGCCTGGGGTCAAACCACCCTAAAAGTCACCAATTTAAGTATATTGTAGCTTAATTTTCACATGTAGGCAATTATAAATACTAATTTGTTCACAAACAAATGCATATATGTATTGTTTTTTGAGAACATCGGTGGGAGTAAAGTCCAACCCCCCCTCCCCCCCCCCAATTCTGAAGCCTATGAGGGGACACATACAATGTTATCAGAACTAAAATACATGTAGAGAGAACCAAAATTAACACTACTGACCACTACTATGATCATCCTCCCATCTTTACTTGTGTTCTTCCATCCATGTGTTGCTACACCTGAGTCGGAGTAGGAAGTCTGGTTGTCTTCTTGCCCCTCCCTGGAAGCTCCTTTGCCCAAAACTTGATATTAGACAAAATAAAAAATACAATTTATTGAATGCTTCTATATTTATTATTGAATATCCTGTTATTCCTTTCCAGCCAGTCCCCAACATATGGCAACCACCACAATATCCCAAAGTCATCGATCTCGTCTTTTAATTCTGCGATCCCTCCAAGTCCCCTATGGAGAATTGATTTGTCCTGGGTGACCAGTGATTTTGAATTGACCATTAAATGCTTACCGAATTGGATGAATAACATATCATCAACTCCTTGTGACTATTTCATAGTCCACAAGTATCCGGGTCAATCCACTTCGTTTTTGTCAGATTAAAAAAAGAGTAACATTTTTGCAGGTGAGCAAAGGAATACACTCATGGGCGGAGCCACATACATAGGATTGGTTTCCGCCACCCCCACGAATATTTTTTTATATACAATTTTTTTTTAAAATTTTAAAATTTAAATTTTGTTTCTTAAATTAAGTATCTATTTTCTTAAATTTATAGTCTTTCTTACAATTTTAGCTAGCATTATTCTATTTATTCCTTAAATTTATCCCCCACAACCCAAGAAAAAGAATGAATGCCATATTCAAGTTTATGTTATAGAATTTTGCTCCCACGGAATGAAATTGCTAGCTCCGTCCCTGAATACACTAACTTTTACAGGGGCTTCGATTGACCAAATGCTTGGCATATTCTGCTAGTTGTCCGCCATGGTTGATTCCAATATTAATTATTTAACAGAGAATTTTCCATCGGCCTCCCATCTTCATGAGCAAAGATCTTCCCTATCTTGTTCCTAAGGACACCATTTTTGCAGATGATTCAGTTGTTTCTCTTTCTCCATCCGCTAAAAAACACTAAAGGTTTGTTTGGAACATGGTTTCCACCGTCCACCTCTCTATTGAAGAGTGATTGGATCCATTTGTTCCAAACTTCTTCATATAAAGATGAAAATTGAGGTTTGAAAGGAACCTCCCCACCATGGATCCTCCCAAAAGCAAATTCGGTCTCTACCTAATGTAAAAAAGTAGTCCCAATGAAGAATATATCTTTGACCTTAAAAACACTTTGCCAAATTCTAGATTTACTTTCCTTGTTTCGCTTAGAATTCCGCCAAACCCTTTCTTTACCTCCATAGCTTGACTAAATGGTCTTAACAAGATTATTCTCTTTTTTCTGTCCTTATCTTCCACCACTATTTTGCCAATAAAGCTCGATTCATGTCCCTTAGGTAAATAACCCATAAACCCCCAAACTTTTTTTTGCATAATATATCCCATTTGGTGAGATAATAGCTTCTTCCCTGGTCACCCTTACCCTTCCAAAGAAATCGTCTCCTAATTTTATCAATCTTATTTATAACCTAGACTGACATCTTATAATACACTAGGCAGTAAGTCGGTATCGTGGAGAGAACTAAGTTGATAAGAGTAAGCCCATGTATAGAAGTGTTCCTACTTCCTTTATCGTTAAACTTATAATGATCCTTAAATTCTTCAAGAATGCATGTTAAAGTTTCTTCTATTGTTGGCGTACCTCATTTTGTATTTGTAAACAGATCTTCAGAACCCATAGTGTACACTTTCGAATAAGTTCAAACTGATATGGTAGAACTGACTATGATCAAAACTGTAACATGTTCTTCACATCTTTCCTGTACCCAGTCGTTATGCTTGCATTCAATTCTATCCAGAACCTGTTCTTTACATGCTTGTGGCCTAAATTTCAGTACTATGTTTGAGAAATACCCCTTGTTGTAATGCTTATCATCTTGATTTACTTGCACATAGTCGACATTATATTAAAGTTTCTGGCACGATTGACAATAATTCTTTTGTTCTTGAAGGATCTTGGGGGATCTCTGGGTAGAGATGCAGCTACTGGAAGGGGTGTCCTGTTTGCAACGGAAGCCCTGCTGGCAGAGTATGGAAAGAGCATTGCAGGCCAACGATTTGTTATACAGGTCTATACACTTACCTATCTACCTACATGCATTTTTCTTGTCGAAAGTTTCATAGGAAAATGGAAAAACGAACCCCTCTTTGTCGTGAGATGTAATAGTTTGAACAGTATGCTATGAAGATTATTGGAATATTCAGGAAATGATTATCTTAGTCATTTGTTAGGGAGATATTCATCTACGATCACTATCAAATATATCCATTAAAATTATATAATGCATAAGAAAAGTCATTGTAAAGTCTTTTACTTTTCTGGTTAGAGGCTTAGTTAAATAAACTACTAAATTTATGAAATTAAGTAGGTGTAGTTTCGACAAAGGATGTGTCATGAATGTTTTTAAGCGAGTAATACATTTCATTTGAATTATTTCTCTTGGTTTTCCCTTGGAACAAAAGGATTTTTGATGATCAAGTAACAAACATCTAGCTTAGGACGAATATGTTTTTTGATCTATGAACAGTGTGATACACTTGATGAGCCAGTTTTCTTTAACATAATGTCTTTAATGTAGATAACTTGGTACTTTTTTTTTTGTATATTTTGAAATCAGGGGTTCGGCAATGTGGGTTCTTGGGCAGCCCAACTTATCAGTGAAGCTGGTGGAAAAGTTGTTGCAGTTAGTGATGTCACCGGAGCAGTCAAGAACAGCAATGGTCTGGACATAGAGAAATTACTCAAGTACTCGGCAGAGCATCGTGGAATCAAAGGTTTCAGTGGTGGAGATGAACTTGATTCAAACTCACTGTTAACTGAAGACTGCGACATTCTCATTCCTGCAGCACTTGGTGGTGTCATCAACAGGTTATCATATCATTTCCATAACTTTGAAGCTTACTGTGCATATAAATTTTGTTTAACTAAAGAAAAGAAGTATCTTTAATTTAAGATTGTATGAATTTTGCACTTTCAAAACTGCTTAATTAATGATATTTCCATTTCTTACGTTCTAAATAAACATATTGAATTCTCAGCAATAGACCTTTTTGTGAAGAGATATGTTAAAGTATTAGTGGACTTTAGTCCCACATCGGATAGAATAATAGAGAGAGGAGCTAACCTCTCCTATATATATGTACTCCTTTATTGATGTATGGGGGTCTTGTCCTATTGAATCTGTGATGGGATTTAAGTATTTTGTTTCCTTTGTTGATGACTAGTCACGTGTCACTTTTGTCTACTTGGTGAAAAATCGCTATGAATTATTTAATATTTGGTGCAATTTTATGCAGAAATCCAAACCCAATTTGGGGTTCCTATTAAGTGTTTTCGGAGTGACAATAGCCGTGGGTATTTATCTCGTGAGTTCAATTCTCATCTGGCTAGACATGGCATTATCCACCAAACTTCATGTTCTTACACACCACAACAGAATAGTATGGCTGAACGCAAGAATTGCCATCTTTTAGAAACAACGCGTTCTCTTATGTTTCAGACACGTACTCCCAGAAAATTTTGGTCTGATGCAGTCCTTACAGCCTGTTATCTGATCAATCGAATGCCATCTTTTGTTTTCAATGGTACTACATTTTTTCGGTTATATCCCAATCGTGAGCCATTTTCTCTATCCCTCAAAATTTTTGGCTGCTTGTGGTATGTTTGGGATATACGACCTACTCTTTCTAAGTTGGATCCGAAGGCAATATAGTGTATTTTTTGGGGTATCCAAAAGATCAAAAAGGGTATCGTTGTTTTTCTCCAACTGTGAAGAGGTATTTTATGTCTCGGGACGTTACTTATGTTGAAACTGAGTTTCCTCCACTCCCACCAACTGCAAATTATGTTCCCAAGCTTTACCTAGAAGAGAATTTTCTGTTGTTTCCAGTTCAAACACAGTAGCCCCCTCCCCTCCCGTAAGGGTGCCCTCCCCTGCCGAGCCAGTCTCCCGGTCAGACGGTCCGCAAATATCACCCCAATCAGAACAGGCATTGCCAGTCTCACAAACTCCGATAGAACAAGCATCACCAATGGTGCCCCCCGACCATCGTGCTATCGTCCTTCTCTAACTCTACTGATTCACCAGTTCCGACAGAACAAATATCACCGATGGTGCCCTCGGCCATCGTACCATCGTCCTCCTCCAGCTCCACTGATTCACCACCGTCTGTTATACCGGCTCGACCCCGTCGTGCATGCCGCGACCATCCTTTGAGTTGTTGGCACTGCAACGGGCTCGCGAGTCAGACTCAGTCTTTGGTGGCAACTATTGACGGGATTCAAGATTTCCAATTATGCGGATGAAGGACTCAATCATCTCGTTCTTGATTTGGTCGATTTACAAATGTCGTTACTCAGTTTGACATGTGTCAATCGAAGAAGGATCATTCGGTATTTTACCGACAGACATCAGCTGGAAGAATATTACTTGGTGTCTACGTTGATGACATTGTGATTACGGGAGATGACAGCTAGGGTATTGCAAGGCTGGAGAAGTTTCTGGGTGAACAGTTTCAGACTAAGGATATGGGAGCATTGAATTACTTCTTGGGCATTGAGATCACACGGGGTAAGAAGCACATTGTAATGTCTCAGAGAAAATATGTGCTGGACATCCTAACTGATTCCGGAATGATACAAGCTAAAGGAGCAACCTCACCAATGGACCCAGAGGTAAAGTTACTTCCTGATGAAGGGGCAATGATGACCAATCCAGACCAGTATCGTCGAGTGGTTGGAAAACTCAACTACTTGGCGGTCATGACTCGCCTAGATATTTCTTTGCTGTAAGTGTCGCGAGTAGATTTATGGCTTCTCCACGAGTTCCGCATTGGCAGGAAGTTCTCAGAATCCTACGATATCTAGCCCAAAATCTGGAAAAAGGAATTCGGATGGAGCATCAGGGACATACTCGTCTAGAATATTTTACAGATGCAGACTGTGGTGCATGTCCTATGGATAGACGATCTACATCTGGCTATTCAGTTTTTATTGACGGTAATTTAGTGTCATGGAAGAGCAAGAAGCAGAGTGTGGTCTCGCGATCAAGTTCAGAAGTGGAGTACCGAGCTATTGCTCATGTCACAACAGAGATGTTATATCGGCAACATCTTCTGAAGGAGCTGGGAGAAGAAGAAGTAGGATCTGACGCTGAAGATATGTGGTGTGACAATCAGTCAGCTATCTATATTGCCACCAATCCCGTATTTCATGAAAGGACAAAACATATTGAGATTGTCTGTCACTTTATCCGTGATGAATATCAAAAGGGAATAATAATATTTTATCATGTGAGGACCGGCGATCAGATAGCTGACATTTTTACGAAGTCTCTTTTAGGCCAACGGGTTCAGTTTCTTTGTAACAAGTTGGACATGATTGACATCTATGCTCCAGCTTGAGGGAGGGTGTTAAAGTATTAGTGGACTTTAGTCCCACATCGAATAGAATAATAGAGAGAGGAGCTAGACTCTCCTATATATATGTACTCCTTTATTGATAATGAATCATTCAATCTATTCCTTTATACAAAATATTTATATATCTAACGAACTACCTCTCTGTTTCTTGAAGGGAGAATGCAAATGACATCAAAGCCAAGTTCATAATTGAGGCAGCAAATCATCCAACTGACCCAGAAGCTGATGAGGTGAATAAAGATTGTTAAAGTAGTGCAAGATGTAGTAGTCTGTGAAGTAATATGATTTAGAATGCCATCTCACACTTCTCCATTTTCCAGATTCTATCGAAGAAAGGTGTCCTTATTCTTCCAGATATCCTTGCAAATTCAGGTGGGGTGACCGTGAGTTATTTTGAGTGGGTTCAGGTATCGTGTTGCTTCCTTCAACTTCATCCTTTTTATCTTAATCTCTTCTCGTATATGTATTCTTTCAAGGCAACAGGATTTATAACGCAATGTTATATGTATACTGACTAAGCTTACCTCATCATTCTTTATCACACTCAAATAGATGCCTGTTTAAACTAGCTTGACTGACTCTATGGGATTACATAAAATTTTCTAAGTTAGCATCAAGTTTCAGAATGGAAAAAACACTTTAACAACCAAATTTCAATTTTAAACTAGGCTATGTTTTTCATTGTAGAAATATTTTTTTATGTAATTGGCTAATACTGGTGACATCTCTTAGCCTAAAAGGTCAATCTCTTCTAGTCTTATCATGATAGTTAACTGCAGAAACTGGAAGAATTTTAAGAACAACGAGTTCTTCCATTTGCGAACTCAGTTCATTGTAAAAAGGTGTATCTAAGTTAAATAAGATAATGCTGACAGTGTAAACTAGTACATGACAGAATATGCGATGTTAAGAAATTACATAACGCTAGAACCTTTTTGAGATGAGCAGGTACAATACTGTAAACTATTAAACAAAAAAAATGCCTTTATTAGGACTCCAACTTGGTGTCGATTGTTGGTACATCTTGGAAGAAACAAATTCTACTAAGCTTTTAAGCATAGTCCCCTGTAGAGAAAGATGAACATTAACTTCAAATCAGGTAAATGCTACAAATTTATGAAGCGGACGCATCTCTTTACCATTTTAAGCTTCTTGAACTCTTTTGACCCACCCAAGTTTGATACTGAACGCTAGTTATGAGAAAAAGTGCCATTTTTGGTAAGACTTCAAACTTGGGCCACTATATCGTCTCCAACGATTTTCGCAAAGAAATAGTCTAAACACAATAATGAAGGTGTGGCGCCATCAATAAATGGTATCCATGTCAGCTTTATGTCCAATCCGCAGTTAGTTGGATTTGGGTTGATTTCTCTGTTGTAGAGGTGCCTGAAATGGCTGATAATGCAAGTTAAAATTGAGCAGTCTAACAGCAGCTAAAGAAAAAAGACATAATAACAGTGCCACAAGACTCCCTACTAGTACAAGGTCTGGGGAGAATCTACTAAGATGTCTCGAATCTGGCCAAGTGGCAAGCCATACTTTCGTGCCAAGCGAACTCTTTTCTTTTAGATAAGTCCTTGTCGACTCTCTTCCATTCCCATTTTTATTTTATCTAGGCTGTACTTTGAATCCACATCCACTCCTCCCCTCCCTTATTAGTGTTACCACTAGACCAACTCCTTGGTGGTAAGGGAACCATATTTTTATCATAAAAACAATATTTCCAAGGGTCTACGAAGGCTGGATTTGGAATTGCTTATTGGTGGTTGCTTATGCTTTTTTTTTTTCTTTCTTTCTTGGAAAGCTATCCAAGTGTTACCACTAGCCATTTATCATTTTTGTTTACCAAATATCTTACTGCTTTTGTCTATGTATTTTCCAAGAAACTTTTGATAGCTGCTTTTGACAGTAACTTGTGACTACTGCTTTTGACGGCACACTTAAACAATCTTTAGCAATACCAAACCAGGCCTAAATTTACTGAAATATAAGAGTTACAAGTTTGGACAATTAAACTTGCAGAATATCCAAGGATTCATGTGGGATGAAGAGAAGGTGAACACTGAGCTGAAGACATACATGACCAAAGGATTCAAGGACGTCAAGGAGATGTGCAAGACCCACAATTGCGACCTCCGCATGGGTGCCTTTACGCTCGGAGTCAACCGAGTTGCGCGTGCTACTGTCCTCCGTGGATGGGAAGCATAACCACAAGCAAAATTTCCCAAGTTCGATGCAGCAGTTTTTATCAGAATAACCTGAGAGCCTTCTCTTGAGTGTCGACATACTTACATTTTTGTACTTGAGGTTACTATTTTCCGGATGCTGTCTCGTTATGGCATGTTCTAATTTGATGATATATGCCATATCTTCTTTATAATAAACAAGTGATTAGATGAGTGTTCTGCACTCCAATGACGATGTCTTTCTTTACCTGTGTGAATATGTAGTCTTCTTCTCCTTGATCTGAAATCCTTCAAGATCTTGTTAGTCTCCTTACTTCTTCTGTAACGTGAGAGAAGTGACGACTGTATATGTACAAATATCGCTACCATCTTTTCTATAATCAATTCATATAATGGGTCTACATGCGGGGCAGTGTGGACCCATTGAAGTTAGTATGTTCGGGTCATGACCGAGGTTCCTTGATATGGCCAAAGTCTTGTTATTGGCATTCCATAGTAGTATCATGGTAAAACACCATTCGGTTTGACTGAGCGTAGAAGCTTCCTAATTACGAACTCTTTGGTTGCTCTATTATTATTTTGTGGAAAGGTCTAGTATTCTCGGTGTCAGAGAGCTCGGAGGTTCGCACTTGGTCTCTTAACTGTTTTAGTTCGTAACAACTCTAATGACCCAAACCGTCTTGTTTAAGTGCTTTCATCCCAACGGTCCATATGGATCAACCTGCCAAGCGGCGATCAAAGGGATGCTGCATGGGGATGGATTGCAGTCATGATTCCCCCGCCGTTCCCTAGATTTGATGGTATAAGAAGCGTCCTCTCGTGTCTTATGTGTGCGCGGGTTTGATCGAAACATGGGCATTGTTGAAAATGAAAGTGCGGAAACCGTTTTCCAAACCAGAGAGTACCTGCGAGAGAACTGAGCAAAACGTACAAACCAAAAACGCCAAACACAAATAACAGACACAGAGATTTTTGACGTAGAACATCCTTACGAAAAAAATCACGGGAAGATCGGAGTCAAACCCTGAAAAGCCTTCACTAATGGAATAAGAAATACACCGACTCCTTACAAATTTCTTATCGATCCAAACGGATCACCACAACTCTTTTGGAACAGAAAATAGATTATAACCACGAATAAGAAAGACAACAAGAAATATCCGAAACTGGTCTCCTTCTTCGAAACGACCTCCAATCCTTCTTTCTCCTCTCCAATATTGCAATGACACTCTTGCCTCGATTTCTCTCCTTGTTGTTTTTTCTTTTTTTCTTTTTTTTAGAGAGATATATTTTAGGGCCAGAAGACACCTATATATAGCCTCAAATCCACAACTATCATTCCTATTATAGATAGAATATCCAATCCAAATCCAAATCCAAATCCATTGACATTTTCCTATTATATGTAGGAATATCCAATCCAAATTCATTGAGATATTCCTATTATATTTAAGAATATCCAATCCAAATAAATTGAGGTATTCCTATTATATGTAGAAATACTCAATCATACTCGGGGGTATTTTTCACACATAGGTTGAGAACCCCACCCACTCCAACAAATCTCCCCCTTCACAACTATGTGGAGGGGGTCGTCATCCCGACGATCCACCTGCAGTACTCAAACTTTCTCCTTGGTAGAACCTTTGTGAACATATCTACTCCGTTGTCATCTGTATGAACCTTCTCAAGCACCGCTTCCTTCTTGTCAACCACATCCCGTATCCAACGATACCGGGTATCAATGTGCTTGGACCGGCTATGAAATGTTTGGTTCTTCACAAGGTGAATAACACTCTGACTATCGCAAAACAAATGATACTGCTCATACTTTAGCCCAATTTTCTGCAGCAGTTTCTTCATCCACAACAACTCCTTGCAAGCCTCCGTCGCCGCAATGTATTATGCCTCTGTCGTCGACATGGTAATACACTTCTGTAAACACAACTGCCACGATACTGCTCCACCAACAAACATCATCACATAGTCCGAAGTCGATCACCTCGTCTCTACATCTCTAGCCATATCAGCGTCGGTATATCCAACCAGCTTCGGTTCGTCACCACCAAATGAAAGTCTCCAATCGGCAGTACCCTGAAGATATCGTAGAATCCACTTGACCCCACTCCAATGTACCCTTCCAGGATTGGAAGTGTACCTGAAGATATCGTAGCACTCTGACTATCGCAAAGCAAATGATACTACTACTACTTTAGCCCAATTTTCTACAGCAGCTTCTTCATCCACAGTAACTCCTTGCAAGCCTCCGTCGCCGTAATGTATTCTGCCTCTGTCGTCGAAAAGGCAATACACTTCTGTGAACACAACTGCCACGATACTGCTCCACCAACAAACATCATCACATAGCCCAAAGTCGATCGTCTCATCTCTACATCTCTAGCCATATCAGCGTCGGTATATCCAACCAGCTTCGGTTCGTCACCATCAAATGAAAGTCTCCAATCTTCAGTACCCTGAAGATATCATAGAATCCACTTGACCCCACTCCAATGTACCATTCCAGGATTGGAAGTGTACCTGCTAACTGTGCCGACTGCGTGAGCAATGTCTGGCCTCGTACATACCATAGCATACATAAGACTCCCCACGGCTGAGGCATATGAAACTCGTGTCATATCTTCCTTCTCATCCTCGGTAGATGGACATTGCTCCCTAGTGAACTTAAAGTGAGCCGCAAGGGGGTTACTCACTTTCTTTTGGGACAAGTGTAGCAGCTTGGACTCTCTCTCTCTCTCTCTCTCTCTCTCTCTCTCTCTCTCTCTCGGCTGATCTATATTCCAAGAATAGTCTTCGCTGCATCCAAATTCTTTATAGTGAAGGTCGCGCCCAGTTGGCGCTTCAACTCTGCTATCCTGGTGGCATTCCGACCCACAAACAACATGTCATCAACATAAAACAACAAAATAATGAAATCATCCTCGGCGAAGTACCTCACAAAAACATAATGATCTGACGTCGTCCGTGCATAGTGTAAATACCCTGATTTTCAGAATAATTTTAATATAATTTTCCCCCAATATTTTCGGTATTTTTCTAGATGAGGAACCAAGGTAATTGTGATCAAAAGATTTTTAAATGCAGTTTATTGGTGTTAAAATATTACGAAAATAATATTTTATGGTATAAAATAGAAAATCGGACATGTGGTATTTTTCGGTAAATTTATTGGACTCCGGAGACGCGTTTAAAGCCTTAAAAACTATTGGATTGATAAACCGAACCTAAATCCAGATTAAACCAAACCAACCCTGATTAAACCAAACCAAACCCAGCTTATTGGGTCGGGTCGAGTCGGATCCGAGCCAAACCCGACCCGGACCCAAACCTGCATGGGAAACCCTAGCTACCGGAAATACTGTGCACAGCCTATAAAGTTTAGCCTCGACATCCGTGCCCAGCCCTCGAAAACCCTAGCTGAACGCAGCCGCCATCTTCTCCGTTCAGTCTCCTCTTTCCCCCGCGACCTAGCCGTAGCTCCGATCACCCGTCGACATCCCTTCCTCCCCGACCCGACAGCGGCTGACCCGCCGACCTTTCCGCCAGGCCGTCGACCGCCCAGCCTGACTCCCCCAATCTCCGCCAGGCTGTCGATCTCCCTCCCCCGCGTCTCACTCCTCCTCCGCTCAGGCCGACGAGCGACCCCGCTGCCCTCGATCCCTCGACGGTAGTTTCCCCCCCCCCCCTTTGCTCGACGCCTTCCTCCTTCCCACAGCTCCGTCGACACAGCAATCTCCGCCGCCGAGCCGACCTAGCCGTGCTCCCCCATCTCGAGCGACGTCGACCCCTTCCGCCGAGTCCAGCACGACGCCGACCCGCCGGCCTGTGCTTCCCCGACTCCACGGGACAGCCACCCGAGCGCCGCCCTCTGCCCTAGCCCCGGACGCGTCCAACCCAGGACGCAGCAGCGTCCCCGTGACCGGACACAGCAACTCAATACGGACACGAAGTTGACGCTCGGACACGTGAGAATCAGCCTTCACGGAGCCCTGTTCAGGTACCGTTTTTTCTCACCTCGTAATCCCGTTTTTGATTCCGTCAGTTGCGTCGCGTAGACTGTATGACCCTCTCGGTGCCCGTACAATCCGCTCAGTGCATCGCGTCCTGTGGTGATCGCAAACCGCGATCCAAAAACAGGAAAACCAACGCCCTGTTTTACCCCTGAACTAAGTGCGCCTCGCCAAACGGGACGACTTGGTCGCACGCGGTCTTTACCGAAACGTGCGCGTCGTTGATACGGATGTGTGAGATTTCGCAGAAGTCGATTCGGATGTGCGTGCACACCGGAATCAACGCGTATCCGCGGACATCGTCCCGTATTCGTCCTTTCTGGAACACGCTGTAACTTTGTGTACACACGTCGGATCGAGACGAAACTTGCACCATCGTACTCGTAGAAATACGCTGGTCCTGTGACCCAAGTTTGGTCCGATTCTGAGAACGTTGACGAAATCGCGTATCGTGGGCCCCACAGGCTCCACTTGACGGGCGATTTTGTGATCGGCTCATCGGAATCCAATTCTGGAAGTTCTGTTATGTTCGTATCCTCGTTCCTGACTTGTAGACACTGAGTTTGAGGAATTTGGAGACCTTTGACCCTGACACGCTTTCCGGTGCAAAGTGGCCCACATATGGAACCCACTTTGGCCCGGAAAGGTCATTTTTGCCCCTGTGTCCAAATTGGACGTAAGGATAGGCGTTTTTAGCTATTTGATATCTTATGAGATGGTTGGTGATGTTTATTATAGCTTTTGGAGTAGTACCCACAGGATCCACTGATACCGGGACGACTGTTGATATTCAAACATCAGGCAAGTGTACATTGCCAAACTCTGCAGTATTGTTACATATTTTCCTTGCTTCATTATATTGCTGTGCATGCTTAACCTAGGACCGTGTGACGTACTTAGCGTCCGATTATCAGTCGGGTGCCAACACTGTACGCGGTGTTGGGTACGGTCATCTAGAGATGGACATTCGTGACACTTTATATTCTCGTACTTGTCTTACCAAGTACACTTTGACCCAGGACACTTGACACTCCTCATGAGACAGGATCTTCCCGAGATATTCGTGGTGATTCTGTATAGGATACAGGACTTGACAAAGATACTATATTCTTAGATACATTATGACTTATTGCATTAGCTATGATCCCGCTTGACATGGACATGAGACGTTATGGTCATGATATGCGTGGTTACATTGGGTGGGAGGAGACACACAGGCTACAGGCTGTTTTATATATATATCTTCTATTATTGAGAGGTCGTAGACTCTCGGAGCAGAGCTAGACCCACTACCGGTTATTACCGCTACCGGCTCCCCGACACAGAGCTTGTAGTGGCTCAGCCTGAGTACTCGTGTTGCTCTCATCTTGTATTTCACATAGATGGTTACATACTTACCCTATTTATCTTATTATTACTGCACTGCTTATATTTTGGCTTGTATATTTTCTGTACCTTGCTATGTCCCCTGAGGACCTGGATATGGATTATGTCCCCAGGATTTGAGAACGAGATCTATCCCGAGGTATACGGGACCGCAGCAGGAGCTGATCCAGGAGCTGTACCGCCATCCGAGGATAAGGTGTTAGCCGAAGACTTCTCCTGAGCATCCATGTTCATGCTCAGTATTTATTTATTTCAGTCATTTATTTCTGGTCTGTTGAACCATGGTATCAGATATTTATCGGGTTGTTCCCCGAAGCACTTTGTGAGACTAGCAGATGATTTACATTCCTTATTTATTCTGTGGATCATATTTTATATCTTGTGTGGATGAGATTAGTTGTGCCATGTAGTCGTAGACTTGATTTTATAGCTTAAGTATGCCCTGATGGACCCATTAAATTGGGTTTGTCCATCGGTGCGTACTGCTGGCCATTGCCACGCGTCCGGTCCCACGGTATTTTGGGACTGGGGCGTGACATAGTTTTTGTGGTGGCCCATGCAGGTCTACGCTAAATTGTTCGGTTTCAACTTAGGGACCGAACCAGCCTGCCCTAAGGATAGGATAAATTATAGGATCTCATCCATTATTTAAGCCATTATTGAACTCTATATCGAACTCGAAATTGTTACTTGATTTGCATCATGTTTGATTCCTTTGAGCGTTCTTACAGTTTATCTTTTGGTTGCAGAGAAATGATCCCAGGAACAGAGACGAGATTCATTTGGATACGCCACACTTCGCTGTGGTTACTTATATAGACGGAGTGACTCCAGGGAATGGAGGACAAACATCGCAGAGCGATCAGGCCGGTCAGCCTAATCCAAGGTTCCGGAGGGATGACATCCCACCTCCGCCACAGTTCACTCCGCAGATGCCAATTTTCCCACCAGGACAAGCCATGGACGGGCAACAGATGTTCCAGATGATGTATGCCATGATGCAAGCCCAGCAACAGATTCAGCAAGAGGCACATCGCCAGGAGGCAGAGTATCTAAGAACCAGCCTGGTATCCGTATTGGAGCAGGCAAATCCACCAGCGAGGCGATCAGCGACAGGATCTATCACCGATTTTCGTCATCTCAAGCCTCGTACATTTTCTGGTAAAGAGGGGCCAACAGAAGTTCATGAATGGCTCACGAACATACAACACCAGTTGGAAGCAGCTGAACTTCCAAGGGAGAAATAGATGACTGCAGTAAGGATGCAGTTGACTGAAAATGCACATCATTGGTGGTTAGCAGAAGAGAGGAGGCTCATACAGGACCGAGTCACTTGGGAAGAGTTCTCCAGACTCTTCCAAGAGATGTATATTCCAACAGTAGCACGGTCGGAGCTCAGAGACAAGTTCAACCGCCTTATCCAAGGCAATATGACAGTGGAAGAATACAACGCAGAATTTATTCACCTAAGTCGCTTTGCCCCAACCTTGATCTCGACAGAGGAAGAGAAAGCTGAAAAGTTCTTTGACGGACTGAAGTTCGAGCTTCAGAGATTGATTGGCTCGGTCGCACCTACATCTTATACCGACGTCCTTGCAGCAGCACAAAGCATGGAGCGCGTCACTAGAAGGGAGTCAAATCTGAAGAGGCCCATCACCTCAGCACTATCCAGGACAGCACATGGGGATTCAGCAAAACGATCCCAGAGGAGTATGCCAGAGAGAGCAGCACATAGGGACAGACATCTTCCTACTTGTTACTACTGCGGCAAGGTAGGACACATTGAGAGGGAATGCAGGCGTAAGTTGGAACTATGTCTGAGCTGCGGATCCAACCAGCACTTTTTTAGGGACTGTTCTGAACGCAGAGACGGAGCACCGAGACTAGATTTACCTGCACCACGACCAGCTTATCCAGCAGTAGGAGCACCGCAGACAGGAGCTGGAGGAGTTAGACCACCAGCTACAGGGGGCTACCAGCAGAGACCACCACTGGCACCACAGGCAGCTCTATTTCAGCAGACTCAGCAGCAGCAGAGAGGTCCAGCTCAGGGACGAGGTCAGGCATTCACATTAGCTGTTGAGCAGGAAGCTACTGCGGGCGAGGTCATCGCAGGTACTATTTTAGTAGCTTTATTACCAACTGTAGCTTTATTTGATTATGGAGCATCGCATTCATTTATAGCAGCTAGCTTTGTAGCCACCCATAGAGTAGCTACCGCACCCCTTCCGAAGATGAAGAGAATTCTTACGGAAGGTGGAATTATTCCGGTTAGTGACGTCTGTAGATCATGTTCTGTAGTAGTCTGTGGAAGAGAAATGCGAGCTCAATTTTTGATCTTTTCTATGCCGGATTATGATGTTGTACTTGGTATGGACTGGTTAAGTCAGTACCATACGACTCTTGATTGCCGACTTGGACGGGTTATATTTAGACCACCTGGACATCCAGAATTTGAGTTTCTTCGAGGAGCAGTAGAGCAAGGAGTTCAGCCTACTCTTAGGGTACTATTTGTAGAAGGGGAGACAGGTTACCCAAGAGTCATATCCGAATTTGTGGATGTATTTTCTGATGATCTTCCAGGTTTATCGCCTGATCGGGAAATAGAATTCACAATAGACTTAACTCCAGGAGCAGAACCTATCACTTCATCAGTATATCGGCTAGCACCTAAGGAGTTAGTAGAGTTGAAGGAACATGTTGATGATCTTCTGGAGAAGGGTTTTATCCGGCCTAGTATTTCACCTTGGGGAGCACCCATACTATTTATACCGAAGAAGGATGGAACAGTACGGTTATGTATTGACTACAGGGCACTAAATGATGTGACCATCAAGAACAGGTATCTCTTACCACGCATTGATGATCTATTCGATCAATTGAGTGGTGCAAGGGTATTCTCGAAGATTGACCTTAGATCCGGCTACCATCAGATCAAAGTAAGGAAGGAAGACATACCGAAGACAGATTTCAGGACCAAGTATGGACATTATAAGTTTTTGGTAATGCCGTTTGGTTTAACCAACGCGCCAGCAGTGTTTATGAGTTTAATGAACAAAGTTTTCCATCAGTTCTTGGATAAATTTGTGGTGGTGTTCATTGATGACATTCTCATATATTCCAAGAGCTATGAAGAGCACGAGGAGCATCTCAGAATCGTGTTAGAGACCTTGAGACAGAAGAAGTTATACGTCAAACTCAGTAAGTGTGAGTTCAGTATGGACAAAGTACCTTTCTTGGGACATATCATCTCAGGAGAAGGACTTTCAGTGGATCCAGAGAAAGTTGCGGCAATAGAGACTTGGCCTACACCCACATCAGTTGCAGAGGTGAGAAGTTTTCTCGGACTTGCGGGATATTACCAAATATTTGTAGAAAATTTCTCGAGGATTGTAGAACCGATGACGAAGCTGACACGTAAAGTCCAGGAGTTTATATGGACAGAAGACTGCCAGAAGGCCTTCGAAGAATTGAAGAGAAGATTGACAACATCACATGTCTTGACTCTCCCTTCAGGGTCAGGAGGTTTTGTTGTTTACAGTGATGCATCAGGAAGTGGACTAGGATGTGTCTCAATGCAACATGGCAAAGTCATTGCTTATGCGTCGAGACAGTTGAAAGTCCACGAGAAGAACTACCCAACTCACGATCTGGAGCTAGCAGCAGTTATATTTGCATTGAAGATTTGGAGGCACTACCTTTACGGGGAGAAGGTAGACATCTTTACAGATCACAAGAGTCTGAAGTATGTATATACTCAGAAGGAGCTTAACATGAGGCAGAGACGTTGGCTTGAACTGATGGTAGATTTTGACATAGATCTGCAGTATCATCCGGGAAAGACGAATGTCGTAGCAGACGCACTCAGCAGGAAGCCTACGACTTATTTTTTGACGATGCAGCCCGAGTTATTGAAAGATCTATAGGAGCTTCAGATAGAGGTTGTTTTACCAGGACAGAGTGGATTGCTGTCTAATCTCGAAGTTAAGTCATCACTCGTGGAGAAGATTAAAGAGGCATTGCCCACCGATGCTAGATTTAGAAGACTCAAAGAGAGGACGGAAGCAGGCCTGCAAACTGTAATCCCTCTGATTTTCAAAATTTTGATAAATTTGGATTTTTCTGGATTTTTTAGGATTTTCCGGAATTTTATTGTATTTAAAATCAGGTGTTTTAATTTTTTAAAGGATTTTTAAATGTTATTAATTAATATTAAAATATTATAAAAATAATATTTTATGGTGTAAAATGGAAAACTAGACATAGGGTAATTTTTCGGGAATTTATTGGACCCCGGAAGTATTTTTAAAATCCTAAAATCTATTTTGTAATTAAACCAAATTGAACCATTTTAGACCCGGTTTATTTAGCCTGAACCAACCCGGTATAACCAACCCAGGCCCAACCCCTTAGCGGGTCGGATCCGGGTCAGACCCGACCCGCTAAGCCCGACCCGACCCGAACTTTCATCTCCCCCAACCTCTCCTCTGCCCGACTTCTCACCTCCCCCGCCGCCGGAAACGGCCGCCGCCACCGCTCCGACTCCTGAAAACTGCCGCCGCCGACCCGCTCTCTCTTCCTCTCCCACCACCGGCCGTCCCACCAGCTTCCCGCCTCCCCTCTATAAAACCCCCGCCTGAACCCTCTTCCCGCTCCGCCGAGGCCGCTGCTTCCCTTCCTCCTCCGCCCGCGACGCTTCGCCGTGCCCGCTGCAGCCGCCAGTTTCCAGCGAGCAGCCTCGCCGCCTCACCCCCAGCCGAGCCCCGCAGCCCCTCGACTTCCTCTCCGCCACCAGCGTTCGGCCCGCCTCCGGCCTACGAACAGCAGCAGCAACAGCTCGAGTCCCTGAGCGCCACCGCCTCCCGAGCTGCTGCCCAGCGCCGCGCCACCGTCTCCCTCACCCGCTGCCAGCGTCGTCACCGCCCTCCAGAACCGCAGAGCCGGCCACCCTCGAGAGCACCAGCAGCAGCAGCGGACCGGAGCTCCGCCGAGCCCCAGCCGCAGCAAGCCCAGCAACGCCTCCGGCTGGTCCCTGCGCCGCCGCGCCACCTCCGTCAGCACCCCTCCGGCGAAACCCAGCCCCTGAATCCTAACCCTAGACACGGACTCAGCCCTGACACGGCCGGACACAGGAGCCACAAACCCTAGATCCTTGGCGTGTCGGACACGAAGAATATTCTGTTTTCGACCTTGTTCAGGTAACCGTAACTTCTTGCTCGTAGCTCTGATTTCGATTCCGTAAATTGTATCGTGTAGCCTGTATGACCCTCTCGGTGCCCGTGCAAATGGCTCGGGGCATCGTGTCCTGTGGTGATCGCACACCGCGATCCAAAAACAGGAAAAACCAGACCCTGTTTCACCCCGGAGCTGAGTGTGCCCCGCCAAACGGGATGACTTGGTCGCGTGCGGTCTTCACAGATACGTGCGCGTCGTCGATACGGACGTGTGGGATTTCGCAGAAGCTGATTCGGATGTGAGTGTACACCGGAATCAGTACGTATCCGCGGACATCGCCCCGTATCCGACTATTCTGATTCTCGCTGTAACTTAGTATACACATGTCGGATCGAGACGAAACTTGCGCCATCGGACTCGTAGCAATACGCTGGTCCTGTGAGCCAAGTTTGGTTCGATTCTGAGAACGTTGACAAAATCGTGTGTCGTGGGCCCCACAGGCTTCACTCGACCGACGATTTTGGATCGGCTCATCGGAATCCAATTCTGTAAGTTCCGTTGGGTTCGTATCATCGTTCCTGACCTGTTGACACTAAGTTGGACTGTTTTGGAGACCTTTGACCCTGACGCGTTTTTCGGTGCAAAGCGGCCCACATTGGACCCCGCTTTAACCCGAAAATGTCATTTTTGTTCTTGTCTCCAAATTGGACTCAAGGACATGCGTTTCTAGCTGATTGATGTTTTCTGGATCTGATGGTGATGTTTGTTTCAGCAACCGGAGTACTGCCTGCAAACCCAGCTGAGGCCCGAGCTAAAATTGGAAACAAAACCAAGGCAAGTATACCTTGCCAAATCCTGCAGTTTTGATACTTGTCTCCTGGTTTTACTTTTCATTATCGTGCAAGATACTTGTACAATATTTGCATGTTTTTCAGTTGATACTTTCTTGTCATATATATAGTTCTTGATGCTTGTTGATTTATTCCTGCTGCTCTAGTTTTATTTCCTCGTTTTGCGTGCATGTACTTTATTTGCTCTTTCCTTGGATCACTACTTGTTCCATAGACATAATGTGATGGTTTATATGTACTCTACATTTCCGGAGTTGGCTTGACTGATTTCTTAGTTCCTAGATGATTGTTATTGGACAATGACTACACTTGAGCAATCTCGATTGTGAGTACCTATTGTACTGCAAGAGAGACTTGTTCATTTGACTACCTCCTTCGTGAGCTCCCGTTGAGCTGCGAAAGAGCCATACTATAGACTGTGAGTCCCCGTTGGACTACTTTCTATAGGATCGTGATCTCCCATTGAGATGCGGTTACCCCAATTTCTTGTAGTCATGTCTGATAGCATCACTGGCATGCCACTGTCTTAGATATAGTGATTTCTCGTGACTCATTTGCTTGTGTTTACTTTCTTCTCTATCTTGCATGTCATTTACTGTATGTTGGCTCGTATTCTTTTGTATCTTGCTATGTCCCCTGAGGACCTGGTTTTGTTCTCCAGATTTAGCAGACGAGGAGTACCGCAGCTTACGGACCAACACCAGATGAGAGTTTGATTACAGTTGATGGCCCTGTTTATACTTAGTTACTTTCTAGCATGGTTTATTTATCTCTTTCTTGTCTATATTTTCTTGTTTGTCGGTAGTGGATTTGTCTCCACCCGACTTAGTATTAATTCTTGCTGGATATTCGACAGTGACTTTACTTTCAGCATTTAATTCAGTTTTGTTTAGTTTATGTTGTTTTGTGGATGAGATTAGTAAACCTGATTAATATTATACAGCTTAAGTACGCTCCGATGGAACCATTAAATTGGGTTTATCCATCGGTGCGTGCTGCTGGCCATTATCACGTGTTCAGTCCCTCGATATTTTGGGACTGGGGCGTGACACAGACAGGACTTCGCATACACGAAGACGGGACATTGAGGTTTGGAAATCGCCTGTATGTTCCAAATGGAGAATTGAGACAGGAGTTAATGACTGAAGCACATAGCTCTATGTACTCTGTTCACCCAGGAGGAACCAAGATGTACGGAGACTTGAGACAGTATTATTGGTGGCATAGAATGAAAAGGGAGATTGCAAGATTTGTGGCTAAATGTTTAGTATGTCAGCAAGTAAAGGCCGAGCATCAGAGGACTGCAGGTATGTTACAGCCGCTTCCTATACCAGAATGGAAGTGGAAACATATCATGATGGATTTTGTCACAGGATTTCCAAGGAGCCCCAGCGGAAGAGATGCAGTATGGGTTATCGTGGATAGACTCACTAAATCGGCACACTTCTTGCCATTTAGAGTTGGACAGTCCACAGAGGTACTAGCTGACATGTATATGCGACAAATCGTCAGATTACATGGAGTGCCGATTAGTATTGTATCGGATCGAGATTCGAGATTTACATCTCATTTCTGGCGAAGCATGCAAGAGAGTCTGGGCACCAGACTCAAATTCAGCACAGCTTACCACCCACAGACAGATGGCCAATCGAAACGTACCATTCAGATCTTGGAGGATATGTTGAGATCATGTATGCTAGACTTTGGAGGATCTTGGAAAGATTATTTGCACTTAGTGGAGTTCTCCTACAACAACAGTTATCAGGCCAGCATTCAGATGGCACCATTCGAGGCATTATACGGAAGGAAGTGCAGATCGCCTATATGTTGGAGTGACGTTGGTTAACGTCAAATACTGGGTCCAGAATTGGTAACACAGACAGTGGAAAAGGTAAAACAGATTCAGAATCATCTTCGAGCAGCTCAGGACAGACAGAAGCATTGGGCAGATACGCACAGACGTCCCCTAGAGTTTAAAGAAGGAGAGCACGTGTTCTTGAGGATTTCACCCACTCGAGGTACTATTAGATTCGGGAGCAGAGGCAAGTTGAGCCCAAGGTATATTGGGCCATTTGATATACTAGAGCGCATTGGTGAGGTGGCTTATCGTCTTGCATTACCACCATCCTTAGAGGGAGTGCATGACGTATTCTACGTCTCACAGCTGCGGAGATACATGACCGACCCCAGTCATGTAGTCGATCATTCAGAGATTGCAGTGGGCCCAAGCTTGAGATATGAAGAACAACCAGTTGGCATCCTCGACGTCAGTGAGAAGACATTGCGGGGACAGAAAATCAGACTGGTTCGTGTAGCTTGGAAACATCATTCTCCTGGAGAATCGACCTGGGAACGGGAGGATAGTATGCGCCAGCGTTATCCCCACTTATTCACGGATGCAGTTGTAAACTAAGCAAGCTTGTAATCACCATAATTCTTTCTGTAGTAGCTTATTCTTTGATTCCGAGGACGCAATCCTCTTAAGGGGGGTAGATTGTAAACACCCTGATTTTCAGAATAGTTTTAATATAATTTTCCACCAATATTTTTGATATTTTTCTGGATGAGGAACCAAGGTAATTGTGATCAAAGGATTTTTAAATGCAGTTTATTGGTGTTAAAATATTATAAAAATAATATTTTATGGTGTAAAATAGAAAACCGGACATGTGGTATTTTTCGGTAAATTTATTGGACTCCGGATACGCGTTTAAAGCCTTAAAAACTATTGGATTGATAAACCGAACCTAAACCCAGATTAAACCAAACCAACCCTGATTAAACCAAACCAAACCCAGCTTATTAGGTCGGGTCGGGTCGGATCCGAGCCAAACCCGACCGGGACCCAAACCCGCATGGGAAACCCTAGCTACCGGAAATACTGTGCACAGCCTATAAAGTTAAGCCTCGACATCCGTGCCCAGCCCTCGGAAACCCTAGCTGAACGCCGCCGCCATCTTCTCCGTTCAGTCTCCTCTTTCCCCCGCGACCTAGCCGTAGCTCCGATCACCAGTCGACATCCCTTCCTCCCCGACCCGACAGCGGCTGACCCGCCGACCTTTCCGCCAGGCCGTCGACCGCCCAGCCCGACTCCCCCAATCTCCGCCAGGCTGTCGATCTCCCTCCCCCGCGTCTCACTCCTCCTCCGCTCAGGCCGACGAGCAACCCCGCTGCCCTCGATCCCTCGACGATAGTTTTCTCCCCCTTTGCTCGACGCCTTCCTCCTTCCCACAGCTCCGCCGACACAGCAATCTCCGCCGCCGAGCCGACCTAGCCGTGCTCCCCCATCTCGAGCGACGCCGACCCCTTTCGCCGAGTCCAGCACGACGTCGACCCGCCGGCCTGTGCTTCCCCGACTCCACGGGACAGCCACTCGAGCACCGCCCTCTGCCCTAGACCCGGACCCGGCCAACCCAGGACGCAGCAGCGTCCCCGTGACCGGACACAGCAACTCAATACGGACACGAAGTTGACGCTCGGACACGTGAGAATCAGCCTTCACGGAGCCCTGTTTAGGTACCATTTTCTCTCACCTCGTAACCCCGTTTTTGATTCCGCCAGTTGTGTCGCGTAGACTGTATAACCCTCTCGGTGCCCGTGCAATACGCTCGGTGCATCGCGTCCTGTGGTGATCGCAAACCGCGATCCAAAAACAGAAAAACTAACGCCATATTTTACCCCAGAACTGAGTGCGTCCCGCCAAACAGGATGACTTGGTCGCACACGGTCTTTACCGAAATATGCGCGTCATTGATACGGATGTGTGGGATTTCGCAGAAGTCGATTCGGATGTGCGTGCACACCGGAATCAACGCGTATCCGCGGACACCGTCCCGTATCTGTCCTTTCTGGAATACGCTGTAACTTTGTGTACACACGTCGGATCAAGACGAAACTTGCGCTATCGGACTCGTAGCAATACGCTGGTCCTGTGACCCAAGTTTGGTCCAATTCTGAGAACTTTGACAAAATCGTGTATCGTGGGCCCCATAGGCTCCACTTGACGGGCGATTTTGTGATCGGCTCATCGGAATTCAATTCTGGAAGTCCCGTTGGGTTTGTATCCTCGTTCCTGACTTGTAGACACTGAGTTTGAGGAATTTGGAGACCTTTGATCCTGATACGCTTTCCGGTGCAAAGTGGCCCACATATGGAACCCGCTTTGGCCCGGAAAGGTTATTTTTGCCCCTGTGTCCAAATTGGACGTAAGGACAGACGTTTCTAGCTATTTGATATCTTCTGAGATGGTTGGTGATGTTTATTACAGCTTTTGGAGTAGTACCCACAGGATCCACTGATACCGGGACGACTGTTGATATTCAAACATCAAGCAAGTGTACCTTGCCAAACTCTGCAGTATTGTTACATATTTTTCTTGCTTCATTATATTGCTGTGCATGCTTAACCTAGGACCATGTGATGTACGTAGCGTCCGATTATCAGTCGGGTGCCAACACTGTACGCGGTGTTGGGTACGATCATCTAGAGATGGACATTCGTGACACTTTATATTCTCGTACTTGTCTTACCAAGTACACTTTGACCCAGGACACTTGACACTCCTCATGAGACAGGATCTTCCCGAGATATTCGTGGTAATTCTGTATAGGATACAGGACTTGACAGAGATACTATATTCTTAGATACATTATGATTTGTTGCATTAGCTATGATCCCGCTTGACATGGACATGAGACGTTATGGTCATGATATGCGTGGTTACATTGGGTGGGAAAAGACACACATGCTACAGGCTATTATATATATATATTCTATTATTGAGAGGTCGTAGACTCTCGGAGCAGAGCTAGACCCACTACCGGTTATTACCGCTACCCGGCTCCCCGACATAGAGCTTGTAGTGGCTCAGCCTGAGTACTCGTGTTGCTCTCATCTTGCATTTCACATAGATGGTTACATACTTACCCTATTTATCTCATTATTACTGTACTGCTTATATTTTGGCTTGTATATTTTCTGTACCTTGTTATGTCCCCTGAGGACCTGGATATGGATTATGTCCCCAGGATTTGAGGACGAGATCTATCCCGAGGTATACGGGACCGCAGCAGGAGCTGATCCAGGAGCTGTACCGCCATCCGAGGTGTTAGCCGAAGACTTCTCCTAAGCATCCATGTTCATGCTCAGTATTTATTTATTTATTTCATTCATTTATTTCTGGTCTGTTGAACCATTGTATCAGATATTTATCGGGTTGTTCCCCGAAGCACTTTGTGAGACTAGCAGATGATTTATATTCCTTATTTATTCTGTGGATCATATTTTATATCTTGTGTGGATGAGATTAGTTGTGCCATGTAGTCGTAGACTTGATTTTACAGCTTAAGTATGCCCTGATGGATCCATTAAATTGGATTTGTCCATCGGTGCGTACTGCTGGCCATTGCCACGCGTCCGGTCCCACGGTATTTTAGGACTGGGGCATGACACATAGCCATGCTCCCCCATAAACGATTCGAACTTCCTGTACCACTGCCTCAAAGCCTGTTTCAGACCATACAAGCTCTTCCTCAACCGACAGACCAAATGTGACTTGCCCTTCTCACAGAATCCCTCTGGCTGCTCCATGTACAACTCCTCCTCAAGATCATCGTGGAGGAATGTCGTCTTCACGTCCATTTGCTCGACCTCCAAGTCGAAACTGGCTGCCAATGCTAGCACCACCCGTATAGACGACTGCTTGACGACTGGCAAAAAGATCTCATCATAATCTATGCATTTTCGCTGACCGTAGCCTTTAACTACCAGCCTCGCTTTGTATCGAGGGTGAGTAGTATCATCTGTCTGCTTCACTCTGAACACCCATCGATTCTTCAAAGCCTTCTTGCCCTTTGAAAACCGCACCAGATCATAAGTAGAGTTGGCCTCCAAGGAACTCATCTCCTCCTGTATGGCCTCCATCCACTCCTGTCTGTGTTCGTCTTCCATAGTCTCTGCGAAACTTTTGGGTTCTTTCCCGTCAGTTAGTAGCACATACTCACCCGGTGAGTATCTCGTAGATGGTCGATGCTCTCTATCGCTCCTTCTCAACGGAACCACTAGTGCTGGCTGTATATCTACAGTCTCTTTCCCTCCAGGAACTGCCTCCTCGGCATGCTTATCCTCCTGAGGGTCACCCTGACCACCATCAGCAGGCTAATGATCAAGGTTGGAAGCAACTCCATGTACTGGCTCCCCCATAACTGGATCCTCTGTGATGTCCTCTGGAAACTGCTCGAAGTGAAATAACTCTAACTCAGATAATTCCTCAGCCTCAGAAGGCATCTTAAAATCCTGAGTGTTGGTCATGGTCTGATCCTCGACGAATACCACGTCCCTGCTTCTGTAGAGCTTTCTTCCCACTGGATCGTAGAGTCTATAGCCAAACTCATCCCGACCGTAGCCGACAAAAATGCACTGCCTCGTCTTTAGCTCAAGTTTGGATCTCTCGTTCTTCAGTACATGCACGAAGGCCTTACCACCAAAACACTCGTAGATGATTGTATGATGGCTCTTTGTCGTACCATACTTTGTCAGGCACAACACCCTGCAAAGGAGCACTAGGACATAAATTAATAACATAGGCAGCTGTGTAAAGTGCCTCACCCCAATAGCTGTCTGACAAGTTTGCTTCTGACAGCAAATATCATACCCTCTCCATTAGCGTCTTGTTCATCTGCTCCGCTACACCGTTGAGCTGCGATATCTTTGGTGGAGTCTTCTGGTGTCGTATTCCTTTACTCTCTGCAATAAGCATCAAAGGGACCGATATACTCGCCGCCATTGTCCGACCAAACACAAAAAAGCTTCTTGTCCGTCTCCCTTTCAACAGAGGCCTGAAACTCCTTGAAAGTGGGAAGCACCTGATCCTTGGTCTTTAAGGTATAAACCCAAATCTTCTTGGAACAGTCATTAATAAATATTACAAAATAAGAATCACCACCAATGGATTTTACCTTCATAGGACCGCAGACATCCGAGTGAATCAACTCGAGCAACGTCGGCTTCCTTGAACTTGGGTGACTTTAGAAAGACACCATGTTTTGCTTTCCCGCCAAATAGTGCATTCACTTCTCCAACTTTGTAGACTTTAGCCTTGGAATCACCTTCCTGTTCACCAAGTAGCTCATCCCCTTCTCGCTGATATGACTGAACAGCCTGTGCCATAACTCAGTAGACGCATCAGTAGCTGTAACCTCATATGCCCCTTGTGTGCTCCCTTCCATATAGTAGAGTCCGGATCTCTTGCTTCCTCTGGCAATCGCCATTGAACCTCTGGAAAGCTTCCACTGATTATTCCCGATGAGACTGAAGAAACCCTCGTCATCCAACCTTCCAACCGATACTTGGTTGAAACGGATATCAGGGACATGACGGACATCTTTGAGAACAAGAACTACACCTGTCTTTGTCCTTAAATGAACATCTCCAATGGCAACCGCCTTCGACACATCTTCATTGCCCATCTTCAACGCTCCACGGTCGTCTGTTGTGTATGTTGCAAATAATGCCCTATTATGAGATACGTGCGCTGAAGCACCTAAGTCCACCAGCCAAGAGTTGTCATCGCAGGCGAGATTCATAATTACCTCATCACCTACAATGATCACGTCGCCTCTATGTGTCGAGGCCGTCATTGTAGTGTTCTCACTTTGCTTCTCCTTGTCGCCCTTCTTCTCTGTCTTCCAAGTGAAATAGTTCCGCTTGATGTGGCCCTTCTTTCCACAATGGTAATACTCTGAGTCATCGTACCGACCCTTGGACTTTATCTTATTTTTGTCTCTGCCACCGCTTGGACCCCTGCTTTTACCCCTTCCGCGGCTTTATGAAACAATCACCTCTGAGTTGGATGTGGATGAAGTGTCCTTAGAATATCTCTGCATCTCTTCATTCAGTATTCTGCTCTTGGCAAACTCCAGACTGACCACGCCTTCCGGAGTAGAAGCGATCATAGACACTCGTACGGTCTCCCATGAGTCTGGCAATGTACACAGCAGCCAAAGTCCCTGAACCTCGTCGTCGAACTTGACTCCCATCGAGGATATCTGGTCAACCACGCCCTGGAACTCACTCAAGTGATCCTTAATAGACGTCCCATCTTTGTACTGCAGACCCATCATCATCCGGATCAGGAATCCGGATCAGGAACAATTTATTTACTCTGGTCTTCTTCGCATACAAAGATTCTAGCTTATCCCACAGTGTCCTCGCGTGCTCAATACTGGCAACGTGGTTGTACACGTTCTCGTCAACGAACTGCCTGATATACCCACACACCTGTATATGCTCGAAATTTCAGTCCTCTTCGAATTTGTCGTTGGGCCTCTCGGAAGCAAATACCGGCAGATGCAGCTTCTTGACAAATAACAGATCCTTCATCTTGCTCATCTAGTAATGATAGTTGGTACCGTGCAGGTTTACCATGCGCACCGACTTTGTGTCATCTCTCCTTCCTGGTTTGCCTGTCGACTCCTGACACCCTTCTGAAATTCCAGAACCTGGCTCTGGTACCACTTTATTGGGAACGAAAGTGTAAAAACTGTCCCCCAAATCAGAGAGTACCTGCGAGAGAATCGAGAAAAATGCACAAACCAAAAATGCCAAAAATAAATAGCAGACACAGAGATTTTTGACCTGGAAAACCCTTGCGAAAAAAACCACGGGACGATCGGAGTCCAATCCTGAAAAGCCTCCACTAATGGAATAAGAAATACACCGACTCCTTACAAACTTCTCATCGATCCAAACAGATCACCACAACTCTTTTGGAACAGAAAATAGATTGTAACCACGAAGAAGAAATATAACGAGAAATACCCGAAACTGATATCCTTCTTCGAAACGGCCTCCAATCTTTCTTTCTTCTCTCCAATGTTGCAATGGCACTCTTGCCTCCTTTTCTCTCATTGTTGCTATTTTTTTTAGAGATAGATATATTTTAGGGCCAGGAGATACCTATATATAGCCTCAAACTCACAACTAGCATTCCTATTATAGATAAGAATATGTAATCCAAATCCATTGAAATATATATATTCTTATTATATTTAGGAATATCCAATCAAAATAAATTGAGGTATTCCTATTATATGTAGAAATACTCAATCATACTCCGGGGTATTTTTCACACATACGTTGGGAACCCCACCCACTCTAACAGGCATGGGTTTTCCTCCCCGTTCCCCTTATTTCCAAGTTCGATGCTCTAAACCCCTTTCTTCTAATATATACCCCATTTCCTTGTCATCATGTTTGAAAACTACGGATGCCTCGGTTGAAGGAGTATGTCATGACCCGCACCCGGTGTAGGGATGCAAGTAGTGATCAACGCCTACCCTACGCCACAACATCGGCGGCAGAACGCTGTTTGGATAATCTATCTAATCAATATAATATGCCACCAACAATATAAATATACTCAATCACATATTTAAGATGGAAATAAGCACGAATATGATAAAAGAATAGAATAGTCACAATACAATTCATGAGTCAAATAATAACAAATGAGTCAGAGATACTAATAAAAGTAAGCTGGAGACAAAGCCAGTACAAAGGAATAACTAAGATGCTACAAGTCCCGGGTCATCTGTCTCAGTCGGGATGAGACCCTCTTGAGCCAAGGTCTCTGGCTCTAAACCCACAACATCCTGAGGTCCGTAATGAGTGGGGTACCACTCCTCAGTGTCATCTGAAAAAAATATCTAGTCAGAAAAGGAGCAGAGTACATCTCTAACAGCAGTTCTAATCAATGATATAAACTATGTAACAGTAAATAGATGTGAATATACAAGATGCAATATGTAGATACAAGAGATATAAAATAAAGGAATACTGGAATTAAATACAAGAATGAACAATATGGCAATGACAAGAATACTAATGACTAAGTGAGTGAGTACCAGGTTTAACATGTTATCGGCTTGGAAACTTGATACAAGATTAATGGCCAGGCTAAACATACGTGCGGTGTATGATTAACACTATTCAATGAACAAGACTTGATACAAGGAGGGTATGATCACATATCTATACTACATACTCTCCAACCCCCGACTGGTATAGTAGATCCAACCATGGTATGTTATGACACGGGTTTCCACAAGAAGGGCGCTACTCTCCTCATGAACCAATGTTTGTACATGTACAAGAAGAACAATAAAATAATGCTTGCACAAGATATACCGTAAATACCAAGGAATAACATCTCATGACAAGATTCGGATATACCAATCCGTGTAATCATTGTGTCAAGAAATTATGGATATCTACACTAGATACAAGGAACATAGAGGATATCATAAATAAGAAACTATCAGAGAATGTACTCACCTGAAATCCGGTGAACAATATCACATATGTCCGGTACGGTGCCTTGAAGACCTAGATATTGAATATTACATCAATACAAGGTTTCAGAATGAAAATAAGTTAAACTAGTCAAATAAAAATAAGTTAAACTAGTCAACATCTAGGTCAAAGAGCCATTTCTAAGTCAAAATAGTCAAATTAGGTCAACTCTAGATAAAATTGGTCAAACTTGGTCAAACTACCTATTTCTAGGTTGTATGAGTCTATCTCTAGGATATTGGGTCCATACACTATAAACTATGTCACACTAGCTAAACTAGGATACTATGAAATTACTACGATACCGTATCTCAAGATACGCAAATAATAGATATGAAAATATCATATTATGCATATATAATCATCAACAATATAATTTCTAACTAATCTAATGCTAAGTGGATACCTTGGTTTTGAACTAAATACGGTATCGCACCACTACACCCCCATTTTGATACTCAAATCTAATACCTTGAGTATCGACCCAATACCTTGACATTTACCTTGGTATCTCAAGGTAATGTCACTCTAGCATATAGTTAACTACCCAATACTAACTATATACTAATATATATATATATATATATATATATATATATATATATATATATATATATATATATATATATATATATATATATATATATATATCAATCTAATATAAACTTCTAGTATTCACTAATATCAACTACTAGAATATACTAATATGAATATTAAATACTAACCACCATGCTATACTAACTATCAATACAAACTAATACATATACACATATATACATACATACATACATACATACATACATACATATACATAGCTAGAGATACATAAATATATATATGTAGATCTAACTTATTAATCAATCATATAGCTACTAACTAAACTAGATATCTTAACTAACTATAAGCTATCTACTAACCAATTTATTAACTAACAACTAACAACTAACTAGATAACTAATTAAATAAATAACTAATCACTAGTAAACTAGCTATCAAATAACCAACTAACCATACTACCTAGCTCTGAAACTTGCTGATACTCTGTTAATGGCTTGCCCGTGCACTGCTGCTGCTTGTAATGGCTGCACATGCTTGCTGCTTGTGCAACTCCCTCTGCTACACTGTTATTTGCTGGTGTAGCTGCAGCTGCTGCAGCTACTATATTTGCTGCTGGTCACTGCTGCTCAGGTTCTTGCTACTGCTGCTGCTGCTTGCGCAACATGCTGTTGCACGCTGCCACTTCCTCGCTGTACTACAGTGCACACTGCAGCTGTGCACTGCTCGCCATCGCTGCTACCTGCTGCTGAATCTACTCACTGCTGACCTCCCCTCTACACACATCACACACACACTACACACAACAATGCACACTCTCCCTAATAGCTATATATATATATATATATATATATATATATATATATATATATATATATATATATATATATATATATATGATACTTCTACTTAACCATAAGTGTTTGAGTGTGTGTATGTTAATTATGACTATATATCCATATATATATATATATATATATATATATATATATATATATAACCGCTTACTAACATATAAACATAACACTAATATATAGTAGATATATATCTATAACTATGCATACACATACATAAACACATATACACATGGCTATATATACATAACTATATAATATAAAAGAGATACATATACATATACATATACAACTCAATATATATATATATATATATATATATATATATATATATATATATATATATATATATATATACTATGATAATTAATATACTAATAGCTATACACAAGGCAATTGAATCTAGAAATGAAATCAACAAACACATGGAGTGCATCGCACCCGTATCACACTAGATCTATGATACGCTTGTGATACGAGTCAACCACACAACCAAACGTACCCTGAAGGACACGAGCAAGTATAAAATAGTATATATGAACAATACGAAGAGTCAATTATATATCTATGTGTCCGTGTCAAAATGTGACATGCACAAAGTTCCGTGTCGGAGGAAAACCCCTAAATCAACACGTATCACCAAATTGTTGGGATACGGCCTACACGTATTCAATTATGGACACGACATCATAATCCAACGTACTTATATTTTTTGGACTACCTCGACTTATGCTGCTATTATAGCCTAGTTTTGCAAGATTATTCTTTTATCGAGCTTGTTCATGGCATATATATTATTGGGGGCCCACTCTAATAGATTTGTCTATTTAGAATCAGTGTATTATGGTCTGATCAACCTTAGTGCACTTGGTTCACTCTTCGTATGACTACTTTACGTGGATTGAGATGTAATTGACTTAGCTTCTTAGACGAATATACTTGCCCTCTAAACAGGTCAGAGCATATCATATCAGGTACATAACTGTTCTGATATGAGCATACGAATAGAAATTTACCAAAATAGGATCTCATCCGCAATTGCCTTGATAACTCTCTTTTTGAATTCTTTAATCGCCTTAAACCCTGTACTTGTATTCTATCACCTCCTCATTGAATTCTTTATTGTTGCTTTTCGTCTTCCCCTATTTCGGAAAGACGAACGCTCGTGCTTGGTATAAGTTTGATATACGGAGAGTACTAGATATACCCCATAGGCCGATTGTATTACTTTGTGACTATCTTTTGTAATTAAGGGCATATCACAGGTGATATATTTGGTGTTAAAACTTTTGAGGATTGAATAACACGATTAAATAATTTGAGGAATATTTTTCTTAAAGGTATAGTCTTATGTGATAGATCGGTAAATTCTAAGTTGGGTAGAAGTTGCATTGTCAACTTGAGGTAATTTTTTTAGATTGTAATCAAGTAAGATTAGATTGAGAGATTTAAGTCATTTTAAATTTTGAGAATTTTTTTTAGAAGAATGATTAAGATGATGAGGATTTAATAAATTTTAAAATCTTGATATTGCAGACCAAATATTTATAAATTGAGCACATGATTTAAATTTTGAATATTGGAGATTGAATCAACAATTTAAATTTTGAGGAAAATAAAAAAATAAAAATAAATAAAAAAATAAATGATAGAACTCTAAACATTAACATTGGTGGATTGAGTTCAAATTTTTTACAATTTGATGATTTGAATTAAAAGTTGAATGTTGATTGTTGGATCATCTATTTGAAATATTGATGATAAAAATTGAATTTAAATTTTGAAGAGTACGGAATTCTTAAGTTAAAAATAGGAATAAGATTTGATTAGAATTGTTTATTATTTAAAATCTAGAGGAGATTATGATAGTTAAAAATCGTGATGTAAAATTTAATATGGGTTATTTAAAACTTGAAGATTTTATATGGATTTGACTTAAATTTGGATGTTGATAATTTAAAAATCGAGGAAAGATTACGATAGGTTGAATTTGATTTGAACAGTGGTTATTTTAATTTTGAATTGATTGCGATGGATTTGAATAGATTTATTATTTAAATTTTGGAAGAGATTGCGATAGACTTGCCTTATATACGAATGTGAAGGATTTAACAAACATGCTTTATTTTTAATTTCGAGGACAAAATTCTTTTAAGTTGGGTAGATTGTAAACCCCCTCACCCAAAAATATGTATCTTGTGTGTATTTTATATTTTTTGTATTTGTTTTAGATTATTTTTTCAAATTAAATAAAATCCAATAATTTTATTAGGACACTTCACCATGGTTTGGACATTAATGATATAGGATAGCACCAAAATCTGTATCGCCCATCATAAGAAGTAGCCTACACAGGAGATACTACCTGTAGGATCTTTTCGTGGCACAAAAATTCGATCCCTTGATATTAGTATGACCTTAGTGTAACAACCATTATGTGTTAAGTATTTAGATATTATATATATATAATTTAATTGTGGTTATTTTTTAATTTCAACTCTTCTATAATTAGTAACCCATAATTTCCTGTGCCAAGTTAGGCAATTTTTCTTTTTTTTATAGATTTGCACATTATTTACTATTATCCTATTTTGTTGGATATCTATTTAGTTATTTACTTAGTTAATTGGATAATGCAATTATTTGATTTATTATAACTAGATAAATATCTAATTATTAATTACAAAATATTTTATAAAATATTTTGGGTGTAGTATTTTATTAAAGCTTTACAAAGTAAATTTTTTAGAATTTATTTTGTGTGCAAATATTACTTTTGGATTTTTTAACCTCATATATATATATATATATATATATATATATATATATATAATTATACTAATAAATAATAATAATAATAATAATAATAATAATAATAATAATAATAGTAATAATAGTAATAATAATAATGATAATAAACAAAAAGGAAAGAAAAGAAAAGAAAAGATAATTTAATATAAAAAAACTCAAAACCCAAAACCTTAATCTAAAACCTAACTTATAAACTAACAAATTCCTATAACTAAACCCCCCACTCACCCTGTGAAGAAATGATAAATATGGAAAAAGGTTACTTTTTATTATTTTGATGCATGAGCCTTTATATAGCAGAGTTTACATCAATATTGTTTAAACTAACTCATGAGGTTATAACTGAATCCTACAATCATGGTTAGAGATAATTACAAAGACAAAATCAGAGATTGTCTAAACTAACTCATGAGGTTACAACTGAATCATACAATCATGGTTAGAGATAATTACAAACACAAAATCAGAGAAAGACTAAGTCAATAACTTAATACCCTCCCGCAAGCTCACGATCGAGTACGAACGAGAAGCTTGGACCGTAAGTTTTGAAACCGTGAGGAGCCAACAGCTTTGGTAAAAATGTCCGCTATCTGATCAGCAGATTTGACATGCCTAACAATCAGAGCACCTGCCTGAACTTGTTCCCGGACAAAGTGATAGTCGATTTTGATGTGCTTGGACCGTTGGTGAAAGACCGAGTTTGCAGTAAGAAAAGTGGCACTGAGATTATCACAAAGAAGAATGGGAGGACCAGGAGATAGTGCCGCCGTTTTCTTGAGAAGCTGTTGAAGACAAATAAGTTCAGCCGAGGCAAAGGCAATAGCCCTGTACTCAGCCTCAGTGCTAGAGCGAGCAACCACATTCTGTTTGCGAGAAGACCAGCTCACAAGGTTGCCTCCAAAGTAAACCGAGAACCCATGTTGAGAGCGGCAGTCCTCGGGATCAGAAGCCCAGCCAGCATCAGTAAAGCAAACAAGCCAAGTGTCACGAGCAGGACGGAAGAAGAGGCCGGAATCGAGTGAACCCTTGAGGTAGCGGAGGATTCATTTGACCGCAGCCCAATGATGTTCCGACGGCTGGTGCATGAACTGGCAGATCCAATTGACTGAGTAGGAAATCTCAGGCCGGGTGATGGTGGCATATTGGAGAGCTCCTACGATGCCGCGGTAGAGATGGACATCGGAGAACGGATCACCACCCGAAATGAGCCGAGAACCTGGAACAGCCGGCGAGGATATGGGTTTAGCGCCCATCATTTTGCTGCGATCAAGGAGGTCCAAAATATACTTTCTTTGGGAGAGTAGAAGACCAGCTGAATTACGATGGACTTCAATTCCCAAGAAAAAGTTGAGATCACCCAAATCCTTCAGAGAGAAAACCGAGTTGAGATACTTGACAAACTCATCAATGAAGGAAGAGTTGGAACCGGTGATAATGAGGTCATCCACATAAACAAGCACATAGACAACATCGGAGCCATGACGTTTGATAAAAAAAGAGGTATCGGAGATGCATTGCCGAAAGCCATGACGAAGCAAAGCCTGGTTGAGCTTCTGAAACCATGCTCGCGGAGCTTGCTTGAGGCCATAAAGTGCCTTTTTGAGGCGACGGACATAGGACGGCCGATCAGGGGAAGTGAAACCCGGTGCTTGCTCCATATAGACAGTTTCTGCTAGATCACCATTGAGGAAGGCATTATTAATGTCAACCTGACGAAGAGGCCAATGACGAGTGACAGCAATGCTCAATACCACCCGAATCATGGTAGGCTTGATGACCGGACTGAATGTGTCGAAGTAGTCAACTCCCTCTTCTTGATTGTATCCCTTGGCAACCAAACGGGCCTTATACCGGTCAATAGAGCCATCTGGTTTCTTCTTGATCCTGAAAATCCACTTACAACCAACAATATTAGAAGAGGAGGGCCTAGGAACCAAGTCCCAAGTCACATTAGCAATTAAGGCATCAAACTCTAGTTGCATAGCATGTTGCCAATTGGGGTTCTTTTTGGCTTGTAAGAAAGTTTTAGGTTCAAAATCAGAGGAATCACAGGGAATAGGGTGTTTGGTAGCAGTGTGGAATTTAGGTTTAAGGGAATTAGTGGAGGCTCGAATGACCATACCGTGGGTCGAAGTTTTGGAGGGGCAGAAATACGAGGGTGCATGTTGATATGGCATAACCGGCGAAGGGATCGGTGGTGGAGAAGGTGGCACCACCGTGGGGGAATGTGGCGTGAGGTCGGAGGGAGACGAAGACGACGGCTGAATGGGAGTCGGTCGAGAAGAGTCCGAAGGAGAAGATGCAACCGAGAATGGTGTTAATGCAGCTTCTTGAAGCGGAAAAAGAGAGAGGTCAGGACGAGGTGAATATATATTACAATCATTCCTAAACCCTAACCCTAATCCTAGTCCCCGACCCCAATGCCGACCACCCGACGATCGACAACTGACCGCAGCCATGGCCTCGCTCCGCCGCAGCCGCAGCCGCCGGCGACCGCACCGCCTCCGCTCCCGTCCGTGCACGGATGGCAGCAACAACCCAGCCTCAACGCCCATACTTCAAGGTATGATATCTCTCTCATCTCTCGTCCTTTTCTCGACTGGTTTGTCCGTGTACGTTTACAACCTAACCCTCTATGATTTTTCTTCAAGCGGGACGAGTTTTCATCCCTTGCATTGGTCGAAAAATTGACCGGAAGTTGGCCAAAAAACTGACCAAAAACAGTCTAGAATTTTGATCCAAACTCCCATGTTCATGCCCAATTTGCCACCAACCTGTTTAATATTTTCAAAATCTAATTGAAAGACTTTCTTCTCAATATAACCGAAAATTTTACTGTTCTTTTAGTTTTTATTAATTTATTTTATTTGTTAAATTATTCGACCTCCAAAACGACCAAAAAATTGGTATTTTAAAACTAAAATTTTGTGATACGGAGTGCTTTCCGCCAAACGAGACTACCTCATCATGTATCAATTGCACCAAAAGGCGCGTATGGTATATCCTGACGTGTGAGCTTTCGCGGAAGTTGATTCGGACGTGTGTGCGCGCCAGAATCAACCCGTATCCGTAAAAAGTTCTCGTATCGCAACTTTTTGTAAACTATCACCCTATTTTGTGTACGCTCGTCAGAATGCGACAAAACTTGAGCCATTGGATTCGTGGTATCACGCTGGTCCTGTGATCCAAGTTTCACGCGATTCTGAGATAGTTGATCGAGCCGCCTATTCGCGGACCCCACGGTTTGACTTGAAGGACAAATTTGTGATTGGCTCACCGAAATCCAAAATTGGACATATTATTGAGTTCGTATCGACGTTTAGAATTTGTTTGACCTATAGTTTGTCCTATTTAGAGACCTTTACCTCTGGCACATATTTCAGTACAAAGTGGCCAATATGTGGAACCCGCTTTGACCCAAAATTACCGTTTTGCCCCTGTGTCCAAGTTGGACTAAAAGGTAGTATTTTCTAGCTATCTCGCTGATTTCGGAGACATTGGTGATATTTATTTCAGCATCCGGAGACGTTCATTCGGAGGCCATAGTTTCTGATCCTCTATACTTGACACCTGGACGTTTACATTATGCAGCTTTCTTGTCAGGCAAGTATATCTTGTCATTGTACTATGATTTATATTCCATATGGTATATGCATTTAATTTCTGTTATTTAGTTCATATATATTTAAACTGCTATATAAACTGCACGTCCAAGAATAACTTGGGTGCAACGACGGTGGCATCGTATTTTATCTTTATTATATATTATGCATGTCGACCTAGTTTTACGAGACCACCACATGATTTGGAGGCATTAGTAGGTTTCATTGGCCGTGACACATCTGTTACACGACTGTGAGTCTCATGTAGAACACGGACTTGCGTGACGGGCTGGCCACCTATACGTATGAGACGTGCGATAGGGAATAACTGCATGCTGATAGAATTTGCATGCTAGAAGACTTATCAGTTATTATATGTACCATCGTGTCATGGATATGGCAAGAATAGAGCATGGGGTGGAGAGAACAACAAGTAAGGCGTTTGAGCTCCTTTGCACTTTTCTTATGTAACCCGCACGCTCCGCCGGAGATGCGTGGTATGATGACCCCTATATTATCTACAGGCGGCCTCTGACGTTCAAAAGATGTCATGCTTTTTAGGCCCCTGATTCTCCGAGAGAATCATGCCAATCCCATTTTAGCCAGATAGCCCACGTGTTGGAAAGTTGTTCTCAAAGTGCATTCACATAGATGGTTAGGCGACCCTTGGATGTTTATTTTCAGTACTTTATTGGCATGCTTCTATGTATCTTGTTACGTCCCTCTGAGGACCTGGTCTCTTTCCAGGTGTAGACGATCATGAATATTTGCAGGAGCATGGATCAGGACTTGCTACTTATCTCTCTTTCAAGGAGGTCTTCTCTTCGACCCTCATTATTCATTAGATGTACTTATTTTATTTCTCTTATATTCTAGTTTGGTTGTGGATTTGTCTCCACCCAACTACTTGTTCTTATCAAGCATTTTATACTTGATTCAATTATATAGTTGATTGGTTATTTGATTATGTGGATGAGATTTAGTTATGCCCTGTGACTTATGACATAAATCTATACCATTTGTGAATTGTTATTCATAATACAGCGTACGTATGTGTTATGATTTCTATATATTGGAGTTGTCATATACATACGGCTGGCATGCTTACGTATTCCTAATCCTACGTATTTTGGGACTGGGACGTGACAGCTCATGCGTCGAACGTGGTTCTCATTGCATTTATACTTAGTTTGATACACCCCATATTTATTGCAGTATTTTCTTTAATTATTGGCATATTTCTATGTATTTTATTACGTCCCTCTGAGGACCTGATTTTCTTCCAGGTTGGCTGAGTAGCTTTTTTAAAGTTCTTTTGCTAGATTTTTGAGCACCTTTTTCATTGCAGGTATTTACTCTCCCATATCTTACATTACATTTTTGTTATTCGTATCTACTGGTATCCTAGAATTTATGGACTCATATTATTTTTTCGAGTCTATTCGGACAAACATGATTATTGGGCTGTAGATTAGTACCCATATTTTTTTTTCTTGTCCTGTGGATTGGGATATAAACATGATATAAAGCTAGCTACACAAATCTAGGACAGCTTATACGTATTCAAGTTGGACTGGAGTTCACTAGGATATGTAGCTGGCTATTGCCACATGGTCTGCTCCCGTGTATTTTGGGACTGGGACATGGCATTGCTAGTTCCTAGGAGCAGATCGTCGATAGAGGACGAATCTTGCTTTAAGCAGCAATGGTCTTCATTACCCTAGAATTTTTTTTCTATTCTATCATCTTCTTTTTCTTTTTCTTCATGTAAACGTTCTCTCTCATCATTGTAACTGCGTTTGCAAGAAAAAATATACTTGATTTTATAGATATTCAAGTTGCAAGTTTTGAATCAGTTTATATTGCGATTACGTTAAGGCCAATATGTATAATAATTTTGTTGCAAGTTTAATCCATGACACTAACAACCCCACCAGCAAGCTTCAACAATTAATGCTTCATTTTCATTTGCTTCTTTCTTAGGGTAGATATAATCATATGCTCTCTTTTACTCCTTTGACAAAAATGTTGAAACTACAATCTTGATTAAATCTATACCTTGAAATTACTTAGTTAGGATTTGTATTAATGGGAAAGAAAATATGTAATTAATTACGTAGGAAAATAACTTTGGTCTTTGTCCCCAACAAGTATGGTTCGTAACTCAACCGAAAAATTATTATATTGGGGTCTTCATGAATAATATTTAAATTAGCCAAAGCTAACTGTCAATAATATTTTTCTTGATTTTTTTTATTTACACTAATTATTTCTATATTTTTGGTTTATAACATGAGGTACTCCTGTTTTTAAACAAATTATACTGACCATCCCTACCTTTAGAAAATAAAATAAAAATAGGGGTGGTTTGTATTATAATTTTTTATTTTTATCTTAAAGTAAGGGTACCCGTGTAATAAATCAAAATTGGAATGGTCAGTGTAAATAATTTAAAAGTAGAGATATTCCGTGTTATAAACCAAAAATATAAAAATATTTAGTGTAAATAACCCTAAAAAAATTGTTAATAACATTGAATTTTTTTATCATTTAAACCTAATAACAGGAAGCGATATTCTTACATACTTATACCAAGCAGATGACGAGCGTTATTAACCTATAAAATAACATCAATAATAACTCAGATAATATGTAATATTAGTGTTTGGATCTCCATAATATATAATATTAATATTTAGATCTCAAAAGTGTCACCAAAAATATTTAGTGACATTTTTGAGACATTAGTGACACTTTTGAGACCAAACACTAATATTATATATTATGAAGATCCAAACATTAATATTGTGTATTATTTGAGATCCAAAGTCCAAATATTTCAATAAAATACCCTCTTTAATAACCCCAAAACTTACCTTCACTATTTTAACAATGCCCATCCAAAACACCAAACAGATCAAACTTTACCCAAAAGGATGAGCCAACCATAGCAGTTGATTTCTGCAACAAAAGGTTTAGGATAAAATTACCCCATTCAAATACTACCAACTGCATGACATGAGTAAGAAAAACTAAGACTTAGTATAAGTTGCTTCAGATGTCAAGTTCATGCTGACTCCAAATTGTCCATCTTCAAATAGCATTTATTAACACCAATCCAAAAGGAATTTATACACTCCCACCCAATCATTTGACAGCTGCTGACATGGAATTGAGAATTTCATATTCCCCCAATTCAAAGATTTACTATATCTGGTGGTGTGCCAGCTAAGTTTGACCACTATAGTTATTTTGCATATAATCCCCTAAATAAAAATTATTTTTTAAGAAAATCTCCAAGATCATGTATATTGTACATGTCCCCTAAATTTATACTAATATATAATTCCTTCTCTGTCTTATGTTTTTTTTTCTCTCTCTTTGCTTGATTTTCAAAGTTTCATACAAATTTGACTTCTTTTTCTAATGAAACAACGTTTAACACCATTTGCAAGGCCTGTATCGACTTCGGTCGCGCTTCGACATCATCGAATATGTTCTGATGAAAATATATATATTTTTGTTGTACAGCTCTTAACTTTTGTTGTGATTCATGTCGTTGCCGAGGAAGGAGATTCGGGTTCTAGTAGACCATGGTTCTCCTAGCTTGAACCCAAAGGTCGTCTCCTTCGCGAAGTTGCTACAAAAGCAATGTGCACTAGTTCTTGATATTAATATTACAAAGTAAAACTTTATTCCATAGTTGAATCAAGAAATTCTCAGAAAATTAGTAATAAAAGATCATTAATGATTAATTTTGTAAACACAATGCGTGTGTCCCGATCACTAGTGGAGTTATAACTTATGAATCCTTCTGGTTAACTTAACACATCTCTACTACTATAATGCGGCTTGGAAACGGCTCAACAATGAGCCGTCCAAGTCGTATGTATATTCTCCATCAAATAATAATAAATAATTAAAATTAAAAAAAAACTACCATTTATGTACCTCCTCACTCCTCACGTAGTTAAGAAAAAAAAAATCTAAAATCCTTCTAAAGTATTTAACACAATTTAAAATATATTAAATATTTAAATTATATTTAAACTAAGTATTTGGTATTATCTAACTAAACACTTATCCAAATTTTTTAAGACATATTTATAACAATCCTAATTAAAATATATTTAATTCATATATAAAATATTTTAATATAATTTAAATTTTTATCTAATTTTATAATAATATTATAGTATTTTACGGATGCGTTGCACGTGAATGTGATTAGTATTAAAAACTGTTTATCCCATAGTACTTTTCGTTACGGTCATTTTGGCACAAACTGGACCTTGCTTCGATCTCTCAGTCAAAAGTTATGTTACTTTAAAGTTTTAATTTTTATACTTTTGACTGTAACATGTGCGTCTTGTTTCGGATGAAAATTATTTCTACACGAATTGTGTTACTCACGTCGAAAACATACAAATCGACCTATTGTTTGACGAAAAATAATTTTCAAACAAATAGTTATGGTCGCTCGAAGTCTGCTCGACAACAGCCGTAATTTTCTTACAATAGATTTTTTTTTAAAATTTTGAATGTTCAATGATAACATATTTTATTTTGGATGTAAAATTTTATTTTTTACTAATTTATTTAAAAAATTATTGCTACAATTTAAAATAAAAAAACTAAATCTAAATAAAACTAAACAAAATGACTATTTTTTCCAAAAAAATAAAACCCGAACAAAAAAAAAACAAAACCCAACTATCAAAAAAAACAAATAAAAAAAAAACCAAAAAAAAAAATATATATATTCACTCTCAGATTTTCGCCAACATGGTTGACGAGAAACCAAAATTTTGTCAACCCAGTTGGCAAAAATTTGACAAATATAAAAAAAAAAAAATTCATATTTTCTTCATCTCAAATAGCAAAAGCTTTCGTGACTTCAAATTTTCCAAAATAATTTTATTTTAGTTAATTTATTAAAATTATTTGCTGTAGAGCAAATTTTCTCAAAATATTACGTCTCTTTTAACAGTAGTATAACTTATATGCCATTTTGGCCCCCAACAAATGTGCAACAGTTACTTTTGAATTCTTTTTACAACTAAAATCCCATGTCTCCTCCATCACCAACTTCCCCTCCACTCTCTTATAATCAACGGATTTTTTCATATAAAGTAATAAAATATTATATATTTATATAAAACGGAAAAACTTTTGTGGTATTGCGGATGGGGGGACCACTCGCCAACTCAGTTGGCGAGTTGCTGAGTTGGCGAGCAGCTCGCCAACTAAGTTGGCGGGACGCCCTACTCGAGGGGCTGCTCGCCAACTCAGTTGGCGGGCCATGCACCGTTGGCTAACCATTGAGCAACGGCTCCCTCCAACGGCTCTCTCGAACCCCTATAAACACCCCCACCCCCCCCCCAAACACTCCTCACAGAACACATTCTCCTGCTCCTCCTCCTCCTCCTCCTCATATTTTCACAGCTTCCTCCTCCTATTTTTACAGCTTCCTCCTCCTGTTTTCTGTAGCAAAAGTTCTCAACCGTCATGGATCGTAGCGTAAGAATTGTATGCTCGCACGGCGGTAAAGTAAATGGGTTAAATTACGAAGGAGGAGAAAGTATAATTTTTTCAACTTACCCGAATATTAGTTTTGAAAATATACGTAATCATATTATTGAACGTTATTCTATTCATTATGATTTTATTCTGAAGTCTATTTTCTGTTCTAATTGTTTTTTGATAGATAGTGAAGATGCATGGAATTATATTCTTGAGGTTAATTCACAATCACGATATATAAAAATATATGTTATTAAAGTAGCAGCAACCTTAGATAGTAGAAATAGTGAATATTTTTCAGAATATCAGCATGTTAGTTCGGGTGCTAGTTCTTCTCAACAAATAGTTTCATTTATCCAAGAAGGTCATTCATCAGATGAATCTAACCATGATGATGATAGTGACAACGACGATGAAAATAGTGATGATTTAGTTGAAAATATAGATTATACGGTAGATGATGATGTTGTAAAAGCTATCACTGATGAATTATTTAAGGGACAATCATTTTCTAGTCGTTCTCACTTTAGAAGCTTTATAAGTAATTTAGCAATTAAATATAATTTTAGTTGTTCAGCTAGTCTTATGAATAATGCTCGTGGAATTATATATAGTTGTGATCAACCGAATTGTAATTGGAGAGTATATGTCAAATCTATTGGAAATGGCGATATAGTTAAAGTTAGTACATTAGAAAATCGTCATTCTTGTTTAGGAAGACTTAGTACAGGACGTCATCGACTAGCTACCGCTTCATGGATTAAGACCATGATAATTGACATTATTAGAGATAACCAGTCATACAGTCCATCACAAATTGTTAAAGATATATATAGGGAGCACCGTATACAAGTTAGTTATTCAAAAGCATGGAGAGCCCGAGAGACAGCATTAGCTAAAATTAATGGTAGTTATGATGAGGCATACGCTAGTCTTGAGGAGTATTGTTATAGAATTATGGAGACAAATCCAGGTAGTACATGTTTTATTAAAACTACCGAAAATAATAGCTTCCAACGAATTTTTATTTGTTTTAAGTCATGTATTGATGGATTTTTAAGTGGATGTTTACCAATTATTAGTACTGATGCTACATTTCTTTCGTCTAAATATCAAGGTATCTTATTTATTGCTTGTGCTCACGATCATAACTATCAATTATATCCTATAGCTTATGCTGTTGCCGAAGGTGAGAATAGTGATTCTTGGTCTTGGTTTTTAAATTCTCTTAAAATATCTTTTGAAAGTTGTTTTAATGATTGGAGTTCAATTTTATTTATATCTGACAAGCAAAAGGGATTAATAAATGCTGTTCGTGCTATTTTTCCTGCATCTCCTCATTTTTTTTGTATTCAACATTTTAAACAAAACATAAAAAAAGTTACAAAAGAACAAGTATTTCAACGCTTGTTAGACTCGCTTGCTAGATCATATAATAAAACGGATGCAGAGAATGTGTTTGATATAATTAAAGCCGAGAACATAGTGTTGTACGATTGGCTTCTTGGTGTAAACGATGAAAGTCGTCGATTTGAACATTGGATAACAGCGTATGCTACTTGTCCTAGATTAGATATTAACACTTCTAATCTTGCTGAATGTTTCAACAGCTGGATTAAGAAATTACGAGATAAGCCAATAACAACACTTCTCGATGGTATTAGAGCCAAGATTATTACACTTCATGACAATCGTAGAAAGTTTGCTGAAAATATAGACACAGATTATTGTCCGAAGATGTTAAAAAATATGGCTTCTATTATCAAAGAGAAGAACCACCTAGAAATATTAGCTATTGATAGTTATAAGTTTGAAATAATAGACCGGACAACAGGTAGAACCTATATTGTTCATATAACTGACAGAACTTGTACATGTTTTAGATGGTACCATACTTATATACCATGTATACATGCATGTTTTGTTTGTAGATATTGCAATATTAGTATTGATACTTTTTATCCTGCAGTATTTTCGACGGAAAACTTGAAAGCTGTATACGCGCATAAAATGGAGCCAATTCCAGTTCCCTACGAAATCCAAGGTCCTTTGGTAAGAGGACAAATTGGGGTGCCAGATGTAAGACGCAAAGCCGGAAGACCAAAGAAGAACCGCATCAGACCCCGGGATTCATCGACCAGAGATCTACGTTGCAGTAATTGTGGTGCTATGGGACACAATCGAAGAAGATGTACTAGTCAACCGAGAGATTAAAATAGAATTGTTCAATACCCAAATATTGTAATAAAAAGCCATTACAAATCATACAAAATTTTTAATGATACAATGTTTCAAATTTTCTACTAATCCTCGTCCTCGTCTTGTTGAGTTTGGGTAGCCAGCGGTGCTGATGGAGTCAAAAAAAATTGTGTGAATATCTGGTAGCTTTCATCTCCAGTAGTTTGGTAACTCGGATCCGCTCCTGCAGACTGGTAACTAGGGCCCGCTCCAGCATACTGGTTACTCGGGCCCGCTCCAGCATACTGGTCACTAGGCCCCGCTTCAGCATACTGGTCACTCGGGCCCGAGTCAGCAGTATCCCGCCGTCGACGACGACGAGAGTGTCTCTGTCGTACTAAGCCGGTCGGATAGTCCGGTGGAAGACGGGATTGTACTGGAGGCATTTCCGGTTCCCGTCCAATACCCAGCTGCTCAACACGAGTCACAAGTTCCTCCATAAGAAGTCGACCTTGTGGGTGAAGGTTTATCTCAGGTTGTTGCAAAAATTGTTTGTATACACCACTCTGAAATTTAAAGAACACATAAATTAATATATTTATCATATCTATGTATATGTATTTTTGGAAGTATAATGAAGTCATACCAAATCATGTATTTCCTCGACAAAAGCACGCAGAGTAGAATCGTCTACAGATCTAGTTTTGAACCTGGGCTCCTCGTAGTGGTATACTCGGTTGCTCATAAGAGGGCATCTCCACCATTGCCTGTAGTCGAGGCTACCTATGTCTGCAAAATGTAAACAAAATTTTAGCAAACTATTTACACTAAATTAATACGAATAATGAGTAACTTATAACTTACATTCATCAGCAGAATTTAGTATGGGAGACATGCCCCTGACACTATAATTCTCGAACCGATTATTCCAGTCAGCAACTAGACCAATGATTCGTTGGAATGCATTTGATGTCTGATAACCGACTGTCGGCGGATCATCGGGAATTATTGGGGCCATTCCGAATTGCCGAAGAATACGGTCTGCCGGATGGTACATGGTGAACCGATCATATATAATATGACATCTGTGTAAACTATATGCATAGGATGTCATCTTGATTTCTGGAGCATCAGGTTCATATGAGTACGGTAACCAGGTTACCTATTTAAAGATATTGTATCAATTAGATGTGATGTTTATCTACGATCAAAACTTATATAATTTAAAGATATTTATTGCATATTTAAAAATTTCCTGATTATACCGCAGTGTATCAAATTGGCTACGATATAGTGATACAGTCCTGTATTGGTAGTGTTGATAATCCACTACGTCTGTAGGCCAGCGCATAGCAACTGAAAATACTCCAACATCACTGAGAATGCTGGTAACAGGCCTACCAATATAAAAGTGCTCGTAGGACCAGAACTATAAAACAAAAAAATGACATTAGTACAAACATAATTTGTGTATAAAATTACTCAAACTTTTTAAGGTCTTTAATTCATACCTGTATCAGTAAAATACATCCACAAATACTCTTGCGATTGCATCTGACAAATTCTGTCAGCTGGGCGTACAAAAATGCAAGAGTAGCAGCTCCCCACGCATGCTCGGTAGGTTTTGTCAGATCATCCAAGAATGGTAAAAGCTGCACATTTACCATATTTCCTGATGCATCGGAAAATAGAATTGTACCACATAAACAGAGCAGATACGCTCTAGTGCAACGAATGACCTGGATTTATTAAGTGTTATATAGAATTGCACCACTAAATTAAGTAATAAACATATTTACTAAAAAAAATACATACCCGATTTTCATCTACATCAACCACCCCATCAATAGTTTGATGTAGGTCTATAAAGTTGCCACGGAGCCATAAAAATTTCACATAATTGCCGTCTTTTAGACCTGGAGGAGGGCTAACACCAAGATAACTCCGGATCAGATCAGATCCCTTTAAGTGCGGATCAAAATATATAACGTTACCTTTAATAGGTAACCCTAGTATATTCGCCACATCATAAAGGGTGATCGTCATCTCGCCGAATGGGAGTTGAAAAGTGTTGCGTTCTGGCCACCAACGTTCCGCAAGGCTTACAACTAAATGAAGATCGTGAATTAAATATCTAACACGATCTATATAGTGGAATCCAAATGATTCCACCAAAGCCTTTTGAGCTGGATTAAGCTCTCACGTACGATAATTCCTTTCAGACCGCCAATGTACGTGGATCCGGGTTCGTAAAGCATTATCATGGTCGTATAACTATAAAAATTCTATGCATTAATAAAGTAAACATAGGCATTATAAAAAATATATACATTAATAAAGTTGGCAACTTGTAATTTAAAAAATTACCTCGCCAGTAAAAATCTGACTAGAAATGTGCTCTTCACGTTGCTTAATAATAAGCGCGGTTGTCGGTCCGCTAGGAATACGACCGTCATTGCGGGTAGCCATCGCCAGTAAATATCAAGAGGAGGAGAATGGGGTGTCAGGAGTGTTTGGGGTAGGAGGAGAATGTGGTGTGAGGAGTGTTGGGTGGGGGGGGGTGTTTATAGGAATTGGGGAGGAGAACGTTGGAATATAGCCGTTGGCCAACGGCTAAAAAGCCAACGGTCCATGGCTCGCCAACTGAGTTGGCGAGCGGCCCCTCGAGTAGGGCGCCCCGCCAACTCAGTTGGCGAGCTGCTCGCCAACTCAGCAACTCGCCAACTGAGTTGGCGAGTGGTCCCCCCATCCGCAATTCCACGAAAGTTTTCCCGTTTTATATAAATATATAATATTTTATTACTTAATATGAAAAAATTCGTATAATCAATGCTCTCTCTCTCTCTCTCTCTCTCTCTCTCTCTTTTTCAATATGTGATTTCTTTCCTATTATTCATAAAAAATGTCACAGAGTTATGGTTTTGACTCTACTTGTGAAGGAGGAGTGGAAGCGCTAAACAACAAGAAATGATATTGTTGACACATTTGTCAAATATTATTGACATTCAAAAGATAGGAAAATAGTTGGCAAATTTACTATGCATGCCCCATGTTCAGTGGCCCAAGCAATAAAGGATGGACTACTTCGAATGGGTGGATGATACAAAGAAGAATGAGTTGTTCAGCTCAAAAATTCCAAGATTCTCTTTGTTGTGCATGTTTTATTGTCTACAAGGAAGTATGTGTAGTTTTTGTATTGGTTAAAGCATGGGATGTCTAACCAAAAGAAGCTCGTCTCAGTTCTTGTAATGTTTTAAAGCATATGGGATGTTTGAAGATATGTGCTGTCATTAAACTTTTTTTGCAAGAGATTTATTTCTTTGTCAACTAAGTTTGTTTTCAAGCTCTTTCTTTTACCTGTTTTGTAAACTAGAACATGAAAATTGTTATTTGTCATGTATGATCACACAAGAAACTTTGACAAATCCACAATTCTCATGTTTATTAACTTCACATAATACAATCTCAACTGAAGTAACACAACTCCTACTTTAACAAATAATAAGGGTCCGTCTCAGTCTATATCATATTCATAATTTTTTTTGCATCTATCCATGATTTTATTTGTCCATGATTTGGAAGACTTATATACAACTAGAAACGTGCATGTGTATTGTACAAAATTAAAAAAAAATATTTAAAAAAATTTAAATTTAAATTTATTATAAATAATGTTGTATCATCTATCAAATCAAGGAGAAGACCTCACACCTTAACCATATGAGTTAGAGATATTCAGCTAGGACTAAATAGTATTTAAATTAAATAATTAGTTATATATTTATTTTTAATTTTTAATTATGTGATGATATATATATATATATATATATATATATATATATATATATATATATATATACTCACGACTTAGATAGACGGTTAGTCGATTTAGGAAATTTTATTGAAATTGGCTTAATTGGGTGGACTTGTATGCAAAAAAAAAAAACACTGGATAAAAAGATAAGAGGGGATATGGAGGAAGAGAAGAGAATGGAAGGCACCAACCAAAAAAAGGACAAAAAAGGGTTATTAATGGAATTATCCAACAGTTCTTAACTTCCATGGATTGGCTACAGAGGGGATTTCCTTTTTGCCAGACAAGCTTTTCAATATATCTTTGATATTTTTCTTTAAACACGTACTTTTGATTGGTCTGGGAAAGAGATTTTCTTGATACATTTGAAGTAAGGTTCTGATCTTTCTTGATTTTTTATTTTTTTTTATTTGGTTCTTAATTCTGCTCACAAACCTGTTTTCATAAATCGAAGATCCAATCTTTATTGCTAACTGCAGGTGGGTTGTGTTTCTTTGGTGGGAAAGATTGAGCCTTTGATTCTTGGAGTTGGGATGTTTCTTTGGTGGGAAAGATTGATTCTTTGATTCTTGGAGTTTGGATGCGCTTCATGAGAGGATGTGATTTGTGGTGGTGGTTGGTCTTGAAGAGATTTTGATGAGGGATTCCTCAAACACCTGTCCCTGGCCCTGCCCATTGTATTGCTTCTCTCGGCCGTCGAGCGGTGGCCAGCATTGCTGCAACCTTGACTCTTCGCCTACTTCAGCGTCCCTTGTGCTGGAGAGGAAGCTATTGGATGGGAAGGTCGAGATTGAGGAGGAGGAGGAGAAGAAGAAGAAGGAGCCGGATGGTGGTGAACTCAGGACTCGTCTCAGGAGTATCCTCAAGAAGCCGGTAGGGGCCGGTTCGGACGCGGTCAAGAAGGGAAGAGTGAGGTGGCGGGACGCCGAGGGGAAAGAACTCGCAGAGATAAGGGAATTCGACAAGTGAGTATTCCATCCATTCTTGTTCTAAGTTGTTTGAGTAATTTGCACTTCTTGGGGAGCTTAGGATTAAACTGACAAGGATTTACTTAGGGTCTCCTTGGCAATTGTGGGGTAGCGGTTACGAAGTGTTTTTAGAGTATCGGTTATGAGAGGGATCCGATTATGAGTAGTTTTAAGTAGCGACATTTATACCGGTCTAATCCATGCTTGATAATTCATTAATGAGTTCTGAATTTTTTTTTACAAGAATAAAATTAACTATATGTCCATATATAAACAAAAAGCTCTCACAAGGTTTCATTTCTAATGTCGAAGTCTGCTTGGTGTATGATTCTTGAAGATGTCCTTATGGGTGTGTATCATACAGTGTTCGACTTCGACAATAACCAAATATAATTTGAGAAGGCTACATGAAGAGTTTTTGTGCATCGCCTCCGCTATTTAATTATATTGGAAGTGTGTGTAGCAATGTAATAATTAATTTCTGTATATCGTAAGCATTTGTTATAGAAATTTGATTTTGGAAATTTCAGAAATTTCGTAGTTATAATTATATATTTTTTGTGAGGATATAAATAGAATAAAATAATAAAATATCTCAAAACTCATCGATTTGGGATGTTTATAAAGACACTCAAAATTATATTACACCGGTACCAAAACCAATGCCTCAAAAAAATTAACAAGTAAGGTTTTTTAAAACAGTGTCGGTTAAAAAACACTACAAAATCGGTGAAAACACCGTTTCCAAGCAGATCCTTAGATATGATGGTTTTGAGTAGATAGTTACGGACATTAGCCATATTTATGTAGAGCGTGTGACTGAGGAAGAATGGACAGGCTTGTCTTTTGATGTTCGATCGAAAGCAAGATGTCGAGGAAACATTGTAGAATGCAGTTCTTTTTAAATTAGTCGATTGCCTGAAATGGGTATTCTACTAGAACACGCATTTAGGAGATTAGCAGGTCATTGGGCATGGTTCTAACTCTGCATCTTGCTAAAATTTTCAAAAAGATTGGTCATTTTTCATTAACAAAACTCTTGCCTGTTATAGACAAAGTAGGAACATAAATGAAATGATAGTTGTCGAAAGTAATAGGGCCTGGGCAGGCCTTAGGTATGGGCTAGACATGCTAAGGCAAGCGTAACTGCCTAACTTGCACGGGTACCCCTCAGGAGGACCGTACTCGTGTCCTTATTCGTACGCGTGTTCGACATGTCATTTCCTTGACACTCCTATTGGATATGGCTTGCCCACACGTTTATGCACTTAAGGGACCCAAATTTTTTTTTGCATATCCATGACCATGCCAAACATAATTGAGATATAAGAAAGTATCATTTTTTTTACAATAAATCATTTCTAGAACTTTTTAGAACCTGGTTACTGTCCAAAACATGCTAAAGTATAAGTATTATTAAGATATAGTGTATAAGACGTATAAAAATATGTTTTCATGTGTATATATAACTATATCCATGTCGCAGATGTATCCCAATTTTCCGTATTATGAATCCATATTGTGTCTATATCCATGTCTGTGTCTATGCAACCTAGCCAACCACAGTAAACATTGGATCAGTTAGGCGTGGTAGATGCATTCTCCCAGTATTAAGAATAGAACAAGATGAAAAAAAAACTTGTTCCTGTAGTGTCCTAGGCTGTGATTCTCGTGAAACATCTCTCTATCCATGTTCAAGGAAGCCACTACCCATGTTGAAGAAGCCACTGGAAAGTAGAATTGGGAAGCTCGAGTCTTTTTGCATTATGGGGCAGTGGATCAGCAAACCCTTCCCCTTTATATGTCTAAGAGAGGCTAAGAAACAAATGACTATCTTATTAAGAGAGTGATACATGTAAGTTGGACCTAAGATAGCAATAGTCTAATAAGACAAGAAAGGTTATTAATATGCTAGGAAGAGCAAAAGACTAAATTTGTGCAATTTAGGCGTATCAGTAATTTGTCATGTTTGTGACTTTGTGCCTGTTTGATTAGCTAAAAGTGGATTTGTGGTTTGACAAATCCTCTTTGTGTTTTTGAAGAATTCTCCTTCTAGACCTAGATCATGAAAACAGTACATAACGATGTCACTGCTAGAGAGTTTCAGAATATGAATGAAAATAAAAGTTCTCTTTCTCATGCTTAAATGTATACTGTTTGCTTATAGGCAAGGAAGCACGAACACTCCAAAAACTGAGTTCTGAAACGTGTGCTGGGCACACCACAGACACTCCAAAATATACTAGCAAACCAAACTAGGTGCTGTGTCCTTACCGTGTAATATTGTATCTGACCATTCAACATAAGCTTATAGGGCAGTAGCAGTGAACTCTTTCTCTAGGGAGTAGGAAATTGTTGATTTTATGTGGTTTTAGGCATAGGAAGGTGAAGAGATGGTGGCGAAACCTGGTTTTTGGGAGGAAAATAAGTTAAATAACATATAAAGAGGAAACTGACCTTATCTCTCTGTCAGGAATTCTTTCTTGTTTATAATGATCTAGGGATGCATGTACCATTTCCCAAATGCTCCCCATGATCCTAAAGTTTAAGTCGAATGAGCGCTGAAAAAGGTGTTGCCCTGACCATACCTTTGACCCTAAGAATGAATGTCAAGCAAGTATCTTGTCATATAGATGCCAGTCTCAAGTACGGACAAAGTTATATAGATGCGAGTCTCAAGTACGGACAAAGTTATGTCTTACGTCCCAGATCCAGAATACTAGAGAGCGGAGGAATGACTCAGCCAACCGCACCTTACGGAATACCGAAGTAACCCGCAATGTGTTAAGATTGTCTAGAGGCAAGGGGGTGCATACTACAATCAAGTCTCCTAGGGTCAAGAATTTCTATATTTCATTCGTTCAATCAAGTAACATAGAACATTTCAGAATAAGATGTAAGGCGTCCCAAACGTCGCATCAGAATGTTCTAGAGAACTAGCAATACAAAATGATATGCCAGATGCACAATCAACAACATACATGACAGTGAGTCAGCTGCAGTCTGAATATAATATAGTCACGTAGGGAACTAGTGTCCAGATTTGCCGGTTAATAATTGCCGGTTGGCTAAATGCCTAAAAGAATATAGTTTACAAAAGACGAGCACTGAAACAAAAAACCCACTCGTGATCCTCAACAGCCGTCCTTCTGGTGCGTGCCATCAGTGAGGGAGAAGTAAGCTTGATCCTCCGGTGCTGGCTCTAAACCTGGCCATGCAAAACCAGTGGGGTCAGACCCCAAATAGCAAGTACCACAAAGGAAGCACGAAATGAAAAAACAAAACCAGATCTATAGCATGAGATGCATGAGCCAACAATCAATGGCATATATCCCATCCATGACATGATACGACACCCCTTCACCAAATAAGGACAGGAAGTGCCTTATTATTTCAAGATAGAATACGTTCCTTGATTATGTTCAAGCTAAAATATTTTGCGTTGTAGTTTCGGTCCACAATTTATCGTAACACAACAGCGCAACCCAATAACAAACAAAGACATGAGTTGAACTATCATGTCACAACAGCCAATGTCCCTAATTCCACTAAGCAGAGGGCACAATACGCAAGCAGAGATACAATAAGGAGAAATAATATAGCTTCAGTCCATGGAGTATCGTAACACAACGTCGCAATCCAACAACCAAACAAGGACTTGGGTTGATTCATCGTGTCGCGATAGCCCACTTTCCTGGCTAGACATATAATATAAGCAAATTAGATATGGCAATCATGTATTACGGCTTGATATGTGATCTCTGGATTATCCCAGTACTGCAGTATATGAGTATCTTCAGATCATGCCATAATCGAGCAGGACTGGCTGAACCAATGATATACAAGCAAGAATATATGTAAATGATGCATCGGACCCTCGCAAGGGTCCTGAGCTAATTAATAATCAGTAACAGTTACAGCCTTTCTATAGGAAAGATACTGGCTCGGTCTTATAATTAAATCAGATACTGCACTCCTCTAGTGCGGATGATATACAGTATCCGTTGTGGCCAGCCTTTACTCCCAGCTAATTTAGGGTGGTTCGACATGCACGATCTCGAGATACGTTCCCTCCCAATGCTCTACAAATTTAGTTGCCTAGTTAACCCTAGGTTAATTAGAATTTCATGCCGCGGTCACATGAATATTCCTTCTTAGATGTATCTTAAGTACGGACACTCTTGATACGAATTCATATTGTCACTCGAGAGTTAAATCTGGATTTACCCAAGTGTGATGCAACAATCAATACTATCTAGCCATGGCTAAAGTCACTGTCCAACTACCAGATCCGTGCATGGGAATAATAACATATATCACGTAGCGGGAGTATGAGGCACGACGGCTCACTATATATATATATCAAGTAGCACTCTCGGTGCGATCAAGTATATCAGCACGGATACAATAGTCAGGACAGGAACAAGTTCTAGTAACTAGATCATTGACAAGTTATCAGATAACAAGTTATTCAGGACATGATAGTTAATGCTGGTCACATATAATTTATCACTTGATTATATAGGTGAATGAGAATAAGAGTAGTGCGAGAATCCCTCGAGATCAGATTCACAACCCTTAAACCAAACAAGGACCTAGGTTGCAGAACTTCACCCGAGTTGAACTACGCCTCTTATTCTATCAAACGTATAATAAGGTGATCAAGAAAAGTAAACTAATTAGCAAGTAAATTAGCAAGTACATATAGGACCACATCTATAGGCCTCAACGTGCGCAGAAAACAGTAGGCGCATAAAGCAAGTTGGCGCACAAAACACACAGAAGTAAGGTTGGCGCACAAACGACCAAAACTAGGTTGGTGCAGAAACGACCAAAACTAGGTTGACGCAGAAACGACCAAAACTATGTTGGCGCAGAAAGCAAGAAAGTGAGCGAGCTACAAAGGGTGGCGCACTTTGTCAAGTTGACCAACACGACGCACTTGACAAAAGAGCGCGGGCAAGAATAAAGTGCACTTTTAAGGAAAGTGCGCATGCAAGCTAGCTACAAGACAAAACACACAATCCGAGATCAAAGCTCGACAGTCGAGCAATTCGTCAATCGAGGAGCACACAAATCAATAGCACATAAATCGAGAAATCGAAGCTTCGTTCCTAAGAAAACGAAGAGAAAAAAAAGTGCGCGAGCTACCAAACATAAGCAAAGTGCACCGGTTGATAAAACATAGGAAAAGTGCGTCAGATAGTCAACTCGAAGAAAGTGCACGAACTGGCTGTGACGTACTTTTTCTTGGTTTTCCTTAAAGAACTTTGATTGAATACGCACCAAAATACGCCAACTGGGTTCCTCAAAAGTGCGCCACTGGCTCAAGGAGTATGACTGGCGCACTTTTGCTAGGAGACTAAGTGCATTATGATTAGTACGCATGAGGAGTTGGGACAACACACCAATGCGCCCAAAGTGAAACATATGTATTTCTACGCCAAAGGGGGTTCTCTTGCATACTCTTCACAGAGCACTGTTTTTTTTTCTCCAGTAAGCCATTTTGTATACATATTGCATCAAGTTGTAGCACTGAACTTAGTTGGACTCGAAAACAAGCACGACCAAAAGCAAAGTTACATGAAATATGGTGCTCTACCCTATGAGCTAATTAATTTTGTAAAACTAAAAGTTTTGGGAGATCAATCCCCAAGAAAACAAAAGTGAACCCATAGATCCAAATTCTGGTCCATGCAATTCCAACCAAGAAAAATCAAGAACGACAAGTATTAAAGATGAAGGTGTGCTCGGTCCCAACGACATGAGCTAGAATCAAACATGAATGATTAAGAATTAAAAGCATGCATAAATTCATGGTTCTCTCTTGTGCAAGATGTAATTGTCTACGGAGGAAGAGAACCTAGGAGGAAGAAATGTGAAAGAAAAAATGAGCAGAGAGAGAAATGGGAAAATATAGGTTTAGGTTTGAGATGTGGACCGTTAGATCACTCAAACTCATCCAAGCCACACATACCACCAACCCAACCAAACCCACTCTTCTCCACAAATCACGAGTCCGGTCTAAACAGGCTAGCAACCAACATGCGCCAAAGTGCGCCAAAGACAACATGTGCCAAAGTGCGTCGGGAAAGGGGGATGACATCTCTACCCACCTAAAAAAAATTTCGTCATCGGAATTCAAACTCAAGACTAGCTAGAGATATCAAAACATGCTACAAACTAACTACAAGTAATCTACATATATAAATAAGCAAGCATAATAATACATATAATGAAGCAAGGCAGCATCATTTCACATGAGTGCTTGCCGATCACGGAATGAAAGATGCAAGGCTACGAAGGGAATATACCACATGAGTGCTTGCTGATCACGGAATGAAAGATGCAAGCATAAGTTAACAATACATATAATGAAGCAAGGCAGCATCATTCCATCTGCGGCCAAAGCTGTTTCGGCTGATTGGGACGCATGTATGTCGTCTTATTGGGCTGCAGGGTGATTTTGCGCCCCAATCTCTTCTGAGCTTTACTTTGGGGCGCATGGCTATTGGACACATGAATGCATATTTTCTATGCTTCTACAACGAGTCCATTACTAGTGAGTATATTCAGCCTCTCTGGCAAAGCCTCGAACTCCAATCCAATACGTGTCATAAATCGTGCACGTATAAATGAATGTGATGCTCCAGAATCAAATAATGTTATCGCAGGAAAGAATATAATAAGAATGTTACCTGATGCCAAGGCCTTCTCCAGAGATAGGGTAAAAGCTTGCCCTTAGCCTTGCAGTTCTCCTTGAATACGCAGTTGTGGCCTTTGCTGCCTATACTGCTGATTCCTCTGCTGGTTGTACATCTGATTTTCCGTCGGTAATGGACACTGAGCCAATGGCCTGATCGCCAGTGCTGGTCTCCTATACTGAGCTGTCCTTGGTGGTGGCAGTGCTAACCGCTGCGTCGGTCCTTCAATCCTCTGCATCACAGGACAATTGGCAATCCGATGATCTGGACTGCCACATCACAGGCACAATCCTTGTGCCACCCTACACACATCTTTAGTATGGCCTCCCTTACCACAATACCTACATCCGACTGGGCTCCCAATCATTGTTGCTGCTGCTGCCTCGACTGGTTCGGCCGAGCTGGTGTTATTGTCGCCGATGCTACTAGCCTCCTTGGCGCTGTGTCATGAACGCGAATGCCAGAAGATGGTGCTGACGTTCGTTGTGCTTGTCCTCCTCCTCCGCTTTGTGCATGAGACCTCATCTGGCTCCCGTCCTTGAAGCTAACCTCTGCATTGTCAGCTCATGTCGCCTAGATGCGATCAATACTTCGTCGAAAGTCTGGTAGTTATGCCCCTCTACCGGTTGCTGAATCTCTATATGAAGTCCATACTGAAACCTCACCGCCCTCTCTGGTTCTGTTGCTACCATCGTCGAAGCAAATCTGCTAAGCCTGCAGAACTCCGCCGCGTAGCCATCCACCGTCCTTCCAGATTGTTTGAGGTTGATAAACCTTTGTTATAGCTCAAACTATGCTACCACTCCGAAATACTTAACCCTGAAACGGGCCCTGAAGTTGTCCCACGAAATAGGTTGTCTCAACCCAGCTTCTTCTGCTGCCCACCAATCTCTAGCAAGGTCGTGGAGTTGCAATCGAACCTGATCAACTTGTTCCTCAGCTGGAACCTTTGCCGCTGTCAGTATTGTTTCGATGTTTTGCAGCCAAGCATCTGCGGTAATGGCATCCTCCGTGCCATCAAAGTACTTAGGGTTGAGTCTGCAGAATCTCACTGATGCACCTGAATCTGTAGTCAAAGGCGCGCCTTGCTCCTAGGCGCAGGGGCAGCGCCTCAGGACACCCAGGCAAGGCGCAATTCTTAAGGCGCACCTAAGGCGCGCCTATGTGCTCATTTTCCGAGCGCCTTGGAATAGCTAAGGCGCGCCTTGAAATCTTGTGAAAAAAATAACATGCTTAGACTATTTTTTTTAACTGTTGTACTATTTTTAGACTGTTTTTTGAACTGATGTACTTTTTTTTACTGTTTTCTCTCACTCAATTCAAAGTGATTGCAACCTAGACATGGGGGAATTTGAAGCACATATGTTTATCAATGTAGAAATCCGATGTGAATATATATATATATATATATATATATATATATATATAAAATTTTTGCGCCTCGCGTCGCTCGGGCGCGCGCCTTAAGTGCGCCTTGCGCCTCGGGCGATTTGGACCCTTTGCGCCTCGCCTTGCGCCTTTGACTACCTTGGTTCTAATACTTCTTTCCATTGCCGTCTGTAGTCCTTGATTCAACAAGACATTCTGCTCTTGCTGCTGAAGCTGTTGGTGTTGTTGCGTGGCCATCATTCCTCGTATAATTTCTAGCAATACCGGTGTATCAAGTGCTATTAGCACTACTGGTACAACCGGGGATACTGAAACTTCTGGTACGTGTTGCTCCTCGTGCTCCTCTACTAGTTCTACCCTGATCCCTCCAGGTACAGGTGTTGCCTCTCGCTGGAGGCCAACAGATCCTTGTCTTACTGAAACTGCTGGTGCTCCACCTACCGATACTGAAGAAGCCCTAATGAAAATGACACAAGATAAATCAAGAACTGGACGAGAAAGGATCGAGGAACCAATGGTATAGAAGTCAAGTTGAGTGTCGAGGAGACGAATTCAGGATCTCAAGGAGAAACATGTTTGATTGAGACATCCTATGATCAAGCCACCTAACAAGTCTGAAAAGAAAGACTGACTTGCATTGGCCACCACTAAAACCTTGTCACACCCCAGATACAGAATACTGGAGAGCGGGAGAATCACTCAGCCAACCGCACCTTACAGAATATCGAAGTAACCCGTAATATGTTAAGGTTGTCTAGAGACAAGGGGTGCATACTACAATTAAGTCTCCTAGGGTCAAGGACTTCTATATCTCAATCGTTCAATCAAGTAGCAATAACATAGAACATTTCAGAATAAGCTGTAAGGCGTCCCAAACGTCGCATCAGAATGTTCTAGAGAACTAGCAATACAAAATAATATGCCAGATATACAATCAACAACATACATGACAGTGAGTCAGCTGTAGTCTGAATATAATACAGTCACGTAGGGAACTAGTTTTCAGATTTTCCGACTAATAGCTGTCGGTTGGCTAAATGCTCAAAAGAATATAGTTTACAAAAGACGAGCAGTGAAACAAGAAACCAACTCGTGACCCTCAACAGCCATCCTTCTGGTGCTGCCATCAGTGAGGTAGACGTAAGCTTAATCCTCCGGTGCTGGCTCTAAACCTGACTATGCAAAACCAGTGGGGTCAGACCACAAATAGCAAGTACCACAAAGGTAGCACGAAATGAAGAAACAAAACTAGATCTATAGCATGAGATGCATGAGCCAACAATTAATGGCATATATTCCATTCATGACATGATACGACATCCCTTCACCAAACAAGGACAAGAAGTCCATATTATTTCAAGATAGAATACGTCCCTTGATTATGGTCGAGCTAAAATATTCTGAGTCGTAGTTTCTGTTCACAGTTTATCGTAACACAACAACGCAACCCAATAAGCAAACAAGGACATGAGTTGAACTATCATGCCACAACAGCCTGTGTCCCTAATTCCACTAAGCAGAGGGTACAATACGCAAGCAGATATACAATAAGGAGAAATAATATAGCTTCAGTCCATGGAGTATCATAACACAACGTTGCAACCCAACAACCAAACAAGGACATGGGTTGATTCATCATGCCACGATAGCCCACTTTTCTGGCTAGACATATAATATAAGCAAATTAGACGACCAATCATGTATTACAACTTGATATGTGATCTCTGGGTTATCCCAGTACTGCAATATATGAGAATTCTCAGATCGTGCCATAATCGAGCAGGGCTGGCTGAACCAATGATATACAAGAAAGAATATATGTAAATGATGCACCAGTCCCTCACAAGGGCCCTGAGCTAGTTAATAATCAGTAACATTTTCAGGTTTTTTATAGAAAAGATATTGGCTCGGTCTTATAATTAAATCAGATACTGCACTCATCTAGTGCGGATGATATACAGTATCCGTGGTGGCCAACCTTTACTCCCAGCTAATTTAGGGTGGTTCGACATGCACGATCTCAAGATACCGTTCCCTCCTAATGTTCTACAAATTTAGTTGCCTAGTTAACCCTAGGTTAATTAGAATCCCATGCCGTGGTCACATGAATATTCCTTCTTAGATGTCGTACCTTAAGTACGGGCACTCTTGATACGAATCTATATTGTCACTCGGGAGTTAAATCTGGATTCACCTAAGTGTGATGCAACAATCAATACCATCTAGCCACGGCTAAAGTCACTGTCCAACTACCAGATCTGTGCATGGGAATAATAACATATATCACGTAGCGGGAGTATGTAGCACGACGGCTCACTATATATATATATATATATATATATATATATATATATATATATCAAGTAGCACTATTGGTGCGATCAAGTGTATCAGCACGGATACAATAGTCGGACATGAACAAGTTCTAGTATCTAGATCATAGACAAGTTATCAGATAACAAGTTATTCAGGACATGATAGTTAATAGTGGTCACATATAATTTATCACTTGATTATATCGATGAATGAGAATAAGAGTAGTGCGAGAACCCCTCGAGATCAGATTCACAACCCTTAAATCAAACAAGGACCTAGGTTGCAGAATTTCACCCGAGTTGAACTACGCCTCTTATTGTATCCAACGTATAATAAGGTGATCAAGGAAAGTAAACTAATTAGCAAGTACATATAGGGCCATATCTACAGGGCTCAACGTACGCAGGAAACAGTAGGCACACAAAGCAAGTTGGCATACAAAACACACAGAAGTAAGGTTGGCGCACAAACGACCAAAACTAGGTTGGCGCAAAAACGACCAAAACTAGGTTGGCGCAAAAAGCAAGAAAGTGCACGAGCTACAAAGGGTGGCGCACTTTGTCAAGTTGACCAACACGATGCACTTGACAAAAGAATGCGGGCAAGAATAAACCGTGCTTTTAAGGAAAGTGCACGAGCAAGCTAGCTACAAGACAAAACACACAATCCGAGGTCAAAGCTCGACAGTCGAGAAACTCGTCAGTCAAGGAGCACACAAATCAATATCACAGAAATCGAGAAACCAAGTTTTGTCCCTAAAGAAACGAAGAGGAAAAAAGTGCGCGAGCTACCAAACATAAGCAAAGTGCGCCGGTTGATGAAACATAGGAAAAGTGCACCAGATTGCCAACTCGAAGAAAGTGGACAGGCTTGATGTGGCGCACTTTTCCTTGGTTTTCCATGGAGAACTTTGATTGAATACGCACCAAAGTGCGCCAACTGGGTTCCTCTCAAAAGTGTGCCACTGGCTCAAGGAGTGTGACTGCACACTTTTGCTAGTAGACTAAGTGCAGTATGATTAGTACGCATGAAGAGTTGGAACAGCACACCAATGCGCCCAAAATAAAACATACGTATTTCTACGCCAAAGGGGGTTCTCTTGCATACTCTTCACAAAGCACCGTTCTTCTCCAGTAAGCCATTTGGTATACATATTGCATCAAGTTGTAGCACTGAACTTAGCTGGACTCGAAAACAAGCACGACCAAAAGCAAAGTTACATGAAATATGGTGCTCTACCCTATGAGCTAATTAATTTTGTAAATCTCAAAGTTTTGGGAGATCAATCCCAAGAAAACAAAAGTGAACTCATAGACCCAAACTCTGGTCCATGCAATTCCAACCAAGAAAAATCAAGAACGACAAGTATTAAAGATGAAGGGGTGCTCGGTCCCAACAACATGAGCTAGAAACAAACATGAATTATTAAGAATTAAAAGCATGCATAAATCCATGGTTCTTCTCTTGTGCAAGATGTACTTGTCTACGGAGGAAGAGAAAACCTAAGAGGGAGAAATGGGAAGGAAAAAATGAGCAGAGAGAGAAATATGAACATATATGTTTATGTTTGAGATGTGGACCGTTGGATCACTCAAACCCATCTAAGCCACACATATCACTAACCCAACCAAACCCACTATTCTCCACAAATCACGAGTCTGATCTAAATAAAGGCCGGACTAGCAACCAACATGCGCCAAAGTGCGCCGAGAAAGGGGGCTCAAATTATGTTTCTCTGGAGGTGTGTCTGCACGACCTAGCTTGTAGCCAAGATTTGGTTGCATAAGCATGAGAGTCCATTGTCTAGCAATTGGTTCACTGAAGATTTGAGTTACTGCAATTCTAAGCTATGAAAAGATTTCCAAGTATTGCAATTTGAGCTATAAGGCAAAATAGACCACAAATGAGGTACCGAAACTGAATAAAGTTGGTGTGAGATTCTGCTCCCACCATCCAGATGGCTCTTTGGCTGGCTATCTAAAAAAAGAAAAGATTCAGTGTAACTATGGATGTGTGCCAAGAGCTATGTTGCAATGACACATGAAAATGGTGCATGTATGCATATCGGATACATGGTCGTATTTGTATCTGTATTCATGCAACATAGGTGACTAAATTGTACCTATTTAATGATGTCCTTATCATATATTTATATCATGTCCTTATTCGTATCCATGTCCGTATTTGTGCAACATAAGCGTAGAGCAAAGTTACTCATTAATTTTAGGGTTATTTACATTAACCTCTCCTATGTTTTATGTTTATTATACGGGGTACCCCTATTTTGAAAATAATGACATGGAGTACCCCTATTTTGAAAATAATGTAAAGGGATAATAACACTAACCACCCTTGTTTTTTTTCCACAATATGGGTACCCAGTGTCAATTATTCTAAAATAATGGTACCCCATGTAATAAACATAAACCATAGGGGTGGTTAGTGTAAATAACCCTTAATTTTATCATCTAAATATTTAAGCTACAAGCGACCAAACAGTAGAAGCAACTTTCAGGAACATGAGCACACGGAAACAAACATTCCTAGTATAGCAAGAGTAATAGCAACTAGTGATTCTGTTAATCATCCATTGTGACTGAATGGAGGCAACCAAAATACTGAATTTGAATAAGTGGAGCTCTGTGCTCAGTTTGTTGATATAACAGTAAATTAGACCAAATTCTGTGAAGAGGTTTATGATGACTCTGAGTTAGCCAGATTCCCATTTCATGGTAAAGTTCAAAGTATAAAGGCGCCTATAAAAAAATAGTAGGATTGGGTATTGTTTAGAAGAAGAGAGAAGGAAGAGAGGAGAGGAGAGTGCAAGGGCCTAAAACCTAAGTTGCACCTCATGTGTATTTATATTGACATATATGATAAATACACCAACAACTACTTGATTGTACCCACATAAAAAATAGGACTTATCACTGTAACAAGTATTGCTGGCTCTCGGTGGAAATTTGTGGTATAATAAAGGATATAGAGAGTTGAGAATGTTCTTTAAAGTAGCAAACCTACTTTTTTAATTTTTATATTTATTTTGGATGTGTCATCTATCCTCACTTACTAAGTCTCCACTAGTTCTTCCGTGTATAGTTGGGGAAGGATCTTGATTTATTAGATAACTCGACATTTTTCTTCCATGTTCTAGCAACTGTTGCCTGTTTTGTGTGAATCATTGTATTGTGATAAGATTGTGGGACTAGATACCACAGTTTAGAAAGTGGTTCTTGTTGAGAATCTCAGAACTCGAGGGTTTGTCTGACCTATTGATATTCAAGTTGCTAAAGATTTTTTCGGGTTAATTAATTAGTATGCTAATGTCACTTGATGACTTATTAGATGTGCTAATCTCACTTGATGTCTGTTCTATATGTATTATATACTGCGGAAAGCATGTAGGAGAGGATGCCCCGAGTAGAGAAGGGTGGTTGTTGGAGAATCTCAAAGGCCAAGGTTTTGAGATTAGAGATACTAATGACCTTTAGAGAAGGGTTTGTTCTCTGGGTATCATCTCAAGCCATCTTTAGAGAAGTTGCTAATGACCTTCCAGTGTTAATTAATTAGAGATACTAATACCGATGATTAAGGCTTTTCTTTTGAGACTATTAGAGTTTATGCGTCAACTATAGGTAGTAATTATAAAACTGAACACCCTTAACAAAAATGTTTCAATGAATTAATTTTCTGATCTGTCATTAACAAATTTTAATTATAAATTTTATGTCTACAATGCAGTGAACCAAGAGAACCTGTCATGAACGACGACAACATACCGATCTGTGGGTGTGTCATTCTATGAGGAAACTGTCTATAATGTCTATGAATTCACAAGTCCAGAACAGTCATTGATCTTCTCTCTGATGCAAATAGGCTCCAAATGGTTGGCAAGTTTGTCGTTTCTGCTTGCCGCTACTATTCGCAGATGTACATTGATCTTCTCTCGACTGTGATCAAACCCGAGATGCTCTGCTGGATGTTGTGAGGTTCCTGCTTGCTGTCACTTCTAGCACATATACCGTCTTCTTGGTTCTGCGGCTGCTCAAAGATCCAGTTATTCTGGCTGTGATGGATACATTTTGTGTCAGATTCAAATAACATTTTTAAGGTTGCCTTGTTGAATGTGGCACCACACATTTTTTCCTTTCTACCTCTAAACGCTTCGCTATTTATTGCATTTGAAGGTAACAATTACATGATGAAGCAGGCGTTTACGGGGGTGATCATGAAATTGAGAAGAAAAAATAATAATTCTTGTGAGCAGTGTGAGCACTGCCAGAATTAGTTCTAATGTCAGATGGGCAAAATATGGCCAGACTTAAAGAGATCTGTGTTTAAGGTTGCAGTTTTTATGTTTGTGTGTGAGAATGATTGGTGGTATATGATTATTCTTTTCATTGGTTATATTAGATTCCCCCCCCCCCCCCCCCCCCCTCTTACTGGTGTTATTATGTATATTCTGAGTTTTTCTTTTTATAAAATTTAAGTTGTGTTCGTCGCCCATGTATATATTTAAATGACAGGTTGGAACAACTAATTAGAAGCTTCCTGTCAGTTCAGTAGTTTAATTTGGGATGGAATATCAACTCGTTCCTTCTTCCATATCATCAGTAATCCTCCATAACAATTCCTAATAATGAATGGAATCCCTGTTTCCCCACCTGTGTTACTAAAGCTGGATGATGTTGGAATAAAGAAGAAGAAACAAATACCTACACGTAAAGTTCACATGTTATTCTCATTGTTAATTTTGTTTAAGGTATTTAGGTGGACATAAAGTGGTGCGGGATATATGCAGGAAAATGCTGTAAAAGTGTTCAAGTGCAAATTAGTCGATAATCAGAACCAGTAAAACTATATATTTTGTGTTAGTTCCTAAATTAGCTATTTGTTGGATTCGAAAACTTTTTCTTTTACGTGGGAAAGACAAACATAATTATAGTTAAACATCGTGTCATGTTTTCATCAAGCAAGAATTCAACATGATGGGTGCTCTATTATCTCAATGGGCCCTCCTAGATGATACTCATGTTAGCCAAACGCTTGGTATTTTCTTATGTTCCTGACAACAGTCAACAATATTTGTATCCTCCTAATCTAGCCAACATGAAGATGCATTATTCAAAATTCATACCAAGCGGAGGACAATCGATATTGGCCTCCAAAATAGCATCATTAGCAATAGATAAACACGATACCATCTCAAATAACAATATGGACAACCTTTTTAATATCCTCAACTATTTGAGTTTTTCAACATGATATCCTGAACTTTGATAAGTACTAACTTAATATTCTAAAAAAAAAAAAAACAATGTGTTGGTATTTTTGTCTTTGGAGAAGATAGTCCCACATCGGCTACACCACCATGTGGGTATCTCAATATAATGCTTTGCTTGTGTTGAGGTATGTACATGGGATGTGGTGAGGCACATGGGTGCCATATGGGAGTATTTTTCTAGGAGAAAAAATAATTAACTTCTCATGAAAGTATTTATGCTTTTTGTTATGCTCTTGAAATTTATTCCATAGGAGCTAAGCCCCAAAACGACTCGGACTCGGGTGCAAAGTGGCCCTTTGTTGGTGGCGCACTTTGCACTTAGCACGTCAGCATCGCATTTGATGTGCGAGTGCTTGAGCAGGGTGCTGAGTGGGCGCATGCGCATGCTATGTGCAGCTGGGCGCTTGGCGATGCGCACTGGGCCGCTGCGCCGCTGTCCTGCTGTGCTAAAGGCGGTTTAGAGTCGGTTATAGAAAGATTGCGTCTTTAATTCAGATTAGATTTTGTGGGATTTGAATTAATTTTGTTCTAATCTCTTTGTAACCGACTATGTGGCCAGGTTCCTCTATAAATACTCTCCTTCGTTGCTCTTTGAAGAGTGATTCATAATTTTGAGAGAGAGAGAGAGAGAGAGAGAGAGAGAGAGAGAGAGTTGAAGAGAGTTTGTTGCGTCAAGGAGTCCAGGAGTTCGTGCGAGTCCAGGAGGGAGGTGACACGAGTGTTCCAGAAGTTCTTCGAGAGTTTGCTGGATCATGGGAGCAGATCGCGGATAGGGCGAATCTTGCTTTGAGCGCCAGTGGTTTTGATCACCACAGCAGGAGTTCTGTTTAGATCTTTCTTCTTCTTTTTCTTCTTCTTCTTCTTACTTCTTCTTCTTCTTCTCTTTGTTCTGTTCTATCTCAGTGTAGCGTCTGCGAACGTAAATAGAAGAACAATCTATTATAGCTTCTTTTTTCTTGTAGTCAGTTTGTAACCTGTTCTTAGAGGTGTTCTTCTTAGGAGTTGTGCATCACTTGGAGAGAGACACTTGCGAGTTTCTGGTGTGCCAACTTCTTTCTTGGTTCTTTGTGATCCGTTGGAATCAAGTTCTTCAGAGGAAAAACTTGTTTGCCGAAAGCTCTGTGTCTTGAAGATAACTTGGGTTCTAGAAGAGAGCAGTCTTTCGGGTTTCGCTTGTAGCTCTGCTATTGGCCCATGTTCTACCATCTTAGATCCGCCTCCGGAATAACAATCTTAAAGCAAGATCCGATCTAGATGGAGAACCGATCAAACCTTTTCGATACTAGTTTTCACAAACTTGAGAAGTTTGATGGCGAACAATACAATATTTGGAAGAAGAAGATCTCTCTGAATCTTCATCTTGTCAAAGTTTCTTATGTGTTGGTTGATCCGGAACCTACCATCCCTGAAGATGGAGGAGAACTTGAGATTGGTGTGGCATAGGACGCGCATTCCAAGTGAAAGGAGGACAACGACATCTGCAGGCTGTTGATCCTAAATGCTATAGAGACTCAATGGCAGAGTCCTATAGCAAGAAAGAGAATGCAAGAGACGTTTGGGAAGCTCTTGAGAAGCATTACATAACTGACAAAAAATATCAAAAATCTATCTTGTCAAGAAATTCTTTACTATGCAATTTGAATACGAGAAGGTGATGCTACCACAAGTCAAGGAACTTCTGAAGATGCAGCAGAAACTGGTGGTAGAAGGCATGAAGCAGGAAAAAAGTTCATGGTAGGGGCTATAGTCACCAAGCTTCCTCCGGGCTGGATTAAGTTTAAGACTGACATGTACCGTAAGAAGATGGAGATCCAGCTCGAAGATCTTCTTCACTAGATTCACATTGAAGATGAAGCTAGGGGGTAACTGAAGTTGGACTCCCTGTCCAAGCAGTTGGCAAAAGCCAACTTGATGCATGCTGATGACTCCAAAGAGAAGCAGAAGTCTTCTCACAACAAGAAGAAGAACTTCTATCATCTGAAGGTGAAGTTGGCCTCATTCAAACCGAAGCCCAAGCCCAAGCCCAAGTCAGAAGTGACTTGCTTTAATTGTGGCAAGAAGGGCCACTACCAGAAAGATTGCTGATCCGAGCCCAAACAAACATAACAAGGTGAGCCTAACAAGGTTTCTATGATTGCGCAGGTTGTCACGACCGGTATCGACACTGACTGGTGGGTGGACACTGGCGCATCCTGCCATGTTTGCTCAAAGAAGGAGTTGTTCACCACCTATAAGCCTACGTCTGAGAAGGTTATGGTGGCGAACCAGGAACAAGCTGAAGTACTTCGGACCCGAACGGTGGTACTGAACCTGACTTTGGGAAAGTCGCTGATGCTTCAGGATGTGAAGCATGTACTAATGATTGCCAAGAACCTGGTCTCGGAAAGTCTGCTCTGCAAAGTAGGCTTGAGGATGGACATCAATGCTGGTCAGATGGTGATGTCCTACAAAGGAACAAACTTCAAAAAAGTATTTTGTACCGTAGGAATGTTTAAACTTCAACTTGTAACTCTGTAAATGCAGTCTCTTCTTTTGGTTATTCTCTTAAGTCATGGTATAATAGGCTATGACATGTTCATTGTAAAAGAATAAAAAAAATGTCTAGTCTAGGACTTATCTCCAAATGTGGGGGTAGGGTAGTGGAGAAGTGTGAGGTCTATGCAGACAAAGATTACAAGAAAACCATTCAAGTTGGTTAACCGAAGCACAGATCTTCTGGAGTTGGTTCACTCAGATATTTTTGAATCCAAATAGTTCTCCACAAATGCCAGGATAAAGTATTTTATTACCTCCATTGACGACTACTCGAAGTACGCATTCGTCTAACTTCTCAAGACAAAAGATGAAGCATTTGAGAAGTTTGAGGAGTTCAGAGCTAAAGCTGAACGTCAAACAAGACAACAACTAAAGAGACTCAGAAGTGATCGAGGCAGAGAGTATAGGTCTATTGAATTTGCATCCTTCTGCAAAGAACATGGAATTGTCAATGAGACGACTGCTCCGTATTCTCCTCAATCAAATAAAATAGCAGAAAGAAAGAATGAGACGTTGACAAAGATGATAAAATATATGTTGTTAACTGCGGGTCTTCCAAACTGTTTCTAGGGAGAAGCAGCGCTGACGGCTAAGTTCATTCTGAACAGAGTGCCATACGCGACCTCCGATGTCACTCCTCATAAACTCTGGTTCAAAGTCAGACCCAACATGAATGTCATTCGAGTGTGGGAGTGCTGGCATATGTGAAGCTTCCGGAATTAAAGATTCAGAAGCTGGGGATGAGGATTACAAAAGCTATATTCTTGGAATATGCTGAAAAGAGTGATGATCGGAGGTTCCTTGATATTGAGTCTAACTATATCATTGAATCTCGCGACGCATAATTCTTCGAAGATAAATTTGCAAGGCACAAGAACGTTGTTTTCGCGGACATTCCAAAAAATGATGTGAGTGCACCGGAGGCTAACGCTTCCAATGAAGACGTAGTCCAAGAAGAAGTTGTCATACTAGAGACAATGTTCAAACCAGAACTCGCAGAACTGAGAAATAAGCGAGTGAGGAGACAAAAGGACTTCGGAGATGACTTCGTCACCTATCATGTGGAAGCAGATCTGCTTACCTATGATGAGGCGATGAAGACCAGAAATGCTGTCTTTTGAAGGGAGGCTATAAATGATGAGTATGACTCAATAACTATAAACCCTCTCACCCAAAATTAGGCCTACTTGACTTAGATAGAGAGATTAGGGATAATTTGAATCCAATTTGAAATAGAACATTTTATTTTAGACGATTTTATAATATTTAAATCATTTAGTGCACCTTACTGTTGCTTCGATAATCGGAGCACTACACTAGCCATTGCCTTCCTTCAAATTTCACATCCTTGTCCTAGATGTGCCCGCCTTCTATTCTGACCTTTGTGTAACTTATAATTATGCTCTCTTGTGCTACATTTTAGTCGCACAATATTCGTCGCAAACGTTTGTATTTAATTCTAAATAAATTCAACCTTGTATCCTTGTGCATTCCAATCAAAGTTGGAGACACAATCTTGACCCGTCACTACCAGAAAAAGTCAAATTAGCGACGTCTAAAAACGTCGCTAAATAACCAAAAATCGTCGCTAATTAGGTTTAGCGACGTAATTAGCGACGTTTTAAAGAAGTCGGAAAATACCAAGTCGCTAATACAAAAAACGTCGCTAAACGTCGCTATGCCGACGTTTTTTAGCGACTTTAATGTGTCGCTAAATTTAGCGACGTTTTGCGACGCCAAGTCACTAAAAAGCGACGTTTAGAAAAGTCGCTAAACGTCGCTGATTAGCGACATCTATCGCGACGTTACACCGACGTCTTTAATGACCTGGCTATACCGCCATGTCAGCAATTGGCGACGTTCAGCGACGTCATTAGCGACGTTATTAGCGACGTTATTAGCGACGTTTTACGGCGTCGCTAATTAGCGACGTAATTAGCGACGTAATTTAACGTCGCTAAACGTCGCTAAACGTCGCTAATAACGTCGCTAATTTTTAAAAAAAATTAAAAAAAAATTCCCAGAATCAAACATTGTGATTCCCTGCAGTTTTACATCATCTTCATCATACACACCAACATGATTTAACTATATTATCCAATTAAATTAAAGACCACAAGAAGTATCAATCCAATTAAATGTGGATAACTATATAATCCAATTAAATTAACTAAAAAATTAATGACCACAAGAAGCATCATACATCATGTCTATTGTTGAAGTACCAATAATTCATAAATAATAATAATAATAACTAGACTACTACGGATCTGCAGGAGGCTGACCAGCGGCGCGCTTCAAGGATAACAACTCCTCATACTCGTCCCGTGGAATCGACACCGATGTCGATGGAGAAGGCAGTGACGTCGGTGGCGGCCGTGCCCGCTCCAAATCTGCGAGTCGCTGGTTGTAAGAATCCAGGGTAGATAACAACCTCGTACTGCTATCACCCATTGAATCCTGCATCCTCGTCAGGTTCTCGCCCATCGATAGCTGTGACGCATGCATCCTCGTCAGCTTCTCGCCCATCGATAGCTGTGACGCCTGCAGCTCCATGATGTTGCGATCATTGGAGGCTCTAATATCATTTGTCAATTCTCGTAGCTCCGTCATGCTGCGGTCGAGCATATCCAATCGTGCGATAAGCATCGGATCGTCCGCCTGCGGCTGGGACCGGGACTGGTCCTCCATACTTCGCAGCAAGTCGTCACGGAGAGACGCAATCTGACGGTCAACGGCCTCCTGGACGGCCTCCTGGACTCTGGCCGACGACTGCGAGGGCTGCGACTGCGAGGGGTGTGTGGAATGCACAGCTGTCGGGGAGGCCCTAGATGACTGCGTCGCAACCAGGGTGCCATAGGAGCCCGTACCGTAGTACGTACCCCTCTGGAGACCACCAGCTGCGGTCACCCACAGGTCGTCCGTCGACGGAGATGGACCGGGCTGCGACGAAGCACCAGCCTCTCCAGGTGTAGGTGCACTAGCAGTCGCCCGCTCACGAAGCCTAAGATACTCGGCCTAGAAAAGGTTTGGAAACTCAATAATTGCCTAAGTTATATTAAAATAAACACAAAGTAAAGTAATACTTACATAGGTCTGTGAGGCCCTCTCATCAATGAGATTTCCGTCCTTGCGATGGGTGGCCAAGAAGACGGTCACCATGTTCGCATCCTCACCCCTCTGTACCTGTTAAAAATATATTTTTTATTACTAAACTTAAATATTTATTCCAAGTACCATTTTATGGTACTTATATTAAAATAATATATTTTAAAAGAAAAAACATACCAAACGACGGAAATGTTCCGTCATCGGAATTGAGCCACCACACCACTTGGCAGCATTCTGCCTAGCCGCCTTGGCCTTCTTAGACCTTTTCTTGTAGCTCGGATCGTCGAATCTAGCCCTCATCGCAGTCCACTGCTCAGGCGTGATCCAACCTTGGATCGGTTTTCCAGCACGATCACGAGCCTTCTGGTCATCCAGAGCATCTCGGATAAGCTTGGCGGCAACGGTAGGAAAGAGCCGCTCGATCAACTCGGCCCGGTGCGGAGGATAAAAATACGTTTGCTACAATAAATAATTCATTAAGTTAGCATCACGAATATGCATAAATTAGAGGATTTATTTAATATACTTTTACCTGGAAGTGCGCAAACCAGAACGCCTTCCTCTCCTCCGGAGCCTCCGAATAGTTGATCCAAGGGCCACCGTAGTTGTTTCTCAGAAATTGGCCCAGGCGTCTCTGAACCGACGATGGACGATATCTATACAGAAATAATAATTTAGATTACTGAAAAAGTCAATATACGATGAATAAAGAGAAACACAAATATATATTAAACCATCTAATTGACTTACTTTGTACCGTCGGCCCAAATCTCTGTCCTCGTCTCCTCCGGTGGTGCGCATGGAGGATCTTGCTGATGCTGGGACAACGTCGGCACGACCTCCTCTACATGCTCATCTGTCTCCATGCTTCCGTCAGCAGGAGGAACGCTGGACGAGGGAGTACTATCACGCCTGGAACTACTCGTCCCAGGAGTGATGCCACGCAACGTCGTCGCAGTCGGAGATGTGGCTGCTCGATATACTGGAGTACTGGGCGACGATGATCCGGAACCAACAGTAGGCAGTACCGGAGTGGCACTCTGTCTACCTCGGGACCTGCCGAATCCTCCGCGTCGTCCTGTCATATCTGATAACAACATATGATGAATATAGAGAAACACAAATATATACTACATTCTACAGTCGGAATGTGATACATATCTCAAAGTATTATACAGTCAAAATATAATACATATATTCGTTAATGTCAACATCTACTTCTACATGCAATATTTATAGTCCAAATATAGTTACATTCTACATGGAATATTTTATATTTTCAATCATCTTCAGAAAATTCATCTTGTTCGCCTTCCTCGTCCTGCTCTTCCTCTTCCTCGTCTTCACTTTCATCTACTTCGTCGTCCTCTCCGGATAATTCTACATCTTCTACATTATTACTCGTGTAATGAGTAACTTCCGTTGAGTCCACATCTACAATATTTGTTACAAGAGGTAGATCGTCCTCCTGATAAGCTATTTCGTCAATGTCAAAGGTATTTCTAGCTTTAGTCTTGCATACTGCCCACCAATCCGACCTCGCTGTCCCCCGTCTAGGATAAGTTGCGAAGTACACGAGCTGAGCCTGACTTGATAGGACAAATGGTTCGTAGTCTTGATATCTACGCTTGTAGTTTATATCCACAAGGCCATGCTTGTCAATTTTCCAACCTTGATCTTGAATCGGATCGAACCATTCACACCTGAATAGCACGATATTAGCAGGTTCTGGGCCATAATTATATGTCAACTCCACAATCTCTCGTAAGATGCCAAAAAAATCATTGCCCGGATTGACGTCTTTGTAGTTTGAAGATTTGATACACAAACCACTGTTTTTCGTGGAATCAAGATCCAGAAAGCTGTCTCTAATAGGAGCATTTGTTGACTTGAACCTGAACCCATTCACACAGAAACTTGGCCATATTTTTACGGCAGTAATTGGTCCCTTGGCTAGAGTCCTAATAGATTCAGTCTCAGGTGATATTAGACGATCGACCTAAATACCAAAGTAGCGATAGTAAGTTATTTGTTTTGCAAGTGCAGAAATAAAAAGTAATTACCAAGCATCTTACATATGCGCTCAACCAAGAAGGAAAATGGCATCTCATATCTTGTTCTACTTCTTCGTCTGTTATGTAGGGCCTAACCGACCTCAACTCATCATTATATGTGCTGAAAAACAATGAAGCAACTGCTGATTAGTAGCATAATAGTATCTTATACTATTACATTGAGATGATGTAAACGTGGACGTTAATTACTTACCCCTCTAGCTTCTCCACTTCATCCTCGTCGCAATTGAGTAATATATACAATTGAGCAGCCCTTAGCTCATCGTCATTCAAATATCTCTTCTTTATTTTTCCCGAGGGCTTTCCGGATGCATTGAATACTTTGAGTATTGCATCATTAGATTCCTGATATGCGTCGTCGTTTCTGGGAGCTTTCGTCCTATTAGTAGCAACATGCGGATTGAAATACGTCGAGCAAAAGTTTGTAATCTCCTCGAGAACATAAGCTTCACAAATAGAGCCTTCAACCCGTGCCTTATTTTTCACCTTTCTCTTTAGGTGATTCAGATGGCGCTCGAAGGGGTACATCCACCGATAACCGACAGGACCGCCAACACGTGCCTCATAGGAAAGATGAATTGGCAAATGCTCCATAGAGTCGAAGAATCCAGGAGGAAACACCTTCTCGAGCTTACATAGTGTTATCGCAATGTCCCTCTCTTGCTTTTCTAGACGATCGACGAGCAACTTAGTACAACAAAGATCTCTGAAGAATATGCTCAGCTCTGTCAATGGGTCCCAAACGACCTGCGGTAAGAATTCCCAAAATGCAATCGGAATTAACCTCTCCATGAATACGTGACAATCGTGGCTCTTCATACCTACTAGTTTGTTCTCCTTGAGGTCGACGCATCTTTTCAAGTTCGACACGTACCCGTCTGGAAACTTTAGACCCTGAATCCACCTACAAAGTCTACCTTTATCCTCTTTATCCAGTGAGAAAACTGACTTAGGTTGCTTTAACTTTCCATTCCCCTCCTCTATCAAATGCAATGCAGGACGTCTACATATGTCTTCTAAGTCCAACCTCGCCTTCGGATTATCTTTCGTCTTCCCCTTTACATCCATTACAGTATTAATTATGTTATCAAACACATTCTTCTCGATATGCATGACATCAAGGTTATGTCTGATCAGATTGGTGCTCCAATATGGCAGATCCCAGAATATACTCCTCTTCGTCCAGTTATGGGTGCGACCAAATCCGTCACACTTGTACCCCTTAGCAGGCTCTTGGATAGCACTTGGTAAATCTTTTACCTCTTCCCATATCGTGCATCCGGGCCACCTTGGCGGTGGATTGGCCTTCTCCACAACTCCCGCACGAAAAGCATTCCGATTCCTCCGGTACGGATGATCGTTCGGCAAAAATTGTCGATGACAATCGAAGAAGCACGGTTTGCCTCCGTGTTTCAAACGGAAAGCCTGAGAACGGTCCATGCAATACGGACATGAGAGACGACCATGGGTGCTCCATCCCGATAATATTCCATAGGCCGGAAAGTCGTTGATGGTCCACATAAGTGCTGCCCTCATCTGAAAATTCTGCTTTCTAGAAACATCGTACGTGTTGGCACCGACTTCCCACAGCTGATTCAACTCATCTATCAAAGGCTGTAAATACACATCGATGTTCCTCTTCGGATTGTTCGGACCCGGGATAATAACGGTTAGGAACATATACGGAGTCTTCATGCACATCCAAGGCGGTAGATTGTACGGAGTGACGATCACAGGCCAACACGAATACTGGGAGCCCGAAAGTCCGAATGGGGTAAAACCGTCAGAGCAGAGCCCCAATCTGACATTACGCGCTTCCTCGGCAAAATATGGATACTCTCGATCAAAGTGCTTCCATGCTTCTCCATCGGATGGATGATCCAATACTCCTTCGATCTGTTTTCGCCTGTGCCAACTCATGTTTTCTGCAGTCTCCTTAACCATGAACAACCGCTGCAACCGCGGCGTCAAAGGCAAGTAGTGCATCGAATCGGTAGGCTTCCTTGCACCGACAGACTTTCCTCTAACAGTGGCCTTGTAGCGATCAGCACCACAGAATCTGCACGCATCTTCATCCTTGTCGTCTTTGTAGTACAACATGCACCCGTTGCGACATGCATCGATTTTCTCGTATCCCATCCAAAGCGATCTCACCATCCTCTTAGATCGATAGAAGTCTTTAGGCAACTTTGCACCCTCGGGCAAGATCTCTATAATCAAATCGAGCACTCGATTATAGCATTCTTGCGACATGTTAAAATCGGACTTGATGCTCAATAATCTTGTAACCACCTCCAACGGTGAATGATCCTCACAACCAGGATATAGTGGAGTCCTTGCATTCTCAAGCAACTCCATAAACTTTGCAGCATCGGCATTCGGTGCCTCCTCAGCTGCATCATAATTGTCGGGATTGAAACTAGGTCCCGCCGCATCATAATTGTCAGGATTGAAACTAGGCCCCGCAGCATCATAAACCATGTTCACCAACCCGTCGTCGTAAGCATCGTGGTCTTGGACATCCATATACGGCTCCACATAGGGCTCCGACTCCGATGCTAGAGATACAAGTTCTCCGTGCGCGGTCCACTGATAGTAATTCGGCGTAAAGCCCTTCGAGTATAAATGATATGTAACTTCCACTTCAGGATGATATTTCCTGTTGCGACATCTCACACACGGACACTTAATTTTGGTACCGTCCATGTATTGAGGGAACGCCTTTGCGAACTGCAGGAACTGCTGTACACCCTCAATGAATTCATCCCGCACACCGCACATGTCATCAGGATGACGGTTGTACATCCACGAACGATGACGCAGATAGTAATTCATATCCATTTCTAGAAACTTCTGCAAAATTGACATAAGCTATCATATAAATCATTACATGCAAAATTAACCGTACTATAAAAATCATAACTGATATAATACATATTTTCATTTATCAAAACTGCAGCTGCCCCCAACCCCATAGTACTATGAACTGCACTATAAGTGTGCAGTCAACACTACAAATAGTGTGTCATACTATAGAACTGCAGCTGCCCCCAACCACACTCCTAGGTCAGTGTCCGTTATGGGAAAAGCAGTCATGGCATTGCACTAAGGCACCTGGTGCTTGAACAATTTTTGCATCAAAAGTTTCCCAAGTACACGGGCTATTGCTCTATGAAAATATGCCATAGCTAGGAGTAGAGCTGTCGAGTGGGCCGGGCCTCTCAGGCCCATGCACTATAACGGGTCAGACCGGACCTAAGGGTAAAAATCTAAGTCCAGTTCGACACGTGACCCACGGCACAGTGAGTTTCAGACTGGACCGAGCCGGACCGGATCGGACTTGGGATTCCGTGAACCCTACAAGGACTTCAAAGTAGAGATTGAAGAACAACTAACATTTTATTTTTAAATTATGAAGTGTAGGGTTGAATGTGCATAGGAGATGGTTGGGAGCGCATTTGTTTCTGGGAGAAACAACACAGATGGTATGCTCTCTCGGATGAACTTCTCTACTTTGGGATATGTAAACATAGCACAAAAAAATAACACACTGCAAGTTCTTGCTTCATATTTGTCTTGGAGATTCACAATCCATTTGTTTCAATCTATATACAAGAACTTGGCAGATTGTATGCATACCAAATCCCATAGATTGGCGTAGGACTATGTAATACATGGATGTGTATAATACATCAAATAGTATAAACCAGGTTGTCGATCAGGCTAGCAAGCAGCAGCGTGTCGGGCCGGGCCGAGCTGTGCCTTGGGTCGGAACGAGCCTGGGCTTCGGGGCCGGACCTCTCTTATGGGCCGAGATATGAGGTCCGACACGTCCCTATATATTGGGTCGGGCCGGGCCGAGCCCACGATAATTCGGACAGGGTTTTGCGGGCCGGATTCGTGCCGGGCTGGTCATCCCGGTCCAATTGTCAGGTCTAGCTAGGGGTGGGCGTTCGGGTTATTCGGTTTCAACACCGAAATAATAAAAATCGAATAAGTAAAAATTTTAAAAACCCAAAGCTGAAATAAATTATCTATAACCGAAACAGAACCGAATTGATAATCAATTTATTTTATTTGATAATCAAAGCTAGTAAGCAGTGCTCACTGCTGCTGTTACCTCTCTCGTAGACTTGGGCCAGTCGGCCCTAACCCTAACCCTAACCCCATGTCAACAAACCTAACCCTAACCCTAGGTCCTCATCAGTGTCTGTGTCAGTGTGTGTGTGTGCCGTGTCAGTGTCAGTGTCAGTGTCTGTGTGTGTAGTGTTTGTGTCAATGTCACATGTGTCCTGTGAGAGAGAGAGAGAGAGAGAGAGAGAGAGAGAGAGAGTAGGGTTTACCGGAATAGGGTGGAGAGCCGGTCGACGGAGCGCGGGGGAGGGGGGGGAGTTTTTCTCTTTTCGAATTTTCAGCAGATGGGGAAAAATGAAACCGAGCCCTAATTAACCAAATTTTAGCGACGTTTAGCGACGTCCAAGTAAAACGTCGCTAACATAAATTTTAGCGACGTCATTGACGTCGCTAAACACGTTGCTAAATATTTTTAATAAAAAGGTCGCTATATACGTCGCTAAACGTCGCTAAATTAGACATATTAGCGACGTTTAGCGACCTTTATTTAACTTATAGCGACTTAACTTTTAAAATCTTAATAAAAGTCGCTAAACGTCGCTAAATATCGCCATTTAGCGACGCCTAGCGACGTTTTTATAAGGAGTCGCTAATTATATATTATTAGCGACGTTTCTTTTGACGTCGCTAAAATACGTCGCTAATAGCGCTTTTTCTAGTAGTGCGTTTTGTGCAACCCAATTTATGATAATATTTTATTCTGAATCCTCTACATCCATGACACTTGTGTCCCACCTAATTTTAGCCCCATGTACTTCTAATTAATTCAAGAACACCATTTGTATTAATTTTAATTAATTTAATCAGATTTCCATCTTTGTCAATTTTCTAATTGTTGGGAGCTTTTATGCAAAAGCGCATTGAGGTGTCCACACCATTGGACACAACGCATGAAGAAACCCATTTTCCCTTTATATGAATTTTTTCCATAATTTTTGGAATGTGCAAACACACAAACATCGCCCTCATTTAACCCTAGCCTTGTATTTTAAACAATGTAAATTATAGACCTCCAAACCTCTCCATGTGAGGCCAAGCCCATCCCAAGGAGGAGTTGACCAAGCCCAAATTTTCTAGGTCAAACACCCAACCCAAGATCTACTTGTATATAAACAACTTTTCCTTCCCTTTCTTTATTTTTCTAAATCACCCCAACCCAGATCTAGTCGAACCTCCTCCCTCTCCCTGTTCATTATCCCTTTCCTCTCGCCGGAGCAGAGCGGACCCTGACCGCCATACTCATCCACTGAACGCCGGAACCCTCGCCAACAACCCTGTCCTCGCCTGCGTACGCTGGAGCTGCGCTGACAATACCATAACTCGCCGGATCCTCCTCCTCCGCTGCACAACAGCTTCGACTTCCTCCTTCTACCGTTCTCCATCACCTGAAATCGACTGCACCGAGCATCCTCCCTCTGCCCAGACTTCCTGCCTCGACAGCACCACCAGTCTCCACCGCTCACCACCTTCTGTGTATCTTGTTATGTCCCTTTGAGGACCTGGTCCCTTTCCAGGTATAGATGTTCATGAGTATTCGCAGGAGCGCAGATCCGGACTGGTTACTTATATTTCGAGGAGGTCTTCTCTTTGAGTCTCAGTGATTGTTAGTTGTTGTACTTATATTGTGTTTGCTTTTATATTCTACTTCGGCAGTGGATTTGTTTCCATCCAACTATCATCCTTAGATACTTCACATTGAGATTTAGTTACATAGATATTGGTTATTTAATTATATTTGATTTTTTGTGGATGAGATTTAGATTATGCCCTGTGACTTGTGATAGTTTTTACCACTTGTGAATTATTGTTCATAATACAGCGTACACATGCGTTATGGTTTCCATATATTGGATTTGCCATATATATGCGGCTGGCATGCTTACGTGTCCTAGTCCTACGTATTTTTGGACTGGGGCATGACATATTTTTAGTGGTGGCTCATGCATGTCGAGAGTATATTCTCTTGGTTACGTTACTGTACCGAGCAAGCCTGCATCTAGGATTAGAGTATAGGATCTCATCCACATTTGACTATGACTAACCTTCATTCCAATCCTTTCTATTTGAATAACTGTATTCTGCTTGATTCATGTGCTTCCCTAGTAGTTCCTTGAGTATAGCCTCCTCCTGGAATATAGGAATCCTTGTTAGGATGATAATTAGGATAACATTCCTATTAAGAATACAACTAGGGCATTGACACATAACTAAGTTTAGACTACCTAATGAACCCTAGCATCCCTTACTACCTAGTGAACCCTAGCATCCCTTATCTATAGATTGGTTTACCATTATCCCTTGATACAATTATGAAAGACTTGAGAGTAGTATAGACACTACTATAGTTAGTTAAAAATTTGACCATATTGTTTGACCCTAGTATTGAGAAACCAATAGAAATCAAAGGTTGAATATTAGGACTAAACCTAACTTTCATAATAAGATAATATTAGAACTATAAATTTAGATCATTGCCTTGATATTAGCAGAACGGTACCTTAGGAAGCCAAGAGGAACGAATATAACATTTCTCTTGATCATACATCGAACACAGATATTAGCATACCACCTTCCTTAAGAAACCATGACATTATCAAGAGTCTCCCTATTATAATTTCATATCTTGTTCCTCTGCAACCTTAACACTCGCTATTTGTGCGACGATTAAATTTCTTTTCTTCATCTTTTCAAGTTGTGCCACCTAACTCTTATGATTGTAGGCCAAGTAATTTTATGCTAGGATTATAGTTGTAATTCTTGAAGTTTGAAATTTCTGTGCTTGGTAGTTAGAACTTGATAGTTGAGTATTCAATTAGATTATAATTTTATGGTTATACCTTAGTTTTAAATCACGTAATTTGTACCCCCACCTCGATACAAGTTATATCCTCTTTCACTTGAGAGCCGGTAACTTTTCCACTTTACTATTAACCTTTTTTGTTCTATAAGCACCATGATTGAGACTTAAGATGACCATGTCACGCCCCAGTCCCAAAATATGTAGGACTAGGAACACGTAAGCATGCCAGCCACATGGATATGGCAACTCCAATATATGGAAACCAAAATCCACACGTACGCTGTAATATAAAAATCAATCCACAGGTGGTATAAACATATGTCACAATTCATAGGGTACAATCTAAATCTCATCCACAGAAAATCAATAAATGAATAACCAGCATCTATATAACTAGATCTCAACATAAGTATCTAAGGATGATAGTTGGATGGAAACAAATCCACTACCAACTTGAATGTAAGAGCAAATACGAAATAAGTACAACACAACAACACCATATAAGAACACCAGCTAGCAATCACGGGCTCGAAGAGAGGACATCCACGAAACATATATAGCCATCCAATCTGCGCTCCTGCAAATACTCAAGAACAGATACACCTGGCAGAGGACCAGGTCCTCAGAGGGACGTAACAAGATACAGAAAGTGAGCCAACTTGAATACAGTAAACATGCATATAATTTGAAAATAAATAAGTACGCTGTACAAGACAATCTATATGAATGCAATGAGGACAACTTTTCGACGTATGGGCAAGGGTAGGCTACTCGATCTACCTCACAACTCACACACACGTCAGTGGACATCAGAAATTGACATACCGTGGGGGTAGCGACCAGCGAGACTCCAGAAATCGACATACCGCGGGGGTAGCGACCAGCGCGACACATGCCCGTAGTGCGAATTATATACTATGGTTTACCAGAGTGGTTAAAAGCCCATACGCCTAATGATTGTCCTCTCATGATACTAGGTGCCATGTGTGTGTCAACATATCTAATACATAGTAATGACTGAAGGAAAACTACACATACAAGAATTATATAAAAATGCAATAAATACACATAAATATACTAAGCATGCAAAATACTGTAAATAATTTGGCAAGGTATCTTGCCTGGCAAGAAAGCTGTAAAGTGTAACGTCCCGAAGTCCAACACACAGGATCAGAAGCTATGGCAGCAGAACAAATATCTCCAGATGCTGAAATAAATATCACCAATGTTCTCAGAACAAGCAAAATAGCTAAAAAGTACTCCCCTTTCGTCCAATTTGGACACAGGGGCAAAACGATAATTTCGGGTAAAAGTGGGGTCCACATGTGGCCCACTTTGCACCGAAAAGCATGCTAAGGGTAACAGTCTCAAAATAGGACAAACTATAGGTCAAACAACTCTAAATATCAATACAAATCCAACGGTATGTCCAAATATGGATTCCGATGGGCCGAACACAATTTTGTCCAAAAAGTTGATTGTGGGGCCCGCCATTTGGCGATCTGGTCAACCGTCTCAGAATTGCGTAAAAATTGGGTCACGAGACCAGCGCATTACCACGAGTCCTGTGACGCAAGTTTCATCGCAATCTGACAAGCGTGTACAAAATACACGTGACTTCCACAAAAGTTACGATATATGGTGTGTCCGCGGATAAGGCCTGATTTCGGTGCGTACACGCGTCCGAATCAGTTTTCACAAATTTTTAAGTGTCTGGTTACGCTGCGTGCACCGTTCGGTACACTTGGTACACGGCAGGGCGGTCCCGTTTGGCGGGACGCGCTCCGTTTCCCAACTTTTAGAAATCTGGAAAAAGTGGGTTCACAGGATTTTGTGACAAATTTTATTCTGTCCATAGCAGTTAATAATCTAGGATTATTTAACAGAAAATAAACTAGGTCAAGTGGTATATGCATACAAAAAAGAATCACCGAATTCGGATCTCTGTGGTGGGAGATACGAACTCGGCAACATGGGTGGTCACCGTAGTTTTCTGCGATCCCAAAATTGGGTCTGCTTTTGCCAACTTGGACGCTGTTTTCGCCTATGGGTACACGTTGTTCAAGGTCTGCTATCATACAGATATGGGAGAGGGTTAAGGGATGAGCATACCGGTGAAGACGGAACGACGTTTGGTTGAGCTAGTCGAAGGGAAGCAACTCCGGAACAAAGGTACCTCGAGTGGGAATCTGCAGTGCGCGAGGTCGCGGTCGTCGGGATTGGTTTGGACGGCCTGGCGGGGTTCTCTGGCTGCGGTGACGGCTCTCTCTAGGTCTAGATGAGAAGAGGAGGGTCTGGAGATTTTAGGTTAGGATTTTATGAAAGATTATATATATATATATATATATATATATATATATATATATATATATATATATATATATATAATAGGAATAGGAAGAGAGGAGAGAGGAGGCGGGTCCGTGGGGGGTCGGGTCTGGAGGAAATAGAAAGGGGGGGGGGCACTGGCTGGTGGGAATGGATTGGTTTTGTTTTGCTTTTGTTGGAATGCTAACGTTTGTTTTGATTTGGTTTGCTTTGTTTGCTTGTTATTAGTAATAGTTATATTATTATTAGTTAATTAATACTTTCTTTTCCTTTTTTTCTTTTTAAATATATATATATATATATACATATACATATTTGTTTATATATATATATATATATATATATATATATATATATATATATATATATATATATATATATACTCAGAAGAACATTTATAGATTAACTAATGCACACCATTAGGCTAGCAACTGCTCAAGCGGTCTCCTACATGAAATAAATTCTGAAATTTTTTTGATGGTCCCATAAATCCTCTAAGTGCCCGAACACTTAAAATAAAAATTATTAAAAATCTATTTATCCTATTTAGCCACTAATTACTACAGTTAAATTAATAATTATTAAATAAAAAGGGGTACTTACAATTTTCTAGGATAGGGGTTTTACAGACCATTACCTATATAATGCAATAGGATACCCTAATAAGTACCAAGATCTTTTCCGCATATACCCCAATAAGAGTCTATACTTTATTTACAAGGAAAATATTATTTTGTAGAAGCCCCTAAATGCAGTTACAATATTAGTTAATTATTTTAAGTTGGGTAGTATGCCTCACAACCTAGTATCACATAGTTCTTTTGACCTATTATTGAAGTATAACTGAATGACATTAACTGTATACTAGCATAAGACGATAGTGTTTATTCAGATTGTAGAACTTAGAGGCCCATACCCCTATTTGGTCGACTAGCGACTTAGACAAGGAGTTAGTATGACAACTGTAGAGATTGTAGAGTCTTATCTTCTTTGTGAACTTGAATTATTTTGTAACTTCTCTCATCATAATCTAGCGTACTTATATTTTCTGTACTACCTTGACTTATACTGCTATTATAGCCTAGTTTTGCAAGCTTACTCTTTTATTGAGCTTGATCATGATATATGTATTATTGGGTATACATACTAATATATTTCAAAATTAGTGTATTACGGTTTGATCAACCATAGTGCGCTTAGTTCGCTCTTCGTATGACTACTTATGTGGATTGAGAAAAAAATGACTTAGCTTCTTAGATGAATGTACTTGCCCTCTAGACATGTCTGAGCATATTGTATCGGTTACATAAATGTACTGATACGAGCATGTGAATAGGAATTTACCAGAATAGGATTTTAATCCACAACTGCCTTGACAATTCTCATTTGAATTCTTTAAACGCCTTGATCCCCATACTTCTATTCTATTACCTCCCCCTTGAACTCTTTATTATTGTTTTTCATCTTCCCTTATTTCGGAAAGACGAACCTTGTGCTTGGTATAAGTTTGATATATAGATAGTACTAGATATACCCCATAGGCCAATCACATTACTTGATGATTATTTTCCATAATTAAGGGCATATCATATATGATATATTTTGTGTGTTAGAAACTTTGAGGATTGAATAACACAATTAAATAATTGAGGAATATTTTTTAAGTGTATAGCCATATGTGATAGATGGGTAAATTCTAAGTTGGGTAGAAATTGTATTGTTAAACTTGAGGTGAATTCTTGTAGATTGTGACCAAGTAAGATTAGATAGAGAGACCATGCCTTATTTTAATTTCAAGGACGAAATTATTTAAGTTGGATAGATTATAAACCCCCTCACCCAAATTAGGCCTACTTAGCTTAGATAGAGAGATTATGGCTAATTTGAATCCAATTTAAAATAGAACATTTTATTTTAGATGATTTTATAATATTTAAATCACTTAGTGCACCTTACCGTTGCTTCGATAATCGGAGCACTACACTAGCCATTGCCTTCCTACAAATTTCACATCCTTGTCCTAGACATGCCCGCCATCTATTCTGACCTTTGTGTAACTTATAATTATGCTCTCTTGTGCTATATTTTAGTCGCACAATATTCGTCGCAGATGTTTGTATTTAATTCTAAATAAATTCAACCTTGTATCCTTGTGCGTTCCAATCGAAGTTGGAGACACAATCTTGACCTGTTTTGTGCAACCCAATTTATGACAATATTTTATTCTGAGTCCTCTACGTCCATGATACTTGTGTTCCACCTAATTTTAGCCCCATGTACTTCTAATTAATTCAAGAACACCTTTTGCATTAATTTTAATTAATTTATTTAAAATTCTATCTTTGTGCAATTTTTCCAATTGTTGGGCACTTTTATGCAAAAGCGTATTGGGGTGTCCACACCATTGGACACAACACATGAAGAAACCTATTTTTCCTTCATATAATTTTTTTTATAATTTTTGAAATGTGCAAACACACAAACATCGCCCTCATTTAATCCTAGCCTTGCATTTTAAACAATGTAAATTATAGCCCTCCAAACCTCTCCATGTGAGGCCAAGCCCATCCCAATGAGGAGTTGACCAAGCCCAAATTTTCTAGGTCAAACACCCAACCCAAGTTCTACATGTATATAAACAACTTTTCCTTCACTTTCTTTATTTTTCTAAATCACCCCAACCTAGATCTAGCCGAACCTCCTCCCTCTCCTTGTTCACCATCCCTCTCCTCTCGCCGGAGTAGACCGGACCCCGATTGCCGCACTCATCCACTGAACGCCGGAACCCTCGCCAGCAACCCTGTCCTCGCCTGCGTATGTCGGAGCCGTGCTGATAATACCACAACCCGCCGGATCCTCCTCCGCCGCTACACACCAGCCTTGACTTCCTCCTTCTACCGTTCTCCGTCACCTGAAACCGACTGCACCGAGCATCCTTCCTCCACCCAGACTTCCCGCCTCGACAGCATCACTAGTCTCCACCGCTCACCACCTTCTTCTGCCTCTTCTCCAGCCTGTTCTCCCCATTGTTCCCGGCCAACTTGTCGGAGCCTGACCACCCGTCTCTACACACCCCGGCCAACACCACCATTACCACCACACCACCAGCCTCGCCACACCCGAGCCTCATATTCCACTCCCTGCTCAGCCTTCTCCTCCTCCTCGCCGGAGTCCGGCAACCTCCAGCCAGTAACACCCCATCATCATCATCATCTCCAATCTTCATCATCATCCAATCATCACCATTAACAACTTCATCATCATCATCTCATCATCTCACCATCATCATCATCTCATCATAACCTACATCACCATCACCTTAACCCTAACCATCATCATCACCATTACCCCATCATCACCATCATCATCGTCATCATCATCTCCAATCATTATCATCATCATCATCTCATCATCTTCACCATTAACCATCACCCCATCATCATCATCATCATCATCTCCAATCATAATCATCATCATCTTCTCGCCATCATCATCTCACAATCATTATCTCATCATAACCTCAATCATCCTCACCCTCGTCGTCATCATCGTCAACCTCATCGTCGTCATCATCATCCCCGTGAGCGTACCCCGAGGTTCGAACCTGTCCCCCTCCTTTCTTATTTCGTATATGTGCTTTTATGTGTAGGGTTTTAGCATATTGGTTCAGTCAGTTAGTTGACACCAGACCCTGAGTCGGTGAACCCAACTCGTATACGTATACGTACGCGTATGCGTATATTGTTCAATTTTGTATATATATATGTATTGTATAATTAAGTAAATGCTAAATAGTAATTATGACTATATATGTGTTTAGACTGTATGACCATAGGACACCGTGGATTTTGCCCGCATATTTACCTTGACTTTGTGACCTGAATATTAGGGAATTATCTGTCTTGTGTATACCGAGGTACTGGCTAGACAATTGTTAGTTGACTGTCTGATTATGCACAGTATTTGAAGACGTGACACCCGCGTAATTAGACGCACATTTGACCCTGTTAGTTGACTAGTGTCACCCCTATCGTACCCCCTAAGTCCAGTGTAATTAAGGTTATGTATGTGCTAGTGTAATGGCTGATGTGTATTGTGTTATATTATATGAATATAGGACTATTGGATTTATCTGCGTAACTTCAGAAGCAGACTATTGGTACTATGCAGCTTCTTGCCAGGCAAGTATACCTTGCCATTGTACTGTTATTCATATTCCATATATTGCATGCATCTTTATTTTCGTCATTTAGTTCATGTATTTTAACTGATATATATAAACTGCGCGTCCAAGGAAACTTGGGTGCAACGACGGTGTTATCGTGATCTATTTTTATTATGTATATGCATTGACCTTGTTTAAGAGACCGCCTCATTATCATGAAACATCATTAGGTTTTATTGGCCGGGACACAGCTGTTACACGAGTGTGAGTCTCATATAGATCACGGACTTGCGTGCATGGTTTGGCCTCCTGTACGTATGGGCCGTGCGTTAGGGATAACTGCTGTTAGAAACTTTGCATGCTAGTAGACTTGGAAGTTATTAGAGGTATTATCGTGTCATGGATATGACATGCTTAGAGCATGGGGTGGGGAGAACAACAAATAAGGCGTGTGGGCTCCGTTGTACTTTCCTTGTGTAACCCGTACGCTCCGCCGGAGATACGCGGTCGTGATGACCACTATATATTATATATTATCAGGCGGCCTCTGCTGTTCAAAAGATGATATGCTTTGTAGGCCCCTGAATCTCCAAGAGAATCATGCCAATCCCATTTTAACCAGATAGCCCACGCGTTGGAAAAGTTGTTCTTAAACTGCATTCACTTAGACGGTTAGGCAACCCCATTGGATATTTATTTTAGTACTTTATTGGTATGCTTCTATGTATCTTGTTATGTCCCTCTGGGGACCTGGTCCCTTTCCAGGTGTAGATATTCATGAGTATTCGCAGGAGCACAGATCCGGACTGGTTACTTATATTTCGGGGAGGTCTTCTCTTTAAGTCTCAGTGATTGTTAGTTGTTGTACTTATATTGTGTTTGCTTTTATATTCTAGTTCGGCAGTAGATTTGTTTCCATCCAACTATCATCCTTAGATACTTTACATTGAGATTTAGTTACATAGATATTGGTTATTTAATTATATTTGATTTTCTGTGGATGGGATTTAGATTATGCCCTGTGACTTGTGATAGTTTTTACCACTTGTGAATTATTGTTCATAATATAACGTATACATGTGTTATAGTTTCCATATATTGGAGTTACCATATACATACGGTTGGCATGCTTACGTGTCCTAGTCCTACGTATTTTGAGACTGGGGCATGACAATAACTTCCAATAACACTTGGGTGTTGGTCGATCTGCCTGAAAGAGCTAAACCAATCGGATGCAAATGGATCTTCAAGAAGAAGATGAAGGCCGATGGAATTGTTGACAAGTTCAAGGCATGGTTGGTTGCCAAGGGGTTTTCTTTGAAGCAGGGGATCGACTACTTCGACACATATGCTCCAGTAGCACGGATGACGACCATCAGGATGTTGATTGCTCTAAGTGCCATTCACATGCTAGTTATAAATCAGATGGATGTTAAAATAGCATTTCTGAATGGAGAGTTGACCGAAGAGATTTACATGCAATAGGCAGAAGGATTCATCATCAAGGGCCTTGAAGACAAAGTCTGCAAGTTGGTAAAATTATTATACGGCCTAAAGCAAGCTCCCAAGATGTGGCACGAAAAGTATTATAAAGTTATAAGATCAAACGGCTACGGGTCAGCGAAACGGACAAGTGTGTTTACATAAAGTTCGCTGACGAAAGAGGAGTCATCGTTTGTTTTTACGTGGATGACATGCTGATCCTAGGCACTGATCTAGCACAAGTCACTGAGACAAAAAAGTTTCTCTTATCCAAGTTCAGTATGAAGGACTTGGGAGAAGCTGATGTTATCCTTGGGATAAAGATCATCCAGATGGACACTGTAGTGGCGATGTCACAGTCTCATTATATTGAGAAGATGCTCATATGATATGGATATCGGGATCTTCCAGGGATCGATACTCCGTACAGGTATGATAAGAAGCTGAAATCAAATCCTAGGGAAAGGATCAGACAACTGGAGTATTAAAGCATCATCGAGATTTTGATGTATGCAACAACTGCCACAAGGCCTAACATAGGTTTCGACGTAGGAATGCTGAGTCAATTCACGAGCATCCCGGGTGTAGAGCACTGGAAGGCTGTGAAGAGAGTGATGAGATATCTCAGGAGGACTCGGAAGTATGCACTGCACTACAGCGGGTATCCAACAGTAGTAGAAGGATTCAGTGATGCAAGCTGGTTTTCAGAAGTAGAGAGCAAAAGGTCCACATGAGGATACATCTTTTCCGTGGGTGGAGCTGCTATATCATGGAATTCGAAGAAGCAGACTATGTTCTCTCATTTCTCGATGGAATCTAAGTTTTATGCACTAGCGGCTGCAACAGATGAAGCATAATGGCTTTGGGATCTCATGTATGACCTTTCATTGGTTGGTGCACAGATTTTGGTGGTACCGATATACTACGACAACCAGACGACTGCAGCAGTGGCATCAAATAACCTCTTCAATGGTAAGAAGAGGACTGTGTGATTGAGGCACATGGAAGTAAATGATCTGAAAAAGACTGGAGTCATTACCGTGATTGATGTTCGGAGTCAAGATAACTTAGCAGATCCGTTCACCAAGGGTCTCAAGCGCCAACTGGTCGAGGACACAATAATCAAAATGGGCTTGAAGACATTCTGATATTGTGTCTTTGTAATTCTACTATAAAGTTTTATGCTTTTAGTTCAAAGAAAAATCTACTTGGCATCTAGCTTTTGGTTCAAGGAAGGACCATTGATTGGGAGAATATCAGGAACAGTGGGTAGTCCTTTGAGACATTGAGGGGTTACGGACCCAGAACCATTATTGTCTACTATTTATTCTTTGTATAGAACAAGTCCTGTAGAAGGATGACTTAGATGTCTTAATAAGTTCTCAGGTATTTTGAATGTATGATGTGCTTTGCAGGAAGTATGGTAGCATAATACTACAAAGGAGCGTAAGGTCTCCAGGCTACAGTGGATGACACCACCTTGAGGTTCCTCGATAAGGTAATGTCTCGGCTTCGCGAGCCATGTCACAGCGGCAATAGCACCGCACATAGGCATTTACCCTAATGTTGTAGAATAAAGAGTGATAGAAAATACTATAAAGAGGATAGTGATCTCATGTTACAGTGGTGTAACACCACAGAGGTAAAAGATATAAATTCTCGGCTACGCGAGCCATGTCACAGCGGCGTAATACCGCAAGAAAGCACAAGGCTTTATGCTGGATAGTTTGGCACTACCAAGAGGTTGAGACCTCATGCTATAGTGGATGACACCATATGAGGTAGTGAACCTCGGCTTTAGGCTATGCATAACGGCGTAGCACCGCATGAAAGCGCAAGGCTTCATGCCAAGGACTCTTTAAAGGAACTCACCTATAATGTATGGAAAGAGATACATGCCGTCTTTTAAGAGAAAACTTGTAGATGCCAAAAAGATATACACTGAAAATAAGCATGCACAGGGCCTTTAATGTGCAACCAGAAGCACAGCTGATGTCATTGTGTGAGTGGGAAGAATTTTAACTATGGTGCAGAATTCAAGGGTTAGTCCATTCTTGTATCATACTGTTATTTGAACTATGCAAAAAGATTCAAGTCGAAACAACATCTATCCTAATGCATGATGGACAGTTACTATAGGAAACGCTCAACCCATATATTGAGATATATGGAGGATTGTTGGTATTTTTGCCTTTGGACTAGTGAAAGATAGTCCCACATCGGCTACACCACCAAGTGGGTATCTTAATATAATGCTTTTCTTGTGTTGAGGTGGGTGTGGTGAGGCACATAAGTGCCATGTGGGGATTTTTCCTAGGATAAAAAATGATTAACTCCTCATAAAAGCAGTTATGCTTTTTGAAATGGTCTTGGAATTTATTCCATAGGAGCTAAGCCCCAACAGGGCTTAGTGACTCAGACTCAGACTCGGACTCGGGCACAAAGTGGCATTTTGTTGGCGTACTTTGCACTTAGCATCGATGCATGGCGCTTGTGCGCATTTGATGCGCTTATGCGCTCATTTATGCCCGAGTTGCATGCGCGGTTGCATACATGGGTGCTTGAGCAAGGTGCTGTACGGGCGCATGCGAGGCCATGAGCGCATGCACAACTGGGTGCTGGGTATTGGGCGATGTGCGATACGCCCTGGGCCACTGCACCACTATCCTGCTGCGCTGAAGGCGATTCAGAGTCGATTATAGAAAGATTGTGTCTTTAATTCAGATCGTATTTTGTGGGATTTGAATTAATTTTATTCTAATCTCTTTGTAATCAACTATGTGGCCAGATTCCTCTATAAATACTCTCATTCGTTGCTCTTTGAAGAGTGATTTATAATTTCGTACGAGAATGAGAGTTGAAGAGAGGTTGCTATGACAAGGAGTCCAGAAGTTCGTGCGAGTCCAGGAGGGAGATGACATGAGCATTCTAGAAGTTCTTCGAGAGCTTGCTGGATCCAGGGAGCCGATCACGGATAAGGCAAATCTTGCTTTGAGCGCCGGTGGTTTTGATCACCCCAACATGAGTTATTTTTAGATCTTTCTTCTTCTTCTCTTTGTTATGTTCTATCTCATTGTAGCGTCAGTGAACGTAAAGAGAAGAAAAATCTATTATAGCTTATTTTTCCTTGTAGTTAGTTTGTAACCTGTTCTTGGAGGTGTGCTTCTTAGGAGTTGTGCATCACTTGGAGAGAGACTCTTGCGAGTTTCTGGTGTGCTAACTTTTGCCTTAGTTCTTTGTGATCCGTTGGAATCGAGTTCTTCAGAGGAAAAACATTTTTGCCGAAAGCTCTGTGTCTCGACGACAACTTGGGTTCTAGTAGAGAGAAGACTTTCAGGTTTCCCTTGTAGCTCTTCTATTAGCCCGTGTTCTACCATCTTAGATCCGCCTTGGGAATAATTTTTTTCTCCTATCCATCCCCTCCCCCCTCCTTCGCCGGCTGCACCCCCCAGGGTCGGCCCAGGCCCAGGGCAGCCAGGGCGACTGCACACACCCCATGTGTCACACCCCAGTCTGAAAATACATAGGACTAGGACACGTAAGTATGCCAGCCGCATGGATATGGCAACTCCAATATATGGAAACCAAACCACATGCGTACGCTGTATTATGAATATCAATCCACAAGTGGTATAAATCTATCACAAGTCACATGGTACAATCTAAATCTCATCCACAGAAAATCAAATATAAATAAATAACCAATATCTATGAAACTAGATCTCAATATAAAGTATCTAAAGATGATATTTGGATGGAAATAAATCCACTACCAACTCGAATATATAAGTGCAACACAACAAACACAATATAAGAATATCAACTAACCATCACTAAGACTCGAAGAGAAGACCTCCTCGAAACATAAGTAACCAGTCCGGATCTGCGCTCCTGCGAATACTCATGAACAGCTACTCCTGGAAAGGGACCAGGTCCTCAGAGGGACATAACAAGATACATAGAAGCATGCCAATAAAGTACTGAAATAAATATCCAATGGGGTCGCCTAACCATCTATGTGAATGCAGTTTGAGAACAACTTTCTAACAAGTGGGCTATCTGGCCATAAAATGGGATTGGCATGATTCTCTCGGAGAATCAGGGGCCCACATAGCATGTCGTCTTTTAAACGGCAGAGGCTACCTGTAATATATGGGGTCATCACCACCTGTATCTTCAGCGGAGCTTCCGGGTTACAATAAGAAAAGTGCAAAGGAGCCCAAATGCGGTACTTGTTGTTCTCCCCACCCCATGCTCTAAGTATGTCACATCCATGAAACAATTTGGTTCATAGCCTATCTTTAGTATAATATCCCAACCCTGCAACCAAACAAGGACAAGGATTGGACCACCGTACTATAATAGTCTATGTCCCTGGACTACTAATAACTGCTAAGTCTTCTAGCATGCAAAGTTTCTAACAACGGTTATCCCTAACGCAGGCCCAAACGTACAGGAGGCCAACCCAGTACGCGAATCCGTGTCTTACATGAGACTCACAACTCGTGTAATAACTGTGTCATGGCCAATGAAACCTAATGATGCTTCATGATAATGGGGCGGTCTCATAAACAAGGTCAATACATATACATAATAAAATAAATCACGACGACACCGTCGTAGCACCCAAGTTTTCTTGGACGCGCATTTTATATAACAGTTAAAATATATGAAATAATGACAGAAAATAAAGATACATACAACATATGGAATATGAATAATAGTACAATGATAAGGTATACTTGCCTGGCAAGAGAGCTGCAAAATATAACGTCCAGATGTCAAACACAAAGAGTCAGAAACTACGGCCTCAGAATGAACGTCTTCGGATGCTGAAATAAACATCACCAACGTCCCCAGAATAAGCGAGATATCTAGAAAACACTACCTTTCGTCCAATTTGGACACAGGGCAAAACGGTAATTTTGGGTCAAAATGGGGTCCACATGTGGCCCACTTTACACCGAAAAGCGTGCTAAGGTAAAAGTCTCTAAATGGGACAAATTATAGGTCAAAACAATTCTAAACATCGATACGAACTCAACGGTATGCCCAATTTTGGATTTCGGTGAGCCGAACACAATTTTGCCCAAAAAGTCAACCATGGGGCCCGCCAATAGGTGACTTGGTCAACTGTCTCAGAATTACGTAAAAATTGGGTCACAGGACCAACGTGATACCACGACTCCAGTGGCGTAAGTTTCGTCGCATTCTGACGAGCGTACACTAAATGGCGTAAGGTTTTACAAAAGTTGCGATACAAGGATTTTTTACGGATACGGGCTGATTTTGACGCGCACATGCGTCCGAATCAGTTTTTATGAAAGCCCACACGTCTGGGTATATCGTGTGCGCCTTTCGGTGCACTCAGTATGCGACGGGGCAGTTCCGTTTGGCGGGGCGCGCTTCGTATCACAAATTCTGGAAGTTGGAAAATGTAGGTTTTCATGATTTTTAATCTGATTTATTTCTTCATACAGCAATAAATAAAATATTGTATTTGACAGAAATTAATCTCGGTTAGGTGGTCTTCGCATAACAAAAAGAAAAACTAGATTTGGATCTCTGTGGTGGGAGATACGAGTCCTTAAACATGGATAGTTACGCAGTTTTTTGCGCTCTAAAATTTATCTTTTTTTGCCAACTTGGTTTTTGTTTTCGCCTAGGTTTACGCATTGTTCGCATGAAACTAACAGACAGTAATGGAAGGGGGATAGGTCGTGAACATACCGGTGAAGACGGGATTGAGTTTGGTCGAGCGAGGGTGCGGAAAATGAAGCGTGAACAGAGCTAGGTTGCTGTTTAAACTGCTGTCTCGTGCGCGGCGTCGACGCGAGTGTGCGATCGTGGCGGCGGCGGCGGTATCTCCTGTGAACTCAGGCGAACGACGGCAGGGCTGGAGCTCCGCGTCGGCGCTCAGATGGAGAGATTAGAGTAGATTTTAGGGTTAGAGTTTTTGAGAGAGTTATTATAAATATATATATAGAGAACGCGGGAGGGAGGGGGCTGGGTTTAGCCGCTGCTGCTGCTTTTATTTCTTAACGGGTCACTACGGGTTAGGTTTTAGGTCTTAACGGGTTGGGTTTTAATTAGGGATTTGGGTTTTTAGTTTTTTTTCCCTTTTTCTTTTCTTTCTCTTATTCATTTCTTTTCTAATTTTCTTTCTCTCTTTTCTATTTCTTTTAATAACATTATATATATATATATATATATATATATATATATATATATATATATATATATATATATATATAATTCTAAAAATTTATATTAGAGCATACAATTAATCTATCAACTGTCCACAGGGTCTCCTACATAAAAATAATTAGGGAAAAATTACAGTCACTCCATAAATATCTATGTGCATAATTACCTAGAAATAAAAATCCCATAAATTCTATTTCTTCTAATTAGCTAATAATTACTATAAATAAATTAAATAATTAATATATTTTTTAAAATTAGGGGTTTTACATTCTACCCAACTTATAAAAATTTCGTCCTCGAAATTAAAACAAAGCCACGATAGAAAGTCAAGGATGATATAAGATAGAGATTTGCAGTTTATTCTGTACCTTCCTCCATCCTAACCTCCATGATTTTCCAATTGTCATGGGGACCTTTGGAGGGCTATAATTTGCATTGTTTAAAATGCAAGACTAGGTTTAAATGAGGGGCGATGTTGCGCGTTGCACATTCACATGAACGAAAAATGGATTTCTTCATGTGTCATGTCCAATGGTGTGGACACCTCAATGCACTTTTGCATAAAAGCACCCAACAATTAGAAAATTGCACAAAGATGGAAATTGGATTAAATTAATTAAAATTAATGTGCACGGTATTTTTGAATTAATTAGAAGTACATGGGGATAAAATTAGGCGGAACACAAGTGTCATGGACATAGAGGACTCATGATAGAATATTATCATAAATCAGGTTGTACAAAACGGGTCAAGATTGTGTCTCTAATTTCGATTGGAACGCACAAGGATACAAAGTTGGAATTATTTAGAATTAAATAATAACATCTGCGATGAATATTGTGCGCTAAAATGTAGCACAAGAGAGCATAATTATAAGTTACCTAGAGGTCAGAATAGAAGACGGACATGTCTAGGACAAGGGTATAAAGTTTATAGGAAGGCAATGGCTAGTGCATTGCTCCAATTATCGGAGCAACGGTAAGGTGTGCTAAGTGATTTAAATATTATAAAATTAAAAAAATACCGTGTTCTATTTCCAATTGGATACAAACTAGCCCTAGTTTCTCTATCTATGCCAAGTAGGTCTAATTTTGGGTGAGGGGATTTACAATCTACCCAACTTATAAAATTTACCCATCTATCACCTAAGGCTATACATCTATGAAAACTATTTCTTAAATTATTTAATCATATTATTCAATCCTCAAAGTTTTTAACACCAAACATATTATCTATGATATGCCCTTAATTACCAAAGATGGTCATCAAATAATGCAGTTGGCCTATGGGGTATATTAGTACTCTCTATATATCAAACTTATACCAAGCACGAGGTTCGTTTTTCCGAAATAGGGGAAGACGGAAAACAATAATAAAGAGTTCAAGGGGGAGGTAATGGAATACAAGTATGGGGATCAAGGCGATTAGAGAATTCAAATAGGAATTGTCAAGGCAGTTGTAGATTAAAATCTATTTGGTAGATTTCCTATTCACATACTCACATCAGTACAGTTATGTACTTGATATGATATGCTCCGACATATCTAGAGGGAAATAATATTCGTCTACTAGTCAACTAGATATCTCAATCCACGTAAAGTAGTATTGCGAAGGGCGAACCAAGCACACTATGGTTAGCTAAGCCATAGTACACTGATTCTGAAATGTATTAGTGTGTATACCCAATAATACATATATTATGATCAAGCTCGATAAAAGAATAAGCTTGCAAAACTAGGCTATAATAGCAGCATAAGTCAAGGTAGTACAAAAAATACAAGTACGCTAGATTATGATGAGAGAAGTTACAAAATATTTCAAGTTCACAAAGAAGATAAGATTCTACAATCTCTGCAGTTGTCATACAAACTCCTTGTCTAAGTCGCTAGTCGACCAAATAGGGGCATGGACCTCTAAGTGTTATAGTCGGGATAAACACTATCGTCTTATGCAAGCATTTTGTTAATGTCATTCAATTATACTCTATTAATGGGTCAAGAGAACTATGTGATACTAGTTTATGAGGCATACTACCAAACTTAAAAGAATTAAACTAATACTGTAGCTGTCTTGAGGATGCAGTAGAAACTCCTGTTAAGGTTTATGAGAAAAGGTCTTGGTACTTATTAGGGTATCCTATTACATTATATAGGTAATGGTCATCTTAGGTCTTAGTCATAGTGCTTATAGAGCAAGTGTCATTAGTAAGATTGGAAAAGTTTTTGGCCTCAAGTGAGAGAGGATATAACTTGTATCGAGGTGGGGTTACAAATTATGCGATTCAAAACTAAAGGATAATCATCAGATCATAACCTACAAGAATAACTCAAAACTATCAAGTTCTAACTACCAAGCACAGAAATTCAAAATTCAAGATTACAGCTATAACCTTAGCAAACTATATCCTAACATAGAATAAAATCACTCGGTCTACAATCAGAAGTGTCAGGCGGCACGAGTTGAAAATAAAGAAAAGAAGAACATAATTTAGTCGTTGCACAATTAGCGAGTGTTAAGGTTTCAGAGGAACAAGGTATGAAATTAAATAGAGATACTCTTGATAAGATCATGGTTCACTAAGAAAATGTGGTATGCTAATATCTATGTTCGAGGTTTGATCAAAAAAATATTATATTTATTCCTCTTGGTTTTCTAAGGTACTGTCTGCTAATATCAAGGCAAGAAGCTAAATTTATGGTTCTATAATACTATCTCAATATAAAAGTTAAGTTTGGTCCTAATATTCAACCTTGGATTTCTTTTGGTTCCTCAATGCTAGGGTCAAACAATATGGTCAAATTTCTAACTAACCCTAGTAGTGTTTATACTACTCTCAAGTCATTCATAAATATATCAAGGGATAATGGTAAACCAATCCATAGATAAGGGATACTAGGGTTCACTAGACATTCTGAACTTAATGATGTGTCTACATTCTAGTTGTACTCTTAATAGGAATATTATCCTAATTATCATCTAACAACAACGGTTCCTATATTATAGTAGAAGGCTATACTCAAAGAACTATAGGAAAGCACATGAATCAAGCATGATGCAGTTATTCAAATAGAATAGATTGAAAGGAAGATGAGTCATAGTCAAATATGGATGAGATCCTATATTCTAATCCTAGGTGCAGGCTTGCTCGATACAATAACATAACCGAGACAATATGCTCGAGACCTGCATGGGCCACCACTAAAAATATATCACGCCCCAGTCCCAAAATACATAGGACTAGGACACGTAAGCATGTCAGCCGCATGGATATGGCAACTCCAATATATGGAAACCAAACCACATGCGTACGCTGTATTATGAATATCAATCCACAAGTGGTATAAATCTATCACAAGTCACATGGTACAATCTAAATCTCATCCACAGAAAATCAAATATAAATAAATAACCAATATCTATAAAACTAGATCTCAATATAAAGTATCTAAAGATAATAGTTGGATGGAAACAAATTCACTACCAACTCGAATATATAAGTGCAACACAACAAACACAATATAAGAATATCAACTAACCATCACTAAGACTCGAAGAGAAGACCTCCTCGAAACATAAATAACCAGTCCGGATCTGCGCTCCTGCGAATACTCATGAACAGCTACTCCTGGAAAGGGACCAGGTCCTTAGAGGGACATAATAAGATACATAGAAGCATGCCAATAAAGTACTAAAATAAATATCCAATGGGGTCGCCTAACCATCTATGTGAATGCAGTTTGAGAACAACTTTCTAACAAGTGGGCTATCTGGCCATAAAATGGGATTGGCATAATTCTCTCGGAGAATCAGGGGCCTACAAAACATGTCGTCTTTTGAACGGCAGAGGCCGCCTGTAATATATGGGGTCATCACCGCCCGTATCTCCAGCAGAGCTTCTGAGTTACAATAAGGAAAGTGCAAAGGAGCTCAAATGCGGTACTTATTATTCTCCCTACCCCATGCTCTAAGCATGTTACATCCATGACACAATTTGGTTCATAGCCTATCTTTAGTACAATAACCCAACCCTGTAACCAAACAAGGACAAGGATTGGACCACCGTACTACAATAGTCTATTTTCCTGGACTACTAATAACTACTAAGCCTTCTAGCATGCAAAGTTTCTAACAGCAGTTATCCCTAACGCATGGCCCATACGTACAGGAAGCCAACCCAGTACGCGAGTCCGTGTCCTACATGAGACTCACAAATCGTGTACCAACTGTGTCACGGCCAATGAAACGTAATGATGCTTCATGATAATGGGGCGGTCTCATAAACAAGGTCAATGCATATACATAATAAAATAAATTACGACGACACCGTCGTAGCAACCAAGTTTCCTTGGACGCACATTTTATATAACAGTTAAAATATATGAACTAATAACAGAAAATAAAGATGCATGCAATATATAGAATATGAATAACAGTACAATGGCAAGGTATACTTGCCTGGCAAGAGAGCTGCAAAATGTAACGTCTAGATGTCAAACACCATGAGTCAGAAACTACGGCCTCAGAATGAACGTCTTCTGATGCTGAAATAAACATCACCAACGTCCCCAGAATAAGCGAGATAGCTAGAAAATACTACCCTTTCGTCCAATTTGGACACAGGACAAAACGGTAATTTTGGGTCAAAGTGGGGTCCACGTGTAGTCTACTTTGCACTGAAAAGCGTGCCAAGGGTAAAGGTCTCTAAATGAGACAAATGATAGGTCAAACCAATTCTAAACATCAATGCGAACTCAACGGTTTGTTCAATTTTGGATTCCGGTGAGTCGAACACAATTTTGCCCAAAAAGTCAACTGTGGGGCCCGCCATTAGGTGACTTGGTCAACTGTCTCAGAATTGCATGAAAATTGGGTCACAGGACCAGCACGATACCACGAGTCCATTGGCACAAGTTTCGTCACATTCTGATGAGCGTACACTAAATGGAGCAGGTTTACGTCTAGGTTTACGTGTTGTTCGCATGAAACTAACACACAGTAATGGAAGGGGATAGGTCGTGAACATACCGGTGAAGACGGAGTTGAGTTTGGTCGAGCGAGGGCGTGGAAAACGAAGCGTGAACAGAGCTAGTTTGCTGTTCAAACTGCTGTCTCGTGCGCGGTGTCGATGCGGGTGTGTGGTTGTGGCGACGGCGGCAGGGCTGGAGCTCGGCGTCGGCGCTCAGATGGAGAGATTAGAGTAGATTTTAGGGTTAGGTTTCTTTAGAGAGTTATTATAAATATATATAGAGAACGCGGGGGGGGGGGGGGTGCTGGGTTTAGCCGCTGCTGCTGCTTTTATTTCTTAACGGGTCACTGCAGGTTAGGTTTTAGGTCTTAACGGGTTGGGTTTTAATTAGGGTTTTGGGTTTTTAGTTTTTTCTTTTCTTTTTTCTTTTTCCTTTTTCTTTTCTTTCTCTTATTCGTTTATTTTCTAATTTCCTTTCTCTCTTTTCTATTTCTTTTAATAACATTATATATATTTACATATATATATATATATATATATATATATATATATATATATATATATATATATATATATATATATATTTCTAGAAATTTATATTAGAGCATACAATTAATCTATCAACTTTCCATAGGGTCTCCTACATGAAAATAATTAGGAAAAAATTACGGTCGCTTCATAAATCTCTATGTGCACAATTACATAGAAATAAAAATCCCATAAATTCTATTTCTTCTAATTAGCTAATAATGACTATAAATAAATTAAATAATTAATTAAATACTTAATAAGTTTTTTAAAATTAGGGGTTTTACACCATGGGCCAGGAGGACCCAGAAAAAAAACTTCAGTTTAAATATATAAATAATTTTGTACCAAAAATAGAAGTAGTATGTAACATGTGTCTTTCTTATCACTAAACAATTATGGTGTAGTGGTTATTATGTTAGACTTGCACATAAGAGGTTCCTTGTTCAAATTTCTTCTAATTAGATATTTTTTATATTTTAATTTTTATTCTTTTTTACATTATGTATGGGGCCTCATTTTAAAAGTTTGCCTCGGTCCCCCCCTGAGCTCAGGGCTGGCCTTACACCCCCTCCTCAATCGGCCGCACCACTCGATACCGCCACCCCCTCCTCCCTAGGCTGCACACACCCCCTCTTCCCTCGGCTGACCCCTCCCGCTCTGGTCGGCTGCACCACCCCCTTCTCTGCGCGGGCAGCCACCGTCAATGTTGTCGTACGTGGAGAGAGGGGGGCAAGGGTGGTACAGCCGGCCGGAGCAGGATAAGGGCATCCGAGGGAGGAGGGGGTGCAAGGGGGAGCAGCTGAGGGAGGTGGGGGCATCGGGTGCACGACGACGTCGGGGGTGGTGGTGGTGGGTCGAGGGGAGAGGGTGGGGGTTGGTTTGGGTTAGAAAGGGTAGTTTTATCTTTTTTAAAATTTTGAATATCAAGTTGAAAATATTTGTTCAGATATGATATTAAGTTAGTTCCTATCAATGTTTAGTATATCAAGTTGAAAAACTCGAATAGTTGAGGGTATCAAGTTATAATTTAGCCTTTTCACAATACCCATAAAGTAGGAGAAACACTTCCACCACTTACTTTGTGAATCACTTATATAGCCTAGTCTTGGACAACCTTTTGCATATCAATTTGTGTATGCTTAACCCACTTGTCTAAGGGAGGCTACCAAGAGTGTTAATGTTGGATAATGGTCGAACCATAATCATCAAAATTCAACTAAAAATTAGAAGAAATTTTTTGTACTATTGCAATTAGTTTTAACTGATAGTTGATTGTACCAATATAGAGTTATATTATTTTCTTATCTTATTGTGAGTTTGTTAAGATCTTATTGTAATCATGTTAAACCTATGTTTATTATAAATAGATACTAGTGTGGAAATCCCATACATATAGTTCACTATTCTCTCTCTCTCTCTCTCTCAATTATTAGTCAATCCTTTGACTACGACCCTTTAGTCAATATTTAACTACAACATGTTAGTATGCTATGTTGATCTTGAAGAATCGACAAACTCGACGTTCGCTCAAGTAAGTAAAATTGATTTTTATCATAATGAATAACATACATCATTGTCTATTATTTTTTACTAAACAAACCTCACTGCTGACTACCATGATCGGTGGACCATAGCCAGAAATGGCTTAGAAAATATATCTCATCATGACATATTCATAGATTAGTATTTTTTTTAGAATTTCCCCCTCTAATCTATGTTAATTTTAGATCCTGATAGATCTATTTAGCATTATCAGACTTGATGCATGTGAGACTAACTCTTGGCCAAAATATCACCATGCCATCAACATTATCTTTGTCGTAAAAGAAGATAAGAATTGGCTAAGGCCCAGCATCGCTGAAAGTGAGGCTAACAATTAGCATAACATCTTCAGAAGTGATGCTAATAGGCACGCATAACATCTCCATAAGCAAAACTAATAATAATATTAACTCCTGCTAACCACGAGAAAAGCATCGTCAGAAGCAATGCTAATAGCGAGCAAAGCATCGCCAAAAGAGATGCTAATAGTAGGCTATAGCCTCGTCGTAAGGGATAGTCCTGCCACAACATAGTACCGCCTGAAGCGAAGCTAAAAATTTGACTAAGTCATAGCCTCGCATTATGTAGTAGCTCAGTCGCATCATAAAGTCCTCTAAAGCGAAGATAAAATTTGGCTAAGACATAGCCTTGTCGTAAGGGGTAGCATTGCCGCATCATAACGTTGCCTGACAATTTGTCTAAGGCATAGCCTTTTCGTTTTGTTAGCTTTGACATATGTAAAGCTACAAATTAACATAGGTATAGTTTCTTCATTTCGTTTGCTTCGCCAGATGTAAAGCTATAAATTGGCAGAGGCCTCGTTTCCTTGTTTCGTTAGTGTCGCCTGAATTGGAGATATAATTTGTCTATAGGCCGATCTCATCATCGTGTTAGCAAAGCTAGAAATTGGTAGAGGCTTAGCTCTTCCATTTCGTTAGTGTCCACCATTGCAAGTTTTGAACGTTGAAATAACAAACAAAGAAGTACAAAGAGATCTTAAGCAGAAAATCTAAGTACAATATTTTGATCTGGGTTGTGACGATGGAGCTTGAGCGCGACAACGTCTCCTTTACTCCATTGACGGTCTGATGGGGGAATAACAATGCTCTCTTCTCTTCTCTCTCCTAACCTTGTGTGCACATACGTAGCTGGCCGGGGGTTTGTAGGATATGCTACCCTTGCTATTTATAGCCATCCTGCTGACGGGCTATATGTGCCGTATATGCATCTGTTTGGTGTTCGCATATGACTCCTTCAATAGAATATGGTTGTAACTGCAGTCGCATGCCACGCACAGGCTGTCACATGGTATTGGTTACGATATATTGTTGAAGAGATCTCGGGTTTATTGTGTGCATGACTTGGTCAGCTAGACACGTAGTCAGCACTGATTATGCAAAAAATTATCTTCGGTTGTAACAGAAAGATCCTGTAAGTTGAGAGCCGCATAACGTCTTGGTCGTATATCGTCGTGGCCGTATACATGCTCTCGTTTGGCCTTGGTCTTATGGACACTCTGGCTGCACGATATTGTTGTCGCATCCGTGCTCTCGTTTGGCCTTGGACATATGGACACTCTGGCCGTATGATGACGAGGCCGTATGGGTATGTATCCGCATACAAGCTCTCGTCTGACCTTTGTCGGATAGATACTCTGGTTGCATGATAAGGAGGCCGCATGGGTATGTAGCCGCATATGAAATGGCACATGGCGTGGCACGTTTGTTGAGACCATCAATAAGTTGATGTGACTTTTTGACTTTTCCTGAGTCATCGTCATTATGAGTTTTGAAGCGTCTCAGTATGATGAGTGATGTGTCAGCATCTGATAGTCCTCAAATGCTATGTCAGGGAGATTTTATGTGGGATCCCTGCCCTATGGTCGTTCAGGCCGCATAGAGTATACTATGCGACTTCTAGATCTTTGGTTGATCAGGCCACATGTAGCTTCTTTGCTACTTGGTTGTTCAGGCCGCATGTGGATTCTCTGCGGCTTTGTTGTTTAGGCCGGATATGACTTCTCTACGATTTGGTTACATTTTTGAGGGGGCATGACCTCTATGCAGCCTGCATAATTTTTCTTGCTTCTATAAAACCCCCTTCAAAGTTCTAAAATGAAATATTTGGAATACTTTGAAATAAGAATCCCCGAGCATTATTGGCCGCATATGCAGGGCATGCCATATAGTCCCATGGCTGCATAGTTGTCTCTGACAGACTGTCAGATCATTACATGAGAAGATTTGCTTTGATCCTCGTACGAATCTCTTGGGATTCTACGCTGTCAGAAGATAAAAGTGGCTGAACTAACGAGGAGTAGTTGCCATCCATTGTCGCTACGTGGATCTAGGCGGATCGGGATTCGAACAGGCGCCTTCATTATCCATTGTCGCATAGTCTCCCCTATATATAAGAGGGAAGAGAGAGATAAGTCTTTTTCTCTCTTCAAACTCTCCTCTCTTCTTCCTCTTTCTTGCTGTTGCCATGGATCCCATGGTCTCCTCCTCCACACTTGTTGCCAAGAAGGCCCCTAAGGGCAAGGGCAAGGCTAAAAGGAAGGGTCGTACTGCTGTAGCGGATCCTTTGCCCCACACCGACGTTCAATTGCCGATCAAGGGTAGGTTTTCTGGAGAAGACATTCGAATTTTGGAACATATAGACACATGTGCATAGTTGGACGCATGTATGTGTCACGCCCCAATCTCCCGCAAGCTCAAATGTCCCTGCTGAACGTGAATCACCACGTTGCAGCTCTCCCGCAGGATAATCATTCTCATCGGGACGTGATGCCGTACGAGCCTGGAGTTGCGCTCGTACAAGGCGATGTTGTTAAACACCAAAGTTATCATCGAAACAACCAAGTTATAACGGAAGCCAAATTGTGTACCAAGCACACATCAGAGTAATACGCAGCGAAGCTCATGATAGGGTCCAAATGAAATACCCCGAAGGCAATGCCACAAAGGCGATGCCACAGAGACGATGAAATACTCTTGCTCTTTTCTCTAGCCCACAAAGGTACTTACAGTTCATACATCTTGTCCCGTATATCCAAGCAGCGCCACTACGCCTGTGTACCTAAAATATTGCCCACAAACGTGGGTCAGTACACAACCGTACTGGTGAGCGGGATAACCCACTCGCCTAAACCGACACTAAGTAAAATAGTGAATGCACACAGTTATATGGTGATCTTTCTAGTTGAATCCTAGATTCATTTCATGGCATATAAATGACATGTTAAGGAAAGCTGTAAAGTAGTTTAAGCATGCAAACATTCAACTCAAACCAAACGACAAGCATTTATATATAACCGACCCGTCTTACTCAATGCCATCGCTTGCACGATAACATATCGAACCATCAGTCTCGCCTCAATATCTATCCTCAACCAAAGTTTATGTTCCAATATCGAGTGCACACTCTTGTCGAGGCAAGGTGGCCGCGCCTACACGAAAGCTAAACCAACAAAAGAAAAGCAAGCCAACTTATATACTATATGAAGTCACTGGCTAAAAGCCACAAAGGACACTGATCGGACCAAGATCAATACGGCAATCCTACCCGATCCAGGGTTGGGCAGCTACTCCCGCCTGGTGGTATCGGACTACCAGTACTGTGCCCAATCGCGCGATGCCCATTGTTTCCTCCATGGTGGAACGGTCCCGGTGCCCCGGTGCCTCATTCCGTTCTAGGAAACCAAATCCTGTGCCACGCAGGTTGTCCGTGACTATGCAGACACAGTAGGTATGACGAGAGGATCGAATATTCTTGCCCCACCAAGCGATCCTAGACTCGTTCAACCAATATCTAACCAAATATCCATAACCATTCTTCCAACATATCCAACCAAGAGATCTAAATCTCGACCTCAATATATCGCCCAAGGCACCAAAATACCAAGTATTTCATAGGCACAATGCCTCTTCTCAACACAGAGTCCGAATTGGTGCAACACCCATGCTCGAAGCAATCCCATGGCACAATGCCGTTTCAGTGGCACAATGCCCCATTCGTGGCATGATACCCCATCAAGCGGCACCATACCTCGCCGATGCAGTTGTTCGGTTTCGAACCACAACTGCTCGCTTTACAAGACAAAGCGACCAAGTGATACTCGTGCACGGATGCACGCTCGCTCGCCCAAATTCTCGATATTTCTATCGCCTCAAATGTATCATTCCAACCGTCCAAGTATAATCCCAAGTATCCAACCGACTGCCTCAAATGCATAATCCAACTATCGCTCCAACTATCTAATGCGTAAATTATTTCAAGCCACAATCCTATCCAAGCCAACGACGTACACTCTATGCACGCCTCAGTGTAGTAATTCTCGAGTTTCAGCCCAAGTGTTCAAGCCCTTTACGTATTTTCCATATAATTAGGCATGAAGGAGTAGAGGAGAAGGGAAAGAGCCCACTCACAATGATTGATCCCGTTAGGCATCCTGTCCTGCCGATACGGCCAATCCCTTGAACCCGTGGTCCGATGTAACCATGATCTACTCAACTGGTATGACGGTGCGAGCAGGCCGTGCTCTCCAAATCATCCGACCGATCGGATTAAGGAAGATGGCATTATCGCTTCCATACAGCTATTTAGTACTGTTCTGAACGAACACCTGATTTCCATCGAACCCGCTAGCCATCTGCACATTGAAACCAACTCGATTAATCCTTCTTCCCAAAATCCAACATTTCAAATGTAACCAGCATTTGACTTATTCAATCAGACTCAGCGTAACGCTCTGAGCTGTTGCGGGGCGTTACATAATATACCACTTAGAATCAGGTTCGTCCACGAACCGTGCTGGTACACATTCCTATCATATGCCACAATCCAATTCCATGGATCTATTCTATGCAACTCACATATTCACGATTTCTGACTCAACATCTCGTTTTGATTAACGCTCGTACAATTTTTATGAATTCCTACATCCTCCTTGTAGCTCAATACAAATTCTTCGTATCGCTTAGTTTTGGATCATACACATATTTAAGGCGTCCCTAAAATACATGCATTTCAGCCGAGCTTTGCGATAGCAAATTTGAATAAGTTACAAGGGTATCTTTATGTTCGAGGCATCCATTCGCTTTACTCCCAATTGAATCAATTCACGATTTTCATTCCAACATATTCGATTGAGCACTATTCTCAATTATGATGGTTTCCCACCAACTCAGTGAGTTCGCGTTCCAACTCAAACCATCCAACTATTTCTGAAAATTAGTACTTGCAACATCTCCAAATATATCTCATGCACCAAACGATTATCACAACTGATCTACCCCAGCTATGCGACTTACCCAAATATCAACTTTGCTTAGATCAGCTCAGTCCAACACATTTCCTGCCATCTCAATATCTCACAGGGTGAACATCTATATTGAGGTTCGTGTGATCCACGAAGATCTCGCCGCCACGCCAAAGGGATAGTGTCGCCACGATTTCAACGTGGACACACTCGCCATAATTCTTAGGTTGCGTATGGAATAATTCTTCGGGCTGCTTCCACTGCCTCGAAGCATAGAATATCACCTTTGTCTTCCGAACGAGCACGCTTCCCAGACCAAGTTCCAAGATATCTTATAAATCTGAGGCAAATCTGTCCCTTCCAGTATTCATAAGGATTTGATTCGAACGAGCCGCTGCTTTAACTTCACGAGCTAGTTTCACAGTCGTCAATTCATATGAATGCTATTCCCTTCCAGGGCACGATGAGTCAGAGGCGATGCCATCGATAAAAATCTGCGACTCTGAATCTCATCAGTTGACTAGGCTACCTTCCACCATCGCTTCGATCTTCTGGCTGCATCTTCAGCTGAAGACTATCCCAAGGGTCTCTCAAATCCAATACTCAGTCAATAATCCAAATATCATTGCTCACATCTGCCCTCGACGCATTCCCAAATACGCCGCCTCAAGGGTCGTTCTATGGGTCTACCATTTTCATATTCGATTCAGCGGACAAGTCGCTAGGGTCAGCTGTCCCGAAGCTACGCTCGATAATTGTAATCATTACGATGGACAGTTACTATAAACCATGCTATATCTCATATGCAAATCCGAATCAAAATTCTAACTATTCCATCCGAGAGAACTTCTGAATCTGAGAGCCGCGCTCGTTGAAACTGTCTTCCATCAATCCGTCGTTCTGTCCTGAATCCATCAATTTCTGAATTGCTATGTTCGCCTACTCGCACCATCGATTTCAATGATTCTCGAAACTCAAGACTTGCTTAAATTCATGTCCTATTTACCATCGTTGCACCATCTTGCCCAAAATTTTATTTCCGTTAAACCTGAGTTGACTTCTCGAGTAGCAATATCCAAAATCTTCCAAGTTTGTGTGAATCTATCGTATTGTCCCTCCAAACCAAATAGTGTTTCATTGCTCAACCAACAGCTCAAATGTGTTGCCCAAAATTGTAGTTCGTGCTCGCTATCATTCGATTCACCGATCGCTTCGCTCAAGCGTAATCCAACTGTTCGTTCTAATTCCGTCCATCACTTAAGCCAAACTATGCTTTCATTTGCATCAGTCCATTCTCGATATACTCAACTCAATATTCACTTGCTTCATTTTTTATTCTTTCCAACTCAGCCGACGTGCACCAACCAACTTGTATTCCCAAATATCCGAGTCCGTTCAGGCAATTTCCATAGATGTCCAACCAAAATATTTCCAATGCCTCGCTCAAAAGGTGGTATCCCATATACCACTCCGAATCAAGTCGCTACTCACATTACGTTTCCTTTCACGAATCCAAGATCCGTTCGAACCATCCCTTAGGTGTGATCATGCCTTTCCCAATTCGAGTTTGACACAAAACTCCGACAACGCTTGAATTATCCAATCATTTCCATCAATCTCGTTATACAACTCATGCCATATCCCATTCTCAATACTTCCAGCTATTCTCAAACCGATTGCTAATTTTGCTACACGAGCAACTCGTGCAACGATCTTTTCCAAGTATTCTAACCCAATACTCAATGGTTCCACACATTTGTTATACGAGCAACTCGTGCCAACTATTCTGATATTTCCAAGCCAAACCCAAACATGCCCAACCGATGCGCCACAGCCAAAATTCCAACTTCTATCCAACACATTCGCTAGACGAGCAACTCGTGCAAGGATTCATTCTCATCGAATGTTTCTACTCAAAACATGCTGCATAACCAAATCTTATTAGCCAACCAACTGATCCATTGAGACAATCAGAACTCCCCGAACGATAAGCCAAGCCAATCCAACGAAAGCCCACACTTGTTGCACAAATGCAACAACGCCAACCAACTTGCTGCACGAATGCAACAACGCCTAACGAGGCTAAGCGATTCTACGCAAACCAACCAAGGCAACACAACCAAGAATAAAATGCAGCCACAACTAGCAATAAATAGACTTATTGTATAAAATATCCGATGCGGCACCGAGTAGAGTCAAGAGCTAGACGACAGAGGAAAGTTATTTATAGTTTGTGATGAAGCGAAGGACCAAGTCCGAGAAAATGAACCGGGCGCTCTGATACCAATCTGTCATGCCCCAATCTCCCGCAAGCTCAAATGTCCCTTCTGAATGTGAATCACCACGTTGCAGCTCTCCCGCAAGATAATCATTCTCATCAGGACGTGATGCCGTACGAGCCTGGAGTTGCGCTCGTACAAGGCGATGTTGTTAAACACCAAAGTTATCATCGAAACAACCAAGTTACAGCGGAAGCCAAATTATGTACCAAGCACACATCAGAGTAATACACAACGAAGCTCACGATAGGGTCCAAATGAAATGCCTCGAAGGCAATGCCATGGAGACGATGAAATACTCTTGCTCTTTTCTTTAGCCCACAAAGGTACTTACAGTTCATACATCTTGTCCCGTATATCCAAGCAGCGCCACTACGCCTGTGTACCTGAAATATTGCCCACAAACGTGGGTCAGTACACAACCGTACTGGTGAGCGGGATAACCCACTCGCCTAAACTGACACTAAGTAAAATAGTGAATGCACACAGTTATATGGTGATCTTTCTAGTTGAATCCTAGATTCGTTTCATGGCATATGAATGACATGTTAAGGAAAACTGTAAAGCAGTTTAAGCATGCAAATATTCAACTCAAACTAAACGACAAGCATTTATATATAACCGACCCGTCTTACTCAATGCCATCGCTTGCATGATAACATATCGAACCATCAGTCTCGCCTCAATATCTATCCTCAACCAAAGTTTATGTTCCAATCTCGAGTGCACACTCTTGCCGAGGCAAGGTGGCCGCGCCTACATGAAAGCCAAACCAACAAAAGAAAAGCAAGCCAACTTATATACTATATGAAGTTACTGGCTAAAAGCCACGAAGGACATTGATCAGACCAAGATCAATACGATAATCCTACCCGATCTAGGGTTGGGCAGCTACTCCCGCCTGGTGGTATCGGACTACCAGCACTGCGCCCAATCGCGTGATGCCCATTGTTTCCTCCATGGTGGAACGGTCCCGGTGCCCCGGTGCCTCATCCCGTTCTAGGAAACCAAACCTTGTGCCACGTAGGTTGTCCGTGACTATGCAGACACAGTAGGTATGACGAGAGGATCGAACATTCTCGCCCCACCAAGCGATCCTAGACTCGTTCAACCGATATCCAACCAAATATCCATAACCATTCTTCCAACATATCCAACCAGGAGATCCAAATCTCGACCTTAATATATCGCCCAAGGCACCAAAATACCAAGTATTTCATAGGCACAATGCCTCTTCTCAATACAGAGTCCGAATTGGTGCAACACCCATGCTCGAAGCAATCCCATGGCACAATGCCGTTTCAGTGGCACAATGCCCCATCAAGCGGCACCATACCTCGCCGATGCAGTTGTTCGCTTTCGAACCACAACTGCTCGCTTTGCAAGATAAAGCAACCAAGTGATACTCGTGCACGGATGCACGCTCGCTCGCCCAAATTCCCGATATTCCCATCGCCTCAAATGTATCATTCCAACCATCCAAGTATAATCCCAAGTATCCAATCGACTGCCTCAAATGCATAATCCAACTATCGCTCCAACTATTCAACGCGTAAATCATTTCAAGCCACAATCCTATCCAAGCCAATGACGTACACTCTATGCACGCTTCAGTGTAGTAATTCTCGAGTTTCAGCCCAAGTGTTCAAGCCCTTTACGTGTTTTCCATATTATTAGGTATGAAGGAGTAGAGGAGAAGGGAAAGAGCCCACTCACAATGATTGATCCCATTAGGCATCCTGTCCTGCCGATACGGCAAATCCCTTGAACCCGTGGTCCGATGCAAGCACGATCTACTCAACTGGTATGACCGTGCGAGCAGGCCGTGCTCTTCAAATCATCCGACCGATCGGATTAAGGAAGACGGCATTATCGCTTCCATCCAGCTATTCAGTACTGTTCTGAACGAACACCTGATTTCCATCGAACTCACTAGCCATCTGCACATTGAAACCAACTCGATTAATCCTTCTTTCCAAAATCTAACATTTCAAATGTAACCAGCATTTGACTTATTCAATCAGACTCAGCGTAACGCTCCGAGCGGTTGTGGGGCGTTACAGTATGCGTCTATGCGCCAACTATTTACTGCCGCATGGCTGACTCGACCGCATGGGTACCTAGGCCACATAGCTGACTCGGCCGCATGGGTTCCTAGGTTGTATGGCTGACTCGGTCGTATGGGTTCCTAGGTCGCATAGCTGACTCAGCCGCATGCGTGCCTAGGCCGCATGGTTGATTCGGTCGCATGGGTTCCTAGGCCTCATGGCTGACTCTGCTGCATGCATGCCTAGGTTGCATGACCGACTTGGTCTCATGTGTGCTTAGGTCGTATGTTTGGTGTGGCCGCATGAGCACATCGCTTTAGAACATTAACTCTGATCTAAATCCTTTGTGGTTTCTGCAGTTACTTTTCCCACCACTCCTTCTGATGAAATGATCTTTGGGCACAACCCCTTACCTTTGAACATAAATCCCGGGGACTTGGCTGCGACCATCCAGAAAAAGGTTGACAGGGATATCCTGCCCGAGCGACAACAAAAGATCGCCTATCATACTCCTTCTTTCTTATTGAGTCAAATCAACTCGGGGGAGATCCCTGCTAAAGACGAAAATTATTTCTTCAAGAAGCCGTACTTCTTGTTTACTGATACACTTGAGTTTTCCCAATCCGAGATGGGGACGACTAGGGAGAACTTGTCGTTTACCTTCCGTGAAACGTAGATGACTTTTCTTCTTTCGAACGTCACCTGCCTCTGTCGGACCTGAAGGTGATGATGGACCCACGACGGATGGACTGAAACTTAATCCCTGAGCCACAGGGGGCCCTCCTTGGCAATGTTCGGTGTATGACCAGAAAGAACAAGGGATAGTTTTATAGTGCGAAGGAGTCACCTTCGTACTCCTTGTTTGGACTGAAGCCTGGTCTCTTCGGCAGTGACCTGGGATCGTACCTCAGTGTATATACGGTAGGCACCTTCCTCCACCAAGTTGCTAAGAAGGGGACCTATACCACCGGACAGTTGCAGGCTCTCAGTTGGGCGCATTAGAACGTCTCCTGGTGTCGCTTGACCCAGTAGATCTTGAAGAAATACGAGCGGGAACTCAAAGTCGCCGACTTATCCTTTGCCATGAGGGGTACTTGTTATGGCTTGGAGGTGAACCACCCCATGTTCGTTGCCCTGATGGAGTTGTACAATCTTCGTACAGTGACCTTCTTTATACCCAGCGGCGAGATGGGACTGGCCTTGCATGAGATGAATGTCGTCTCAAAACTCCCTTGGGGCGATGAGCCCTATGAAGAGTGTACCCCAAGCAATGAAAAGCTCAGGAAATTGGAAGAAGAGGACCTGGAGATATTGGCGATGTACCAAGAGTTGTTATGCCAATACGATATATGCCAGAGGTCTTCGAAGAAAGAAATCTACTGAGGGATCCTCTCCTTACATTACGACCTGGACTTGCCACCTCTTTCCGGAGCCGAATTAGTCCAATAGAGTTCATGTTCGGGAGCCACGGTCCAAACATGAAGTGGCTAATTCTATCCATTAGCTGAAGCACTTGGCTGCCAAGGGTAAGGAAGTTGAGAGCTCCTCGGGGGAAGAGGGCGAACCCCTTCATGAGCTGAGTGGCCTCGAAGAGGAGCTCAATTATTTTTATATGGATATGCACCAGTTGTCCCCTAAAGTCATGTGGGCAGGGTACTTGATGCTCTGGTTATGCAACTGCGTAGTCCCGGGCGGGTCCGGGATAATAAAAAGTATTAGTCGCACTCTGATCCTACCTGCCGTGAAGTTGGCTTTTGGCCACAAGCTGGCCCTTCTATCGGCCATGATGTGTTTCATCCATCGTGGTCTCCGCAACTTTGCTGAGAATTTGGATGACCATCCTGTAAGGGGCATTTCAACAGGGTCGAGCTCCCTTACTACTATTTGATGGGTTGGCTTCTCCTGCATCATGGGTCTTTAATAAACCGTGGAACTGATGAGGACTTGGTAGTCGCCGATGCCCTCATCCGCAGGTATCGGATGATGAAATGATGGTGCGATACTGTCCCTGCTGGTACGATAGGGCTCTTCTTCATGACTGGCTGGACCTTTTTCATGTCCGAGACAGAGTTTACCCCCGATGAAAGAAACGTCATTCATTTCAATGACGGGAGGGAGGGGGGGTCTCGAAGCTTGTCTTAGAGGCTCTTTTACTAGATCCAATTCATCCGTCCCTCTTACCTAGTTTATCAGAATAAGGCTGCCATCTTCGTGGAGCCATACCACCCCAGCCGGTTTACTCGTCAGTTTGGCTATACTCAGCTTTTGCTGGGTCATCCGAGCGCTTCTCTCGGGTATAGTAGCATTTTGCTAGATGGATCCCGCGAATGGAGTTACTATACTACTACCGGCACCCAGGTAAGGTTCCAATTGCCAACAGCCGGAGTCATTCCCAGAATCTTGTACACCACGGTAAAGTATTATTGTACGGTAAATGCTCCGCCGACTAACTTCAATCCAGAGAGAAGTTATATCAAAGGCACCATGCTGATGCCTCTAAATTCCAAAGCACATAGGACACCCAAGAAGGGCAAGGGAGTGGCCAGGACCCTGATCGTAGAGCTGGACCGGTCGACCAGGGAATACATAACGTCTTCGTCTGATGATCCCCTGCCTGCCAAGCATAAACCAAAGATGGAGACGCATCACACTCGCTACTCTAAGAGGGCGAGGACGGATGTAGATCCAGAATCAAAACTTGTGGTGAAATCGAAGTCCCCCTGCAAGGGGGACTATGAGCAAAGAGGTAGGATCCCTTGCACCAGTGGATTCTAAAGCCGAGCCCACTTTAGATTCTATGGAGGTATCCGTAAGCCCTCTTAGCTTGATTCTTCCTGGTCCGCTATATAAATATCTCGGCTCTGGTTTGTTTGAAAATTTGCAGACATAGGAGAGAAGGGACCGTCCCCAATAAGCAGCCGCTTCGGTGGTTTCTTATGCCGAACCGGAAGAGAAAACCACCCGAAGTCCGATGTGGGTGCCTCATAATCGGTACCTGGGACCTTGGGAGCTAAGGGCCTGAGTGTAGCTTCAGCAGAGTAGCCTTATACCCCTTTGGAGCATATATTTGTGAAAGACATGAAAGCCATGCGGGAGGCTATGACAACCCTAGATGAGTCACAACACATGATGTCTCCCTTCGGTATGCCATTTCGCAACTTCACCAGATCAAAAAATTTCTGGCTTCATCTTTCAATTCTCCAGGTGAAGTTAATTACTAGATATTCTGGTTCTGTAGGCCATATCTTTCCCTTGAGGACCGTGGATGTGGCTACCGAGAAGGATGTCCTGGAATAGGAGGGCAGTGAACTTGTTAGAAAGGCGCCCAAGTCTCTCCCTAGTTCTGGTGATAGACTTCCTACAGTCCCCCCTACGGAGGCTGCATTGGACGAGGTCCCTACTGTTGCGATTCCTTCTGGTGCAATGGCTGCTCTCCCAACTATTAATGCCGGGGGCTCGACGCCTGAAGCCTCTCTAGATATTAGGGTTGTAAGTCATCGTGAGGAGGTAGTTCCCGATATTTTCGGTACTGTGGTTGTTGGGTCATCTTCTGAGGCTGTCGTAATGCAGTCTGGGGTTGGCCTACAGGAGGGAGCCGATGTAGCAGGGATCCCCGGTACTCCTATCTCGAGACGCGATACTACCCTACCATCTATTTCTCAGTTGTCTGGCATTCAGGCATTCTATGCATCTATAAAGAATTGGATTTCGAGTAGGACCGTCGGTCGCTCCTCTGTTGTTGCTTCGCCCTCAGGATCTTCAAGCATCACCGCACGACCTGTTGAGCTAGTAGATTCTTCCTCCTTCCAGCCCCATTTGACTCTGACTATACTGGAACAGATTGAAGAGAACGTTGAACTCTCTATTCGGACCTTATATATGTTCCTAAAATAAGGGGTCGAGGGCGTGCTGGAGCGCAACAAATCCTTTGCCTGGGTAAAGCACTTTGCCGAGGGCTAGGTCCACTCTCTGAGGGGTCTCCCTGGTTTCGAACAGATGACTGACCTCCTGGGCTAAAGGTTGGTGGAGGTGGAGCAATGCCTGAATGGATCTATAGCAGTAACAACAGGCTGATATGGGGATTTTAATATCCCATGAGTATAACGAGTTCTCGAAGAAGGTAGAGATAGAGAAGGCATTATTTGCTTCCTCTATGGAAACTTTGCAGTGCGACCTCCTGGACTTGCAAGAGAAGCGCGATCGGCTGTGCGATCTCAGGGAAGGGTGTCTTTCCCGACGGAGGGACCTGACTGAGACTATTAGGAAGCTGCCGGTCTAGCTTGATGTACTGGAGAATAGGCTGCGGGAGACCCAGCAGGAAGAGGAGGTAATACGGGCCTAAGCGAGCCAAGTGGCAAAGAACATAACTGTTATCAAGGTTATGGAGCAGAAACTCGAGGACAATTACTAGTCCTCTCGCTACGAAGATTTCATAGTCATGGCCAAAGAGGTTGAGTATCGCGCCCAGGTGCGCCTGGATGGTCGTATAGCCCGTCTCCATGAGCGGATAGCGGAGTTATGCTCCGACTCACAGCACAAGTAGCTCTTTTTTTATTTTTGTGTCTTCATTTTGCCTTCGAGCTGGGGATCTTGACAATCCCTCAAATATAGTTTGCTTTCAATTTTTCTTCGTAGAAAGAAATAAAAGTTATTCCATTTGTTTGCAATTATTTGTGTGAGCTTTGGATACCATGCTAGAGGTAATATGGACGTAGTACAATATCGCAATCTGTTTAAGGACGTCCGACTGGGGGAATTTAGTGGACATATTACTTCTTGCGCACTTGAGTGCAAGTAATAGATTCGAAACAAGCCTTGCTAGAGGTAATATGGACGTGGCAAGTTTGGTGGACTTAACACCATTGGCGCACTTAGAGTTAAGTACGGGTGCTAAATTTTAGACGACGATCGATATCAGAGGTAATGTGGATGTCATAATCGATAGTCAAGTAGGGAAGTTTGCTCAGAGGTAAGAAGGACATAGCAAACCCTAATAGGGAGGATTGTTAGGACAGTAGTTCATAGGTAGTATGGACGTGAACTAGCATCCGATAAACTCACCGATGGGTGATTTGCTTATTGTGTTCCACCCGAAAATATAGATAGACCTGAGGGTTACTCTACTAGGAGATTGTTAGGCCGATAGCTCAGAGGTAATATGGACATGGCTAGCGTATAATAAGACTGGTTTTTGAGTGGTCCCTGCGAGAGTCTGCAGGTGGACCTAAGGACTGCTCCGCTGGAAAGCTTTTGATGATCCATTATCTGTTGTGTATCCAGGACTCCTGAATACCGATAATGGCTTATTGAGGAAGAAAAATTTCGTACATAAGCATACACTGGAGATGAACAACAAAAGGTAGTCACCTTGTACATCTTTGTTGTCCTGATGGAGATAGAGAGAAGTACAAGTCTAGCCTTAGACATAGTACTTCTATAGGAACTTGCCATTGATAGGTAGCAAGAGAAAATCACCATAGGGTTTCGCGAGCCGGTAGGCGCCGTTGGAGAATACATATTCTACGATGAACGAGCCTTCCCATTTGGGTTAGAACTTATCGGTCATCTTGTGGCTCATAACTATCAGCCTCCTTACTGTCAGGATGAGGTTACCCACTTGGTTGGTCATCTTCTTAATCCGTTTGTTGAAGGCTCCTGAGAGGCGCGCTTGGTACAACTCAATATGTTGGTCATGTTAAAATCTACTACCTCATTGGGAATCTCCTCTTAGAGCTTCGAGGTTTCCGGTACAGGGTGGGCTACAAGGAAATCTATCAATGCTTGGCCTTTGACCGACTTTTGAGGGACGAATACCATATCGTATGGTGACAATAGTATTGCCCATATGGCTAGGCAAGAGTTGAGTGCTTCGGGTTTAGTCATATGGACCCTAAGAGGGTTGACCCATGAGATCACAAGGATCATTTGTCCCGTCACATAATGCCAAGTTTTCTCGATAACAAAGACTAGAGCAAGGCACTCCTTCTCGACATGATTATATCTGTGCTCTACGCCGACCATCATCCTGCTGAGGTAGTAGATGGCCTACTTATGACCTGTGTCACTCTTCTGGGCTAGCAGAGCGCTAAGAGAGTGATCCATTGCTCGTACAAATAGCAGAAAGGGCTTCCCTACTACATGGGCTACCAACACCGGAGGGTTTATGAGGTATTCCTTGATGTCTTTGAATGCCGCTGGCACTCTTCGTCCCAGACAAAGGAGACTCCTTTTTTCATGAGCTGGGTGAATGGCTGACAACGTCCAGAGAAATTTGCTATAAATCTTTTGATGTATGCTAGTCTCCCATGAAGGCCGAGAAGTTTTCTGAGATTCTTCGGCGGATGCATTTAAATGATCGCTTTGGTATTGTCAGGGTCTATCTGGATACCCTTTGAAGTTATGATAAAGCCAAGGAACATGCTGTTGGAGACTCCCAGGAAGGATTTTATAGGATTCATCTTGAGCTGGTGCGCACATATTAGGTCGAACACAGTCCTCAAGTCGTTGAAATGATCAATCTTAGAGTGACTTTTGATGGCGATGTCATTAACGTAACACTCCAGTGTCTTGTATAGATATTTATGGAAGATGGTGCTCATAGCTCGTTGTTATGTAGCACATGCGTTCTTTAGTCTGAAGGGCATGACTGTGTAGCAGTATACCCCTACTGGTGTCCGAAATGACGTATGCTTCTTATTGTCGAGAAATATATTGATTTGATTGTAACCCAAGAACCCGTCCATGAAGGACATGCACTAGAAGCCGCATGTATTATCGATCGTTATGTCTGGGATCGGAAGAGGAAACTTGTCTTTTGGGCATGTCGCGTTCAGATCACGAAAGTCTATGCATATTCGGATATTCCCATTTTTTTGATGACATGCATGATATTGGTCACCCAATCGGCATGTTGTTCCTTGCGGATGAAGCCACTAGCTATCTATTTGTTTACTTCATCTTCGTTCATGATATTCGTACGGTACTATCGTTGTTGTTGCTTTACTGGCTTAGCCATCTGCAAGATGTCGAGCTTGTGGACCGTGATCTGGGGGTCCAAACCTGACATGTCTTTATAGCTCCAGAAAAATACATCGATATATTTCCATACGAGTTGTAGCAGAAATTCACAATCTTCAACAAATAAGCTTTTGTTGTTGATGACAGGTTTGGGGGCAGATTCCTTGCCCAGGTCAATTTGGACGACCTCGTCTTCGGTGGGAGGTTCTCACGGCTTGAAACGTAGATCCCATTGTGAGTCGAAGCACTGGGCCCACGGTTCCACTTCAAAGAGTTCTGATGAGTCATTGTTGTGTTCCTCAGGGTCAACTGACGCCATGTTGACAAACAACGTTCGTCTAAAGAGGTTTCTGATACTGGTCTCGGAGTCCTGCGTAGAAGATTCTGAAGAGTATGACTGTGACTTATCTTCTTCCTCCGAGGCTTCGGGGGTTGATGGAGGTGTTATGTACGCTAGGCCATGTCGGGTCTTGCGGTAGTAATCCTCGACTTTTCCTGGCAGAACGGTGAGACACAAGGGCAGTCGTCGACCTTTGCCAAAATTTAGACCTCGGTCGCTTTAAAGATCATAACCCATCTTCTGGATGATGTGCATGTCTTGACAAATAAATAGGTAAAGTTGTATTTTACCGATATCAGGTTCTGGCTCTTGTTCCTCCGGGAAGAAAGACTGAGGGAATTCTATCCTGCTGAAGATAATGGGTTTGTCTCCCCTCCTCCTCGCTGGGACTGTAAAGTAGAAAATTTGGCTAGGGAGGATCTGGTTTACTACATAGATAGTAGTTACCTGTGTATGCAGTTGCAGGCCTATACCATGCTCTAGGGAGTACAATATGCTCAAATGTGCGACAACGGAATAGTTCAAAGATAACCCTTTATTCATAAAGTACGGGATCATTTCCAGGGGAATTACATCATCTAGTGAAGGAGCGTTAGCATGAGCTGCTACGTACTCTTCTAGTTAGTCTTCCTCGAGATTTGTCTCCAATACGAGTGAGGGCTTTGTAGGCCTCCTATGAAGCTTGACCACCAAGGGTTCGGGGGAAGGAGCCGATACTGGGTCCTTCTTTCAACTTGGCAATCGTACCGTCAGAGGTTGTGGCACCTTCCTGTGTATTTTCACAACGAGGGAAGGGGTTGTATCACGAGCACGTCCCTTGAGGTGGACCATCAAAGGTTTGCCTAATGTCATGCCGATTTTTGCTTCTCCGTCGGCATCATTCCCTCCTTCGTCCTGGAGGACTTGTTTGTACATGAGTGAATCAGAGTAGCAGGCCTCTACCCATTTGAAGGGATCGACATTGGCAAACTCCGTATTAACTGTTCTATGGTCATCAACATACTTTAGGCACTGGTGTAGGTTTGATGGTACGATCATGTATTCGTGTATCCATGGACGCCATATCAGGACATTGTAGGATACATCTACATCAATGACATAGCATGTGACTTCTGTCTTTAAGTCGCCTATCTGACATTTCGGGAAAATCTTGCCCAGGGGGTAGCTTCTTCCAGCGTTGAAGCCACTGATGGTAGTATTGGTGGCCTCCAGCCGATGCATTAGGATGCCCAAGGTCTGAAGAAGACACCGGGGGATGATGCTGATGGACGAAATTGGATCGATGTGCATCTGGTCCACCTTGATGGCGCCGATGTACCCCGTGTAATGAAAAGGGCGATCGTGCCTATTGTTCATCAGCAACATGTCTGGTTGCGAGAACTTGGTGCTGGGTATTGCCTCCTTCACATTATTACAGTGGGGGCATGCCGGAGTATCTTCTGTTGGCGGCTTGACCTGCACCAAGTAGGTGTCGGCGTTCTGCAATGCCTCACTTAGAGCATCCCGAGTGACTTTGGAGAGTCGGAGAAGCTCGAACAATGACAACTTCGCTGGAGTATTGGCAAGTCGTGCCCGAATGTCGAAGTTATAGGGCTTCTCTAGCCCATACGACGTATCTTTGCCTAACGGTTTATCGAAGCGAGTTTATTTCTGCTTGGACTTATCCGCGGCTGGAGGTTAGGACAGAATCGGATCTGATACAGCATGTATAGTGAGTACGACCTGGCAGAGCATCGTCGTTGGGAGTATTACCGTCCCGCTGGTAGGTAAGGCCCGATCTAGTCGCCCTCACAATAGCTTCTCAGTGGTGGGGGACACCATATGGCAGGACTTGGACTTTCGTCCTTTAGACTTGATGACGGAAGGCGTTGCTCGCTGCATCAAGTCTGGAGCAAGGTCTAGGTGAACCCACATGACCTCGCCCCATGGTGTGCTGAGAGGTACCAGCCTGGTGGTTTGGTCATGAGCTGGTGGAAGATTAAACACCTCCAATATGGCCTTTGGGATTGGTACCACCCTGTCTCGGGCTTCTGTTGCCGAGAAGTTACCAAACTGGAGGGACACCATGTTGGCGGTAACCGTTTTGTCCTCAAAATCCAAGTTGAGGGCCTTAGAATCGAGTAGACGCTGGATGTACCACTTCAGTGTGTAGCAATCTCGCATCGCAAGATGGACGTACCGATGGTAGCGATATTACTTCGGGTTATTTACATCTTCTGCCTAATTGGGGCGCTTGATGTCGGGGAGGCGGAGCTTGTTCCCCTTTATCAGTACGTCAAAGATTTTCATGATGTCATCATCCTCGAAAGAGTAAGTCTCTTTCGGCTTTGGAGCCTCTGTCGGCTTCTGTTCCAGCTTCGTGGCTATTGTTACTACCATATTTCTAGATGAGAGTATTTTGGTCATTTAGTATAATTATTATTTAGTAATTAATATTTATTTAAATTGTGCTTGTGCTAATTATTTATAGTTAGTTGACTAGACTATTATTTAGACTTGTCATTAGTGGATCCATTAGTTAGTCATGACAATATTTTGAGACATGAGACCAAGCCCATTAGACCATCTTCCTTCCTTAATTAAGAAAATTAGATTAAGTTGCATTAGTTTAGAGCCTTTCCAATATAGCCCTTCTTAATTATTCTTCATAATTATAGAGTGGGGGTACATTAGATATTTTTTTATGACTTAGAGGGGAAGAAAGGGGGGCCGACCACATAAAGGCATTCTTATTCTCTCTTCTTTATTGGTTCATTTTATTTAGATCCTCAATTATGTTCTTTCCCAAGTTGACTCATCCCTCCACAAATTTAACCCAATTCACACACATTTTCCTCTCATATTCAACATCTAGAAAGCATTAGATCTTGGATTGTAAGGAGCACTTGAAGAAAGAGGAATAGCTTGGATTGCAAGAAGAACTTGAAGAAAGAGAAATTGCCAAGGAGATCGTGTCCTAATTGTGCCCATTAAGTATTTTATTGGAAATCCATCTCCCAATAGGTAAATTCTGAATCTACCCCTTAAATTAGACTCTAATTCATGGATTTAGCTATTATGAATCATCCCTTGGCTTAGGGCTACCCATATGATCAAGAATTAGGTCCATATGACTTGTATTGTGAAAGTTATATGGTAATTTATGACTAATTAGGGGAAATTATAAGTTTGATACATCAATTGTGTGTCATGAGACCAATTAGATCTAATTAGACTTAGATTGGGATTATGTGACTAGATACATGTCCATAATTAAACAGGAGTAGAGCGTATCATGGTATTTTATGATACAGTAGGATACGGGGTTCATTTTGGATATTTTGTATGAATTCTCTTTAATTCCTATTGTAACAAGTTGCATTAGTTATAAAATAGTGTATTTGATATGTAGGAATAAAAATTGTGGTGTATTGTGGGATTTGGCATGTTGGTTGATAGAGTATCATGACTTATGCACTTTAGGTGTTTGTTGTATTGACCACCCAAACTAAAATGTTACATATGTAGAGGTTTTTACCTCTATTTATACTACAAGAGTGTCTATAGTGATAGACGAAGAAACCGGCAAGTGCAGGTACGCGAACCGACAATAGCAGGTTGAAGATACGTTCTTATCTCTGACGAAAGTAAGTGCCTGTCACCATCAACTTTTTGCTTTATTCTTCATCTTTAACACATAAGGGCATCTGCGCTGAAAGTAAAGTGGCATGGGGTCCACCATTGTCGGCCACATTCATAAAGAGATTCCTTCGTGTTGAAAGTATATCATTGCTAGTCCCACCAAAATTAAATAGATTCTCTTTAAAGTAAAGTAAGGTAAATAGTTACCATGAGTATTCTGACAACTTTGCAGCATTATTACATATCTTCGTCATTAGTGTCGTCATCCGACTGCTGAGTATTGACTCTTTTATGCATTCTCTTGAAGAAGGTTTCTGAGTCTTCTTCAATATGGTTTGATTTAGTAGAATTGACAGACATACTATTTGTTTTAAAGATTGAGTCGAACCGAGTCTGCATATAGTGAAGAAAATTTTTCTTTAATTCCTCCTCAGTGATTCGAGGATTTTGCCTTCTCAGTGATTCCTTTAATTTCTTCAAAGGACTATCTTTCATTATTTCCTTCTTCAATTTTACTTCTGCAAGGATCTCATTTTCCTAATTTGACAAGGTTAAATTAGGATAAACATTGAAATAGACTGGGCCATGACAGAGACTAGTCTGCATAACTCCTATTAGGGACTGGCTCCAATCTAGACATCTCGCATCTCTGAGAGATGTCATTATTGATGCATTTAACCCTGGTAGAGTAAGAGGTTTAAATGCAACTGGATTAGTCCAATATGGACATAATTATAGGCATCGTGAATATGCCCAATATCCTCCTCGCTTATGAGCTTAAAGGAATATTCTGTGTTATTCACAGAAATAGTTCTTTCCATGGCAACTATTTACCTTACTTTACTTTAAAGAGAATCTCTTTAATTTTGGTAGGACCAGCAATGATATACTTTCAGCACAAAGGAATCTCTTTATGAATGTGGCCGACAATGGTGGACCCCATGCCATTTTACTTTCGGTGTAGATGCCCTTACGTGTTAAAGATGAAGAATAAAGCAAAAAATTGATGGCGACAGGCACTTACTTTCGTCAGAGATAAGAACAAATCTTCAACCTGCTGCTGTCGATTTGCGTACCTGCACTTGCCGGTTGCTTCGTCTATCACTATGGACACTCTTGTAGTATAAATAGAGGTAAAAACCTCTGCATATATAATATTATATATATATATATATATATATATACTAACATGTACATACTCTAACATATTAGAGTATGTTCATGTTAGTGTATATATATATATATATATATATATATATATATATATATATATACACACTTAAGTGTATGTGTAGTAGTGCACATATGTGAGTACACTAGGATACCAAGTTTGTTATGTATTCATGAGTGATGAGAGGACTGGAATTTCGGGGATGAGTAAAGTTGAGTAAGGGGATCGGGTTGCAGCCCATTGCAGGGGGAGGAGTAGCATTTACTACTGCACTCGAGCAAGTGCACTTGGTGGCAAAGCAAGCATTGTTGCACCATAGTGCAGTCAGGTAGGTAATGTGAGCATGAAGTTTGTGTGTGGATGAATGTTTAGTAAGTGTATATGTGCAGGTGTTGATACTATAGTGTATCAATGCACTTAATAAAGTATCAATGAAGCCTATTACTCTGTGGTAACCCTAAGTTCATGAGGGGATGTGTATGCAAGGTGTAGGGAGTGTCGGGTAGGCAGTGCACAAGGGTGCACTACACTGAGGGCAGATTTGTGCACAAGTGTGGGTTGAGGGTGTTACAGTTATGTGTGAGTATTAGGAGATGTCTATGTGTATGGTTGTGTTATGGAGGGGATGTTGTATCCCTGGTGTGGGGATACCAGTTTTAGGTGTTGAGTGCAGGGTTTGAGGTAAGAGGGTCGGTGCTAGTTCCAGTGGGTGAGTGTAGTGGTTTGAAACACATCAGTGGGATGGGAGAGGGGGTGTTAGCAGCAGAAGTTGCCTTGATGTATGGGTGATGGACTATAAGTGCAGGTCAAGGGAGACTGGATTCAGGTATTAAGGAGAACTGCTAGTAAACAAGAGTAAGGGTATTGCTAGTATTGGTTCATGGGTTTGGGGGAAAGATTAGTTTAAGTTTTGATGTTGAGTAGGAAATTAGAATAGGTTATAGGCATTGGTTGTAAACACTAGATACTAGACTTGAGTATGACTTGATATCCATGTATCAATGAGATACATGGAATATGAAGATAAGGGGTTCCTGAGTATCAAGACATGATATTAGGTTGTAGTTATAGATATTGTGAGGAGGACTGATACTTGATAGTATCAATAGCGAGAGTGCATAGTTACAGTGAGTTCATGGAAGATTGTTGGTATGTGTGTATGTGAGACTATTAGTATTAGATTAGTGAGGTGTTAATAGATAATGTAAGATAATAAGTATACTCATATATTAAGGTACTAAGTATTGGTCTATACCTTGAGTTATATAGTTAAGGTAATAGCTTGATACTAGTATATTAAAAGTTTATATATAAGTTACTTATGTTATTAACTAGTGTATATAGATTATATAGACACCTAGTGGTACAACCTAGGTATGACCTAGTATCACAAAGTATTGAGTAGTATAGGCTTGTAATCAACCTAAAAGTTAGGAATGGACCTAGAATCAAGGTATTAGCTTAGTTTGACCTAGTTTAGCTAGTGTGACCTAGTAATGGCCTTAAAAATCATATTTATGCATTTTAGTTCATTTATCACTCTGTTACACCCATTGACATGCTATTCATATATAGGTGTATGTGACACCATCTTGGATACCGAGATATACAATTTGCTCAGGACAACAGACGAGTACATTCTCTAATAGTTTTCTTATTTGATAGCCTATGTGTTTCATGTATTAGTATTGAGATATTTGATTCCTAACACGACGATTTCGCGGATTGGTATACGTGGATCTTGGTCATGAGGTGTTATTATCGTGGTTATTCAGTGATCGCCGTGTTGTGTTCGTGATTACTTAGTAATTACCATAATATCTTAGTGATTGTATAGAACGTGATCATAGTACATAATATTATAGTTCATGCAGTATGATATACGTGTTATAATGTATCATGTTTTGGATCTGTGTACTAGTCGGAGGTTGGAAAAGTATTAGTGGATATGTGATCATGACTTATAGCCCATAATTTAGTATAGCCCGTGTTAGGCCCAAGCCGATCACATTATCTTACTAATATTTTAAGGCACATATATATATATATATATATATATATATATATATATATATATATATATATATATATATATATATATATATATATATTTTCCTTTATTCTAGTTTATTACATTATTGTTCCTCACCATATTATTCTCAGTTCTTGCCATTACTTCACCATGATATTGTTTCTCGTGATATATACTAGTTCAGTTATTTCTATCATATATTTTTATTACTATTTTTGTTTCATAGTTTCTGTCAATTATTGGAATTATTATTTGGGTTGTATTTTACTCAAATCCTGACTGGATATATTTTTCAGATGACTCATTAGAGGACTGGTATCCTATGCACTACGACCCACGCGATGAGGAGCCAGTTGAGTTATCACCCGTAGAGGCTATTGAGTTAGCACCAGCAGTTGATAAGACATAGTTAGTTTATTCATGAGATTGTATATGTCAGTTAGACTTTGGCATTGTATTATATTTGATGTCTTATGTTGAGTTTAGACTATTGGACTTGTGATATATTTGCGACTTATTTTATTTTATTTTATTTTATTTTATATTGTGCCTTATCATCCTCTAGTTTGTTATTGTAATTGAGTATTATTTACCATTGTTATTTTATCATATTGTCCTCTATTTGTAGTGAAGATAACATGGCAAGGACCTTATAAATATTATGCGAGATATTTAGATAATAATATTGACCTAGACAGCGTTCTACCGTCGATGTTGTGGTGTAGGCTTGACGTACCCACGTACTCGTGCCTTTACACCGGGTGCGGGTCGTGACAACTATATTGGTGACAAGGGCCTGCTTCCCTTTGCCGTTACGACCACTATTACCGCTATTGTTGCTGTTGTTGTAAGGACGCTTTCCCCTGTCATCAGCGATGGGGATTTGTATTCCCAGTAGTTGGGCGTCCTTTACTTTTCTCGACGACATTTATGATGAACATCGTCCAGTCTTTGAATTGGGTGTCACCCATCCAGAGCCTGACTGCTGGAAGTAGATTCTTCCAACACATGTATATCAGCATGGGTTCAGGATTACCCTGGGGTAACTTCAGTGCGGCTTGCCTGTAACGTTCGACATATTTCTGTACAGACTCCTTTTCTTTTTGTATGATGTCCAGCAAGGAGGACATCGTCATATCACATCCCCCATTATAGAATCGGGTGAAGAATAGACTTTTAAGATCGTCAAATAATACAGTTGTCCTGAAGGCTGCAGAACCAATCGAAGGCCACCCCAGACAATGCCCTGACAAAGAGCTTGGTGAGAATAGCGTCACTACGGGGTAGATGCCCGGTTGCTGTCTCAAAGTAGCTCATGTACTGACAAGGAGACATCTTTCCTTCAAATGTATTTAAGTTGAAGGGCTTGTATTTATGTGTATAGGGCATGTCTCTCTGTCACGCCCCAGACCCAAAATACCGTGGGACCAGACACGTGGCAATGGCCAGCAGTACGCACCGATGGACCAACTCAATATAATGGATCCATCAGGGCATACTTAAGCTGTAAAACAAGTCTACGACAATCATGGCATAACTAATCTCATCCACACAAGATATAAAATATGATCCACAGAATAATAAGGAATGTAAATCATCATCTAGTCTCACAAAGTACTTCGGGGAACAACCCGATAAATATCTAGTACAATGGTTCAAATGACCAGAATATAAAAGACTGAAATAAATAATAAAAGCTGAGCAAGATCATGGATGCTCAAGAGAAGTCTTCAGCTAAGACCTCGTCCTCAGATGGTGGTACAGCTCCTGGATCAGCTCCTGCTCCGGTCCCGTAAACCTCGGGAAAAGCCTCGTCTGTAAAATCTGGGGACAAACATCCGGATCCAGGTCCTCAGGGGACATAGCAAGGTACAAGAAAACTCATGCCAAATAAATACAGATAAGCAGTGCAGCAAATAAATAACTAAATGATCAATGGGTAAATATGTAACCATCTAAGTGAAATGCAAGTGAGAGTAACACTAAAACTTAGGCTGAAGCCACTACAAGCTCTGTGTCGGGGAGCCGGTAGCGGTAATAAACACGTAATGTGCCTAGCTCTGCTACGAGAGTCTGAGGCCTCACAATAGTAGTAGATAGACATATGAAATAGCCTGTAGCCTGTGTGTCTCTCCCCACCCAATGTAACCACGCATATCATGACCATAACGTCTCATGCCCATGTCAAGCGCGATCATAGCTAATGCAACAAGTCATAAGTATCTAAGAGTATAATATCCATGTCCTGTATCCTATACAGAATCACCACGAATATCTCGGGAAAATCCTGTCTCATGAATAGTGTCAAGTGTCCTGGGTCATATGGTACTTGATAAGACAAGTACGAGAATAAAGTGTCACGAATGTCCATCTCTAGATGACCGTACCCAACACTGCGCACAGTGTCGGCACCCGACTGATAATCGGACGCTAAGTACGTCACACGGTCCTAGGTTGAGCATGCACAGCACTATAATAAAGCAAGGAATATATATAACAATACTGTAGAGTTTGGCAAGGTACACTTGCCTGATGTTTGAATATCAACTGTCGTCCTGGTATCGGTGGATCCGGTAGGTACTACTCCGGAAGCTGTAATAAATATCACCAACAGTCTCAGAAGATGTCAAATAGCTGGAAATGCCTGTCCTTACGTCCAATTTGGACACAGGGGCAAAAAGGTCATTTTTGGGCCAAAGTGGGGTCCACGTGTGGCCCACTTCGCACCGAAAAACGTGCCGAGGGTAACAGTCTCTAAATGAGACAAACTATGGGTCAAACAACTATAAATGTCAATACGATCCCAACGGTATGTCCAAATTTAGATTCCGATGAGCCGAACATAATTTGGTCCAAAAAGTCAACTGTGGGGCCCGCCAATTGGCGATCTGGTCAACCGTCTCAGAAATGCGTGAAAATTGGGTCACAGGACCAGCGTGTTACCATGCGTCCAGTGGCGTAAGTTTTGTCGCAATCTGACAAGCGTGCACGAAATACTCGCGAGTTCCATAAAAGTGGCGATACGGATTGTGTTCGCGGATACGGCCTGATTTCGGCGCGCACACGCGTCCAAATCAGTCCCCACGAATTTTCACGTGTACGATTATGCTGCGTGCACTATTCGGTACACTTGGCACACGGCGGGGCGGTCCCGTTTGGCGGAGCGCGCTCCGATCTCCCACTTTTAGAAAACCGGAAAAAGTGGGTGCGCGCAGTTTTGTGACGACTACAATTTGGTCCACAGCAACTAATAGCACAAAGTTATAATACAGAAAATAAACTAGGTCATGTAATCTACAGGTATCAAAAAGAATCGTCGAATTCGGATCTCTGTGGTGGGAGATACGAACTCGACAATATGGGTGGTCATCGCAAGTTTCTGCGATTGCAGAATTCTGTCTGCTCGCGCTGACTTGGGTGCTGTTTTTCACCTAGGGGCACACGTTTTCCGAGGTTGACTATAAAACAAATATTTGAGAGGGTTAAGGGAAGATCATACCTATGAAAACGGATCTGCGTTTGGTCGAGCGAGTCAACGGAAAATTACGCCGGAGCGAAGGTGCCTCGAGTGGGAGACTGCAGTTCGCGATGTCGGCGTCGACGGGATGGTTGGATGGCTTGGGGAGGCTTCTCTGGCTGCGGTGACGGCTCTAGATGGGAAGGGAAGTCTGGAGTTTTAGGTTAGGATTTTGGAGAACTAATCATATATATATATATATATGTTATATATTAAGAGAGAGAGAGGGGAAGTAGCGGCGGCCAAAGGGTCGGGTCCTAAGTGAATTAGCAAAGTTGCTGTGATCCCACAGCAACTAGATTGCAAAAAGGGCGGTTGGACAAAATATGCAGCAAGTTTGCTAAGAAGGAATCTAAAGCCATGCAAAGTGGTATAAGTATAAAGTAGTTATTAATATACTAATTGATATTATATTATTATTATTCTTATTAAATTAATTCCTTTTCCTTTCTTTCTTTTCTTTCTTTCTTTAATATATATATACATATATATTTGTATATATATATATATATATATATATATATATATATATATATATATATATATACTCATGAAAAATTTATAGGATAGGGTATTGCACATCGTTAGGCTAGCAACAGCCCAAGGGGTCTCCTACATGGAATAAATTCCGAAAAATTCCTGATGGTCCCACAAGTCCTCTAAGTGCCCGAACACCTAACATAAAAATTATTAAAAATCTATTTCTCCTATTTAGACCTAATTTCTACAAATTAATTAATAATTAATAAATAAAAGGTATATACGATTTTCTAGGAAGGGGGTTTTATATTCTACCCAACTTATAAAAATTTCGTCCTCGAAATTAAAATTAAGCCACGATAGAATGCAATGATGGTATAAGATTTGCATTGTTTAAAATGCAAGGTTAGGTTTAAAGGGGTGGGCGATGTTGCACGTTGCACATCCCGGAAAAATCATGGAAAAATCCATATGAGCGAACAATAGGTTTCTTCATGTGTCATGTCCAATGGTGTGGACACATAAATGCTCTTTTGCATAAAAGCGTCCAACAATTGGAAAATTGCACCAAGATGAGAATTGGATGATGGGCATGCCTAGGATAAGGGTGTAGAATTTGTAGAAAGGCAGTGGCTAGTGTAGTGCTCCAATTATCGGAGCACGGTAAGGCGTGTCAAGTGATATCATGTTGTAAAACTAAATAAAAATACTGTATTCTATTTCTAAGTGGATTCGCTAGCCTCAGTCTCACTATCTAGGCCGAGTAGGTCAAATTCTTAGGTGAGGGGGTTTCACAATTCAGCCAACTTAAGACAATATCGTCCTCAAAATTGAAATAAGGCAGAATCGGTTAGTCCTTTATGTACAATAAGGCAAGTCAGTCGCAATCTTCTTGCGATAACTAAAATTCTAATCATATCCATTGCAATCACTTCTAGGTTAAGATGTCCACTGCTCCAATCAAAATTTTAATTCTTAATTCAATTCACCAAATTGAAAAATAATTTAAATGCAGTCCACCAATATTCAAGTCTGAAATTCTATATTTATCCTCTAATTCGAATTGGTGATTCTACCTTCATTGTTCAAAATTTAACTCTTGCACTTAAGGTATAAATATTGGGTCCTCAATATCAATTCATTGATCCTCATCATCTTAGTCATCCTTCTAACTTTCTCAAAATTACAATGGCTTGAACCTCTCCCAATCTAATCTTACTCGGAAAGAAATTCCTCCCGAGTTGACAATGCACTACTACCCAACTTAGAATTTACCCATATATTATCTAAGACTACTCATCTAATAAATCTATGCCCCAACTCATTTAATCATGTTATTGAATCCTCAAGTCTTTAACACCAAACATATAACCTATGATATTCCCTTAATCCTATATAGAAGGTCATCAATAATGCGACCGGCCTGTGGGGTGTATCTAGTACTGTCTATATATCAAACTTATACCCAGCACGAGGTTTCGTCATTCCGAAATAAGGGAAGACGAAGATCAATAATAAAGAGTTCAAGGGTGAGGTAATAGAATAGAAGTATCGGGATCAAGGCGTTTAAGAATTCAAATGGAAATGGTCAAGTTGTTGTGGATTGAAATTCTATTCTGGTAAACCTTTGTTCGCATGCTCGTATTAGTACAGTTACGTAACCGATACGATATGCTCAGACATACCTAGAGGGCAAGTATACTAGTCAACTATATCTCAATCCACGTAAAGTAGTCGTGCGAAGAGCGAACCAAAATGCACTAAGGTTGATCAGACCGTAATACACTGATTCTGAATAGACAATTGTATTAATGTACCAGTCCACTAATACATATGTCATGAACAAGCTCGATAAAGAATAAGCTTGCAAAACTAGGCTATAGAATAGCAGCATAAGTCAAGTACAACAAATTTAAGTACGCTAGATGATGATGAAAGGAGGTACAAATTATTCAAGTTCATAAAACAAAACAAACAAGCAACCATAATAATAACAGACTCTCCAATCTCTACAGTCATCATACAACCTCCTTGTCCAAGTCGCTAGTCGACCAGTTAGGGGCAAGGACCTCTAAATTCTACAGTCTGAATTAAACACTATCTTCTAATGCAAGTCTAAAGTTGTGTCATCCTAGTTCACTTCATCAATGGATCAATAGGGCTAGTTGGTACTATGTTGTGAGGCATACTACCCAACTTATAAAAGAATTAAACTAATACCGTGATCGTCTTAAGAGGATCCTACAAATAACCTTGCACATGTAAATAAAACAGAAACTCTTATTAGGGTATATGAGGAAGGATCTTGATACCTATTAGGGTCTCCTATTGCATTATATAGGTAAGGGTCACCTTAAGTCTTAGTCATAACACTTACAAGCAAGTGTCAATGGTAAGGATAGAAGAGTTACGGGCCGTCAAGGAGGAAGGGTCTAACTTGTATCGAGGTGAGGGTACAAATTTCATGATTTAAAAATTAAGGGTTAATCATTGGTCACAATCTACAAAACAACTTAAACTTATCAAGTTCTAACTACCAAGCATAAAGATTTCACACTCAAGGCTACAACTATAAGCCTAGCAAACTATGAGCCTTTAACCAAGAATAAAATTACTTGGCCTACTATCCGAAGTGTCAGATGGCGCGAGTTGAAAGATAAAGAGAAGAAACGTAATTAGCCGTCGCAAAATAGCGAGCGCTATGGTCGCAGGGAAATAATATAAAATAAAGATAGAGGGCTCTAGATAGCATCATGGTTCTCTAAGGGGAGTGGGGTGTTGGTTGCTATGTTCGGGGTATGATCAAGGGAGAAGTGTTGATTACATTCCTCTAGGCTTCCTAGGGTGCTGTCTACTAATAACAAGACAATGATATAAGTTTATAGTTCCAATATCATCTAACTATGAAGGTTAGGTTTAGTCCAAACATTAAGTTTTTGTTTTCTATGGGTTCCTCCATGCTAGGGGCAAACATTATGGTAAAACTTCTAACTATCTCTAGTAGTGTCTATACTACTCAAGTCTTCTTAATACATCCGGGTAATGGTAAACCAATTATAGGGATAAGGGATTCTAGGGTTCACTAGATATTCTAAACTTAGTGGTGTATCTATAATCTCGTTGTATTCTTAATAGGTGTGCTACCCTAATTATCATCCTAATACCAGGGGTTCCTATATTCTAGCAGAAGTCCATACTCAAAGAACTATTAAGGAAGTACAGGAATCAAGTGGGATGCAATTGTTCAAATAGAACAGATGGGAGGAAGATGAATCATAGCCAATTATGGATGAGATCCTATACTCTAGTCCTAAGCGCAGGCTGGTCCGGTCCCTAAGTTGAAACCGAACTATTTAGTCGTAGACCTGCATGGGCCACCACAAAAACCATGTCATGCCCCAGACCCAAAATACCGTGGGACCAGACACGTGGCAATGGCCAGCAGTACGCACCGATGGACCAACTCAATATAATGGATCCATCAGGGCATACTTAAGCTGTAAAACAAGTCTACGACAATCATGGCATAACTAATCTCATCCACACAAGATATAAAATATGATCCACAGAATAATAAGGAATGTAAATCATCATCTAGTCTCACAAAGTACTTCGGGGAACAACCCGATAAATATCTAGTACAATGGTTCAAATGACCAGAATATAAAAGACTGAAATAAATAATAAAAGCTGAGCAAGATCATGGATGCTCAAGAGAAGTCTTCAGCTAAGACCTCGTCCTCAGATGGTGGTACAGCTCCTGGATCAGCTCCTGCTCCGGTCCCGTAAACCTCGGGAAAAGCCTCGTCTGTAAAATCTGGGGACAAACATCCGGATCCAGGTCCTCAGGGGACATAGCAAGGTACAAGAAAACTCATGCCAAATAAATACAGATAAGCAGTGCAGCAAATAAATAACTAAATGATCAATGGGTAAATATGTAACCATCTAAGTGAAATGCAAGTGAGAGTAACACTAAAACTTAGGCTGAAGCCACTACAAGCTCTGTGTCGGGGAGCCGGTAGCGGTAATAAACACGTAATGTGCCTAGCTCTGCTACGAGAGTCTGAGGCCTCACAATAGTAGTAGATAGACATATGAAATAGCCTGTAGCCTGTGTGTCTCTCCCCACCCAATGTAACCACGCATATCATGACCATAACGTCTCATGCCCATGTCAAGCGCGATCATAGCTAATGCAACAAGTCATAAGTATCTAAGAGTATAATGTCCATGTCCTGTATCCTATACAGAATCACCACGAATATCTCGGGAAAATCCTGTCTCATGAATAGTGTCAAGTGTCCTGGGTCATATGGTACTTGATAAGACAAGTACGAGAATAAAGTGTCACGAATGTCCATCTCTAGATGACCGTACCCAACACTGCGCACAGTGTCGGCACCCGACTGATAATCGGACGCTAAGTACGTCACACGGTCCTAGGTTGAGCATGCACAGCACTATAATAAAGCAAGGAATATATATAACAATACTGTAGAGTTTGGCAAGGTACACTTGCCTGATGTTTGAATATCAACTGTCGTCCTGGTATCGGTGGATCCGGTAGGTACTACTCCGGAAGCTGTAATAAATATCACCAACAGTCTCAGAAGATGTCAAATAGCTGGAAATGCCTGTCCTTACGTCCAATTTGGACACAGGGGCAAAAAGGTCATTTTTGGGCCAAAGTGGGGTCCACGTGTGGCCCACTTCGCACCGAAAAACGTGCCGAGGGTAACAGTCTCTAAATGGGACAAACTATGGGTCAAACAACTCTAAATGTCAATACGATCCCAACGGTATGTCCAAATTTAGATTCCGATGAGCCGAACATAATTTGGTCCAAAAAGTCAACTGTGGGGCCCGCCAATTGGCGATCTGGTCAACCGTCTCAGAAATGCGTGAAAATTGGGTCACAGGACCAGCGTGTTACCATGCGTCCAGTGGCGTAAGTTTCGTCGCAATCTGACAAGCGTGCACGAAATACTCGCGAGTTCCATAAAAGTGGCGATACGGATTGTGTTCGCGGATACGGCCTGATTTCGGCGCGCACACGCGTCCAAATCAGTCCCCACGAATTTTCACGTGTCCGATTATGCTGCGTGCACTATTCGGTACACTTGGCACACGGCGGGGCGGTCCCGTTTGGCGGGGCGCGCTCCGATCTCCCACTTTTAGAAAACCGAAAAAAGTGGGTGCGCGCAGTTTTGTGACGACTACAATTTGGTCCACAGCAACTAATAGCACAAAGTTATAATACAGAAAATAAACTAGGTCATGTAATCTACAGGTATCAAAAAGAATCGTCGAATTCGGATCTCTGTGGTGGGAGATACGAACTCGACAATATGGGTGGTCATCGCAAGTTTCTGCGATTGCAGAATTCTGTCTGCTCGCGCTGACTTGGGTGCTGTTTTTCACCTAGGGGCACACGTTTTCCGAGGTTGACTATAAAACAAATATTTGAGAGGGTTAAGGGAAGATCATACCTATGAAAACGGATCTGCGTTTGGTCGAGCGAGTCAACGGAAAATTACGCCGGAGCGAAGGTGCCTCGAGTGGGAGACTGCAGTTCGCGATGTCGGCGTCGACGGGATGGTTGGATGGCTTGGGGAGGCTTCTCTGGCTGCGGTGACGGCTCTAGATGGGAAGGGAAGTCTGGAGTTTTAGGTTAGGGTTTTGGAGAACTAATCATATATATATATATATATGTTATATATTAAGAGAGAGAGAGGGGAAGTAGCGGCGGCCAAAGGGTCGGGTCCTAAGTGAATTAGCAAAGTTGCTGTGATCCCACAGCAACTAGATTGCAAAAAGGGCGGTTGGACAAAATATGCAGCAAGTTTGCTAAGAAGGAATCTAAAGCCATGCAAAGTGGTATAAGTATAAAGTAGTTATTAATATACTAATTGATATTATATTATTATTATTCTTATTAAATTAATTCCTTTTCCTTTCTTTCTTTTCTTTCTTTCTTTAATATATATATACATATATATTTGTATATATATATATATATATATATATATATATATACTCATGAAAAATTTATAGGATAGGGTATTGCACATCGTTAGGCTAGCAACAGCCCAAGGGGTCTCCTACATGGAATAAATTCCGAAAAATTCCTGATGGTCCCACAAGTCCTCTAAGTGCCCGAACACCTAACATAAAAATTATTAAAAATCTATTTCTCCTATTTAGACCTAATTTCTACAAATTAATTAATAATTAATAAATAAAAGGTATATACGATTTTCTAGGAAGGGGGTTTTACATTCTACCCAACTTATAAAAATTTCGTCCTCGAAATTAAAATTAAGCCACGATAGAATGCAATGATGGTATAAGATTTGCATTGTTTAAAATGCAAGGTTAGGTTTAAAGGGGTGGGCGATGTTGCACGTTGCACATCCCGGAAAAATCATGGAAAAATCCATATGAGCGAACAATAGGTTTCTTCATGTGTCATGTCCAATGGTGTGGACACATAAATGCTCTTTTGCATAAAAGCGTCCAACAATTGGAAAATTGCACCAAGATGAGAATTGGATGATGGGCATGCCTAGGATAAGGGTGTAGAATTTGTAGAAAGGCAGTGGCTAGTGTAGTGCTCCAATTATCGGAGCACGGTAAGGTGTGTCAAGTGATATCATGTTGTAAAACTAAATAAAAATACTGTATTCTATTTCTAAGTGGATTCGCTAGCCTCAGTCTCACTATCTAGGCCGAGTAGGTCAAATTCTTAGGTGAGGGGGTTTCACAATTCAGCCAACTTAAGACAATATCGTCCTCAAAATTGAAATAAGGCAGAATCGGTTAGTCCTTTATGTACAATAAGGCAAGTCAGTCGCAATCTTCTTGCGATAACTAAAATCCTAATCATATCCATTGCAATCACTTCTAGGTTAAGATGTCCACTGCTCCAATCAAAATTTTAATTCTTAATTCAATTCACCAAATTGAAAAATAATTTAAATGCAGTCCACCAATATTCAAGTCTGAAATTCTATATTTATCCTCTAATTCGAATTGGTGATTCTACCTTCATTGTTCAAAATTTAACTCTTGCACTTAAGGTATAAATATTGGGTCCTCAATATCAATTCATTGATCCTCATCATCTTAGTCATCCTTCTAACTTTCTCAAAATTACAATGGCTTGAACCTCTCCCAATCTAATCTTACTCGGAAAGAAATTCCTCCCGAGTTGACAATGCACTACTACCCAACTTAGAATTTACCCATATATTATCTAAGACTACTCATCTAATAAATCTATGCCCCAACTCATTTAATCATGTTATTGAATCCTCAAGTCTTTAACACCAAACATATAACCTATGATATTCCCTTAATCCTATATAGAAGGTCATCAATAATGCGACCGGCCTGTGGGGTGTATCTAGTACTGTCTATATATCAAACTTATACCCAGCACGAGGTTTCGTCATTCCGAAATAAGGGAAGACGAAGATCAATAATAAAGAGTTCAAGGGTGAGGTAATAGAATAGAAGTATCGGGATCAAGGCGTTTAAGAATTCAAATGGAAATGGTCAAGTTGTTGTGGATTGAAATTCTATTCTGGTAAACCTTTGTTCGCATGCTCGTATTAGTACAGTTACGTAACCGATACGATATGCTCAGACATACCTAGAGGGCAAGTATACTAGTCAACTATATCTCAATCCACGTAAAGTAGTCGTGCGAAGAGCGAACCAAAATGCACTAAGGTTGATCAGACCGTAATACACTGATTCTGAATAGACAATTGTATTAATGTACCAGTCCACTAATACATATGTCATGAACAAGCTCGATAAAGAATAAGCTTGCAAAACTAGGCTATAGAATAGCAGCATAAGTCAAGTACAACAAATTTAAGTACGCTAGATGATGATGAAAGGAGGTACAAATTATTCAAGTTCATAAAACAAAACAAACAAGCAACCATAATAATAACAGACTCTCCAATCTCTACAGTCATCATACAACCTCCTTGTCCAAGTCGCTAGTCGACCAGTTAGGGGCAAGGACCTCTAAATTCTACAGTCTGAATTAAACACTATCTTCTAATGCAAGTCTAAAGTTGTGTCATCCTAGTTCACTTCATCAATGGATCAATAGGGCTAGTTGGTACTATGTTGTGAGGCATACTACCCAACTTATAAAAGAATTAAACTAATACCGTGATCGTCTTAAGAGGATCCTACAAATAACCTTGCACATGTAAATAAAACAGAAACTCTTATTAGGGTATATGAGGAAGGATCTTGATACCTATTAGGGTCTCCTATTGCATTATATAGGTAAGGGTCACCTTAAGTCTTAGTCATAACACTTACAAGCAAGTGTCAATGGTAAGGATAGAAGAGTTACGGGCCGTCAAGGAGGAAGGGTCTAACTTGTATCGAGGTGAGGGTACAAATTTCATGATTTAAAAATTAAGGGTTAATCATTGGTCACAATCTACAAAACAACTTAAACTTATCAAGTTCTAACTACCAAGCATAAAGATTTCACACTCAAGGCTACAACTATAAGCCTAGCAAACTATGAGCCTTTAACCAAGAATAAAATTACTTGGCCTACTATCCGAAGTGTCAGATGGCGCGAGTTGAAAGATAAAGAGAAGAAACGTAATTAGCCGTCGCAAAATAGCGAGCGTTATGGTCGCAGGGAAATAATATAAAATAAAGATAGAGGGCTCTAGATAGCATCATGGTTCTCTAAGGGGAGTGGGGTGTTGGTTGCTATGTTCGGGGTATGATCAAGGGAGAAGTGTTGATTACATTCCTCTAGGCTTCCTAGGGTGCTGTCTACTAATAACAAGACAATGATATAAGTTTATAGTTCCAATATCATCTAACTATGAAGGTTAGGTTTAGTCCAAACATTAAGTTTTTGTTTTCTATGGGTTCCTCCATGCTAGGGGCAAACATTATGGTAAAACTTCTAACTATCTCTAGTAGTGTCTATACTACTCAAGTCTTCTTAATACATCCGGGTAATGGTAAACCAATTATAGGGATAAGGGATTCTAGGGTTCACTAGATATTCTAAACTTAGTGGTGTATCTATAATCTCGTTGTATTCTTAATAGGTGTGCTACCCTAATTATCATCCTAATACCAGGGGTTCCTATATTCTAGCAGAAGTCCATACTCAAAGAACTATTAAGGAAGTACAGGAATCAAGTGGGATGCAATTGTTCAAATAGAACAGATGGGAGGAAGATGAATCATAGCCAATTATGGATGAGATCCTATACTCTAGTCCTAAGCGCAGGCTGGTCCGGTCCCTAAGTTGAAACCGAACTATTTAGTCGTAGACCTGCATGGGCCACCACAAAAACCATGTCATGCCCCAGACCCAAAATACCGTGGGACCAGACACGTGGCAATGGCCAGCAGTACGCACCGATGGACCAACTCAATATAATGGATCCATCAGGGCATACTTAAGCTGTAAAACAAGTCTACGACAATCATGGCATAACTAATCTCATCCACACAAGATATAAAATATGATCCACAGAATAATAAGGAATGTAAATCATCATCTAGTCTCACAAAGTACTTCGGGGAACAACCCGATAAATATCTAGTACAATGGTTCAAATGACCAGAATATAAAAGACTGAAATAAATAATAAAAGCTGAGCAAGATCATGGATGCTCAAGAGAAGTCTTCAGCTAAGACCTCGTCCTCAGATGGTGGTACAGCTCCTGGATCAGCTCCTGCTCCGGTCCCGTAAACCTCAGGAAAAGCCTCGTCTGTAAAATCTGGGGACAAACATCCGGATCCAGGTCCTCAGGGGACATAGCAAGGTACAAGAAAACTCATGCCAAATAAATACAGATAAGCAGTGCAGCAAATAAATAACTAAATGATCAATGGGTAAATATGTAACCATCTAAGTGAAATGCAAGTGAGAGTAACACTAAAACTTAGGCTGAAGCCACTACAAGCTCTGTGTCGGGGAGCCGGTAGCGGTAATAAACACGTAATGTGCCTAGCTCTGCTACGAGAGTCTGAGGCCTCACAATAGTAGTAGATAGACATATGAAATAGCCTGTAGCCTGTGTGTCTCTCCCCACCCAATGTAACCACGCATATCATGACCATAACGTCTCATGCCCATGTCAAGCGCGATCATAGCTAATGCAACAAGTCATAAGTATCTAAGAGTATAATGTCCATGTCCTGTATCCTATACAGAATCACCACGAATATCTCGAGAAAATCCTGTCTCATGAATAGTGTCAAGTGTCCTGGGTCATATGGTACTTGATAAGACAAGTACGAGAATAAAGTGTCACGAATGTCCATCTCTAGATGACCGTACCCAACACTGCGCACAGTGTCGGCACCCGACTGATAATCGGACGCTAAGTACGTCACACGGTCCTAGGTTGAGCATGCACAGCACTATAATAAAGCAAGGAATATATATAACAATACTGTAGAGTTTGGCAAGGTACACTTGCCTGATGTTTGAATATCAACTGTCGTCCTGGTATCGGTGGATCCGGTAGGTACTACTCCGGAAGCTGTAATAAATATCACCAACAGTCTCAGAAGATGTCAAATAGCTGGAAATGCCTGTCCTTACGTCCAATTTGGACACAGGGGCAAAAAGGTCATTTTTGGGCCAAAGTGGGGTCCACGTGTGGCCCACTTCGCACCGAAAAACGTGCCGAGGGTAACAGTCTCTAAATGGGACAAACTATGGGTCAAACAACTCTAAATGTCAATACGATCCCAACGGTATGTCCAAATTTAGATTCCGATGAGCCGAACATAATTTGGTCCAAAAAGTCAACTGTGGGGCCCGCCAATTGGCGATCTGGTCAACCGTCTCAGAAATGCGTAAAAATTGGGTCACAGGACCAGCGTGTTACCATGCGTCCAGTGGCGTAAGTTTCGTCGCAATCTGACAAGCGTGCACGAAATACTCGCGAGTTCCATAAAAGTGGCGATACGGATTGTGTTCGCGGATACGGCCTGATTTCGGCGCGCACACGCGTCCAAATCAGTCCCCACGAATTTTCACGTGTCCGATTATGCTGCGTGCACTATTCGGTACACTTGGCACACGGCGGGGCGGTCCCGTTTGGCGGGGCGCGCTCCGATCTCCCACTTTTAGAAAACCGGAAAAAGTGGGTGCGCGCAGTTTTGTGACGACTACAATTTGGTCCACAGCAACTAATAGCACAAAGTTATAATACAGAAAATAAACTAGGTCATGTAATCTACAGGTATCAAAAAGAATCGTCGAATTCGGATCTCTGTGGTGGGAGATACGAACTCGACAATATGGGTGGTCATCGCAAGTTTCTGCGATTGCAGAATTCTGTCTGCTCGCGCTGACTTGGGTGCTGTTTTTCACCTAGGGGCACACGTTTTCCGAGGTTGACTATAAAACAAATATTTGAGAGGGTTAAGGGAAGATCATACCTATGAAAACGGATCTGCGTTTGGTCGAGCGAGTCAACGGAAAATTACGTCGGAGCGAAGGTGCCTCGAGTGGGAGACTGCAGTTCGCGATGTCGGCGTCGACGGGATGGTTGGATGGCTTGGGGAGGCTTCTCTGGCTGCGGTGACGGCTCTAGATGGGAAGGGAAGTCTGGAGTTTTAGGTTAGGGTTTTGGAGAACTAATCATATATATATATATATGTTATATATTAAGAGAGAGAGAGGGGAAGTAGCGGCGGCCAAAGGGTCGGGTCCTAAGTGAATTAGCAAAGTTGCTGTGATCCCACAGCAACTAGATTGCAAAAAGGGCGGTTGGACAAAATATGCAGCAAGTTTGCTAAGAAGGAATCTAAAGCCATGAAAGTGGTATAAGTATAAAGTAGTTATTAATATACTAATTGATATTATATTATTATTATTCTTATTAAATTAATTCCTTTTCCTTTCTTTCTTTTCTTTCTTTCTTTAATATATATATACATATATATTTGTATATATATATATATATATATATATATATATACTCATGAAAAATTTATAGGATAGGGTATTGCACATCGTTAGGCTAGCAACAGCCCAAGGGGTCTCCTACATGGAATAAATTCCGAAAAATTCCTGATGGTCCCACAAGTCCTCTAAGTGCCCGAACACCTAACATAAAAATTATTAAAAATCTATTTCTCCTATTTAGACCTAATTTCTATAAATTAATTAATAATTAATAAATAAAAGGTATATACGATTTTCTAGGAAGGGGGTTTTACATTCTACCCAACTTATAAAAATTTCGTCCTCGAAATTAAAATTAAGCCACGATAGAATGCAATGATGGTATAAGATTTGCATTGTTTAAAATGCAAGGTTAGGTTTAAAGGGGTGGGCGATGTTGCACGTTGCACATCCCGGAAAAATCATGGAAAAATCCATATGAGCGAACAATAGGTTTCTTCATGTGTCATGTCCAATGGCGTGGACACATAAATGCTCTTTTGCATAAAAGCGTCCAACAATTGGAAAATTGCACCAAGATGAGAATTGGATGATGGGCATGCCTAGGATAAGGGTGTAGAATTTGTAGAAAGGCAGTGGCTAGTGTAGTGCTCCAATTATCGGAGCACGGTAAGGCGTGTCAAGTGATATCATGTTGTAAAACTAAATAAAAATACTGTATTCTATTTCTAAGTGGATTCGCTAGCCTCAGTCTCACTATCTAGGCCGAGTAGGTCAAATTCTTAGGTGAGGGGGTTTCACAATTCAGCCAACTTAAGACAATATCGTCCTCAAAATTGAAATAAGGCAGAATCGGTTAGTCCTTTATGTACAATAAGGCAAGTCAGTCGCAATCTTCTTGCGATAACTAAAATCCTAATCATATCCATTGCAATCACTTCTAGGTTAAGATGTCCACTGCTCCAATCAAAATTTTAATTCTTAATTCAATTCACCAAATTGAAAAATAATTTAAATGCAGTCCACCAATATTCAAGTCTGAAATTCTATATTTATCCTCTAATTCGAATTGGTGATTCTACCTTCATTGTTCAAAATTTAACTCTTGCACTTAAGGTATAAATATTGGGTCCTCAATATCAATTCATTGATCCTCATCATCTTAGTCATCCTTCTAATTTTCTCAAAATTACAATGGCTTGAACCTCTCCCAATCTAATCTTACTCGGAAAGAAATTCCTCCCGAGTTGACAATGCACTACTACCCAACTTAGAATTTACCCATATATTATCTAAGACTACTCATCTAATAAATCTATGCCCCAACTCATTTAATCATGTTATTGAATCCTCAAGTCTTTAACACCAAACATATAACCTATGATATTCCCTTAATCCTATATAGAAGGTCATCAATAATGCGACCGGCCTGTGGGGTGTATCTAGTACTGTCTATATATCAAACTTATACCCAGCACGAGGTTTCGTCATTCCGAAATAAGGGAAGACGAAGATCAATAATAAAGAGTTCAAGGGTGAGGTAATAGAATAGAAGTATCGGGATCAAGGCGTTTAAGAATTCAAATGGAAATGGTCAAGTTGTTGTGGATTGAAATTCTATTCTGGTAAACCTTTGTTCGCATGCTCGTATTAGTACAGTTACGTAACCGATACGATATGCTCAGACATACCTAGAGGGCAAGTATACTAGTCAACTATATCTCAATCCACGTAAAGTAGTCGTGCGAAGAGCGAACCAAAATGCACTAAGGTTGATCAGACCGTAATACACTGATTCTGAATAGACAATTGTATTAATGTACCAGTCCACTAATACATATGTCATGAACAAGCTCGATAAAGAATAAGCTTGCAAAACTAGGCTATAGAATAGCAGCATAAGTCAAGTACAACAAATTTAAGTACGCTAGATGATGATGAAAGGAGGTACAAATTATTCAAGTTCATAAAACAAAACAAACAAGCAACCATAATAATAACAGACTCTCCAATCTCTACAGTCATCATACAACCTCCTTGTCCAAGTCGCTAGTCGACCAGTTAGGGGCAAGGACCTCTAAATTCTACAGTCTGAATTAAACACTATCTTCTAATGCAAGTCTAAAGTTGTGTCATCCTAGTTCACTTCATCAATGGATCAATAGGGCTAGTTGGTACTATGTTGTGAGGCATACTACCCAACTTATAAAAGAATTAAACTAATACCGTGATCATCTTAAGAGGATCCTACAAATAACCTTGCACATGTAAATAAAACAGAAACTCTTATTAGGGTATATGAGGAAGGATCTTGATACCTATTAGGGTCTTCTATTGCATTATATAGGTAAGGGTCACCTTAAGTCTTAGTCATAACACTTACAAGCAAGTGTCAATGGTAAGGATAGAAGAGTTACGGGCCGTCAAGGAGGAAGGGTCTAACTTGTATCGAGGTGAGGGTACAAATTTCATGATTTAAAAATTAAGGGTTAATCATTGGTCACAATCTACAAAACAACTTAAACTTATCAAGTTCTAACTACCAAGCATAAAGATTTCACACTCAAGGCTACAACTATAAGCCTAGCAAACTATGAGCCTTTAACCAAGAATAAAATTACTTGGCCTACTATCCGAAGTGTCAGATGGCGCGAGTTGAAAGATAAAGAGAAGAAACGTAATTAGCCGTCGCAAAATAGCGAGCGCTATGGTCGCAGGGAAATAATATAAAATAAAGATAGAGGGCTCTAGATAGCATCATGGTTCTCTAAGGGGAGTGGGGTGTTGGTTGCTATGTTCGGGGTATGATCAAGGGAGAAGTGTTGATTACATTCCTCTAGGCTTCCTAGGGTGCTGTCTACTAATAACAAGACAATGATATAAGTTTATAGTTCCAATATCATCTAACTATGAAGGTTAGGTTTAGTCCAAACATTAAGTTTTTATTTTCTATGGGTTCCTCCATGCTAGGGGCAAACATTATGGTAAAACTTCTAACTATCTCTAGTAGTGTCTATACTACTCAAGTCTTCTTAATACATCCGGGTAATGGTAAACCAATTATAGGGATAAGGGATTCTAGGGTTCACTAGATATTCTAAACTTAGTGGTGTATCTATAATCTCGTTGTATTCTTAATAGGTGTGCTACCCTAATTATCATCCTAATACCAGGGGTTCCTATATTCTAGCAGAAGTCCATACTCAAAGAACTATTAAGGAAGTACAGGAATCAAGTGGGATGCAATTGTTCAAATAGAACAGATGGGAGGAAGATGAATCATAGCCAATTATGGATGAGATCCTATACTCTAGTCCTAAGCGCAGGCTGGTCCGGTCCCTAAGTTGAAACCGAACTATTTAGTCGTAGACCTGCATGGGCCACCACAAAAACTATGTCATGCCCCAGACCCAAAATACCGTGGGACCAGACACGTGGCAATGGCCAGCAGTACGCACCGATGGACCAACTCAATATAATGGATCCATCAGGGCATACTTAAGCTGTAAAACAAGTCTACGACAATCATGGCATAACTAATCTCATCCACACAAGATATAAAATATGATCCACAGAATAATAAGGAATGTAAATCATCATCTAGTCTCACAAAGTACTTCGGGGAACAACCCGATAAATATCTAGTACAATGGTTCAAATGACCAGAATATAAAAGACTGAAATAAATAATAAAAGCTGAGCAAGATCATGGATGCTCAAGAGAAGTCTTCAGCTAAGACCTCGTCCTCAGATGGTGGTACAGCTCCTGGATCAGCTCCTGCTCCGGTCCCGTAAACCTCGGGAAAAGCCTCGTCTGTAAAATCTGGGGACAAACATCCGGATCCAGGTCCTCAGGGGACATAGCAAGGTACAAGAAAACTCATGCCAAATAAATACAGATAAGCAGTGCAGCAAATAAATAACTAAATGATCAATGGGTAAATATGTAACCATCTAAGTGAAATGCAAGTGAGAGTAACACTAAAACTTAGGCTGAAGCCACTACAAGCTCTGTGTCGGGGAGCCGGTAGCGGTAATAAACACGTAATGTGCCTAGCTCTGCTACGAGAGTCTGAGGCCTCACAATAGTAGTAGATAGACATATGAAATAGCCTGTAGCCTGTGTGTCTCTCCCCACCCAATGTAACCACGCATATCATGACCATAACGTCTCATGCCCATGTCAAGCGCGATCATAGCTAATGCAACAAGTCATAAGTATCTAAGAGTATAATGTCCATGTCCTGTATCCTATACAGAATCACCACGAATATCTCGGGAAAATCCTGTCTCATGAATAGTGTCAAGTGTCCTGGGTCATATGGTACTTGATAAGACAAGTACGAGAATAAAGTGTCACGAATGTCCATCTCTAGATGACCGTACCCAACACTGCGCACAGTGTCGGCACCCGACTGATAATCGGACGCTAAGTACGTCACACGGTCCTAGGTTGAGCATGCACAGCACTATAATAAAGCAAGGAATATATATAACAATACTGTAGAGTTTGGCAAGGTACACTTGCCTGATGTTTGAATATCAACTGTCGTCCTGGTATCGGTGGATCCGGTAGGTACTACTCCGGAAGCTGTAATAAATATCACCAACAGTCTCAGAAGATGTCAAATAGCTGGAAATGCCTGTCCTTACGTCCAATTTGGACACAGGGGCAAAAAGGTCATTTTTGGGCCAAAGTGGGGTCCACGTGTGGCCCACTTCGCACCGAAAAACGTGCCGAGGGTAACAGTCTCTAAATGGGACAAACTATGGGTCAAACAACTCTAAATGTCAATACGATCCCAACGGTATGTCCAAATTTAGATTTCGATGAGCCGAACATAATTTGGTCCAAAAAGTCAACTGTGAGGCCCGCCAATTGGCGATCTGGTCAACCGTCTCAGAAATGCGTGAAAATTGGGTCACAGGACCAGCGTGTTACCATGCGTCCAGTGGCGTAAGTTTTGTCGCAATCTGACAAGCGTGCACGAAATACTCGCGAGTTCCATAAAAGTGGCGATACGGATTGTGTTCGCGGATACGGCCTGATTTCGGCGCGCACACGCGTCCAAATCAGTCCCCACGAATTTTCACGTGTCCGATTATGCTGCGTGCACTATTCGGTACACTTGGCACACGGCGGGGCGGTCCCGTTTGGCGGGACGCGCTCCGATCTCCCACTTTTAGAAAACCGAAAAAAGTGGGTGCGCGCAGTTTTGTGACGACTACAATTTGGTCCACAGCAACTAATAGCACAAAGTTATAATACAGAAAATAAACTAGGTCATGTAATCTACAGGTATCAAAAAAATCGTCGAATTCGGATCTCTGTGGTGGGAGATACGAACTCGACAATATGGGTGGTCATCGCAAGTTTCTGCGATTGCAGAATTCTGTCTGCTCGCGCTGACTTGGGTGCTGTTTTTCACCTAGGGGCACACGTTTTTCGAGGTTGACTATAAAACAAATATTTGAGAGGGTTAAGGGAAGATCATACCTATGAAAACGGATCTGCGTTTGGTCGAGCGAGTCAACGGAAAATTACGCCGGAGCGAAGGTGCCTCGAGTGGGAGACTGCAGTTCGCGATGTCGGCGTCGACGGGATGGTTGGATGGCTTGGGGAGGCTTCTCTGGCTGCGGTGACGGCTCTAGATGGGAAGGGAAGTCTGGAGTTTTAGGTTAGGGTTTTGGAGAACTAATCATATATATATATATATGTTATATATTAAGAGAGAGAGAGGGGAAGTAGCGGCGGCCAAAGGGTCGGGTCCTAAGTGAATTAGCAAAGTTGCTGTGATCCCACAGCAACTAGATTGCAAAAAGGGCGGTTGGACAAAATATGCAGCAAGTTTGCTAAGAAGGAATCTAAAGCCATGCAAAGTGGTATAAGTATAAAGTAGTTATTAATATACTAATTGATATTATATTATTATTATTCTTATTAAATTAATTCCTTTTCCTTTCTTTCTTTTCTTTCTTTCTTTAATATATATATACATATATATTTGTATATATATATATATATATATATATATATATATATATATATATATATATATATATATATATATATACTCATGAAAAATTTATAGGATAGGGTATTGCACATCGTTAGGCTAGCAACAGCCCAAGGGGTCTCCTACATGGAATAAATTCCGAAAAATTCCTGATGGTCCCACAAGTCCTCTAAGTGCCCGAACACCTAACATAAAAATTATTAAAAATCTATTTCTCCTATTTAGACCTAATTTCTACAAATTAATTAATAATTAATAAATAAAAGGTATATACGATTTTTTAGGAAGGGGGTTTTACACTCTCCACTCGAGGGAATATGGTTGTCGAATTCCGAGCTCACGCAGTGAGTCCTGATTACCTATTGAGTCCAAGCGGGCTCGCAGTTCTCGCACCTCCCGTATTTCTTCCCAATCCTCATCTACTGCAGAAGGAGTAGATGATCCGGACCTAATGTGATCACCGTTGAATGGTGGAACGGTGGCGTTTGAGTCTTCATTTGTCCTAAGATCTTGACTAGCTTGTCCCGAGGTTCTTGGTGGCTGTGAGGCCATGTTTACCTTGATCTCTAGTATTGTCTGGGTTAAGGCTTGCATCAACGCATGCATGGTATGCATCATAGCCTCGAGGGTCACGAGGAACTGTCAATCTCTGGGGCCCTCATGATCATCCCCCGCCATATACATTGTTCTTACATGGGAGGAAGTAGATGGAACAGTGGACGTCGCACTTTCTGCCTCGGACTCTTGCAGTGAATAGTCCTCGAGAAAAGTTGTCAGTGTCACATCCTCTTCGGACTTAGAGAGCACACAAGCCCCAGCGTAGGAAGATACGTCTTCCTAGTGTGGGTGACTACCCCCAAGGATCTCAATATCTGTTCCATGGAAATCGTTATCCCCTCGGAATGCCAGGTTGTCGCAGATTTCTGGGGGATTGCTACCCCCAGCTTGCAGAATTGCTAGTGGTACTAACGAAGAACCACCCCCAACAGCTAACCATTTCTTCTTGGAGCGGGTGCCCTAAAAAACTCCTTCTGTAGGTACCGCTTCCTGTCCTTCTTGGGCCCGCCTTCTTGATACAATGGCTGAAAGTGAAGGGTTTGAGGTGCCAGACTTCTGACCTCCCCTTATGGAGGGAGACTTCCAAGCGGAATAGCACGAGACGAAGGGTATATCCTCCTCCTCTGGTAATAGTACCTATTTTTTGGGATGCTGCCGGGTAGGTGCCCTTGGTTGCAGCCGTTTGAACACCGACTGCCTGTTTGTTGGCACTGCTATTTTAGCACAGCAATAATTGATGATGATGTTGGTACAGGGGTGTCCTGGAGGGGACACTTCATATGCCATGGTTGCTTTATTTGCTTTGAGCTTGTGGTTGATCACGTTGCACAAATCAACCAAGGGCTGATCCACCTTTACACCCTTGTTATGAGATTGGGTAGACCGAGCACATGGGTGTGTAGGTGTTGTCTTTGCTCCCTGTCCTGGGGTTCGTACAAGAACTCTCCCTAAGTCATTAATGGAAGACTTTCAAGACTAACCCTGTCCGTTTGCCACTACGGGTTGGACACATGGGTTGGTCTTATACAACTTCTCGTCAGGGACTCGCGTAACAGTTAGTGGAGCCTGCTGACGGCCGGCCATATGAGCAGTTGCTTGAGCATGGCGAGCTCGCACTACCCTAGACTTCTTCAACCTAGCACACACCGGTCGTAGTATGAATAGTCCAAGTTCATATCCTCCCCTTTCTTAGCAAGGCGCATGGAGTCAACGCTGCATGAGATTCGGTCGAAGATGGAGGTTCTGCTACTTTGCTGGCCGCATGTGGTTATTTGCCTGCGGTCGATGATCGGTGTCGCGTGTGGACTTTTGCTTGCTGCTGTCGACTTATGCGGCTTCTGCTGTGGCCTCATGGAATATGTCTGAGCATCCGAACTTCTGGCATCGTAGTATTTTTCTTTGCTAGAGTTTGGGCGCTGAGTGCCTTTCCTAACTGACGCATGGACAAGGCCAGCCTAGGTGGACACATGATGTGCGTCTGCGATAATAGAGAGAGAAGTAGGGAGCACATGCTCTGTAGTTGGGTGAGGCACAGCGACCTTCGCTATACATGTCCTTCGGATCTTCTTAGACTTTGCTTGCCTTGGAGAAGGACTCATGCTATCCCCGGAGAGCATATTCTCGAATGCTTGCGGCTCGAAGCGTACCACCATCATCCTTTGGGTTGAACCCAGCTTGGCCGTATCGGATTGCGTCACGACCTTGTCATCAGTAGAGAAGCTTGTCTCCAGTAGAGTCGCCATCTTGTCCGCCATTACAAGTTTTGAATATTAAAATAATAATAATAAAGTATAAAGAGATCATAAGCAAAAAAATTAAGTATAATATTTTGATCTGGGTTGTGACGATGGAGCTTGAGCGCGGCAGCGTCTCCTTTACTCCGTTGACGGTTTGATATGGGAATGAGGATGCTCTCTTCTCTTCTCTCTCCTGAGCTTGTGTGCACGTACGTAGCTGGCCGGGGGTTTGTAGGGTATGCTACCTTGGCTATTTATAGCCATCCTGCTGACGGGCTATAGGTCTCGTATATGCCTCCGTTTGGCGGCCACATAGAACACCTTCAACAAAATACGGTTGTAATTGCAGTCGCATGCTACAGACAGGCTGTCACGTGGTCTTGGTTATGATATGTTATTGAAGAGATATCGGGGTTGTTGCATGCGTAAATTGGTCAGCTGGAGACGTAGTCAACACTGATTGTGCGAGAAATTATCTTCGGCTGTAACAGAAAGATCCTGCAAGTTGAGAGTCGTATAAAGTCTTGGTCGCATATCGTTGTAGCCGCATATGTGCTCTCGTTTGGCCTTGGTTGGATGGACACTATGGCCGCATGATGACGAGGCCACATGGATATGTAGCCGCATGCAAGCTCTCGTCTAGCCTTGGTGGGATGGACACTCTGGACGCATGATGACGAGGCCACATGGGTATGTAGCCGCATGTGAATGGGCACGTGGCATGGCACGTCTATCGAGGCCATCAATAAGTTAATATTATTTTTTATCTTTTTCTGAGCCATCGTCTTCATGAGTCTCGAAGCGTCTCAGTGTAATGAGTGATGTGTCAGAGTCTGACAGTTATCGAATGCTGTGTCAGGAGAGTTTTATTTGGCCTCCCTGCTATGTGGTTATTCAGGCCGCATAGAGTATACTATGCGGCTTCTAGATCTTTGGTTGACGAGGCCGCATGTGGCTTCTCAGCGACTTAGTTGTTCAGGCTGCATGTGGCTTCTCTGCAGTTTGGTTATTCAGTCCGTATATGACTTCTCTGCTGCTTGGTTGTATTTTTGAGGGGGCATGACATCTATGCGGCCTGCATAATTTTTTATGCTTCTACAGTTAGCTTTGTCTTAAGGAAAGCTATAAATTGGTAGATAATACACAACCACGGGTACTGCTACCTCGACTACTAAAAGTGTCTCTGATGCTGCTGTTGAAAGTGAGGCCGCTTCATTGGACCCGTGTTAGTACTGGATCCTCCTATGTCCCTCGGCCTCTTGGAGATAAGCTCTAGATCATCCTCTGCCAGTTCTGCCTACCTCAGAATCTTCTCAAAAGTAGCGGTGGGGTCTCCATTCGTATGTGATTTGATCTCTTTGTTCAGGCCCTTCCTAAACTTCCTGGCCTTCCTTCTGGGGTTCTGTCCCTCCACAAAGCGGCCTAATCTCCAATATTCTGCCGCATATTCATCCACAGTCATACCACCCTGAACAAGGTACTGAAATTGGCTCTCTAGAGATGTTAGATCCACATCTGAAAAAACTTTTTCTTGAATAGCTCCTTAAAAGCTTCCCAAGTAAGCCCCGGTACTGAGATCCTGGGGTCTGTCCTGAACCAAGTTAATGCGATGTCAAACATCAAGCTTCCTGCGGCCTCTACCTGCAACCTCTCTGGAATCTGCGTCAGTCGCAGGTTCCTCTCAATGTCTTCTATCCAACCATCAGCATAAATAATCCCTTTAGTGCCTTCAAAGTCCTTCGGCCCCATCCTTTTGAAATCTATAATAGTCCCCAGCCTCGGATGTTGCGGGGTGAACTGAGGTGGTGCCGTCTGTGGCTGGACTAAGGCGACTCTCTCGACTGCGACAAGCGCAATCTAGTGAGAATTCTTAATGCCCTACCTCATAACCTCTGACTGGCGCTGTTGTGCCTCCATCATCTGCTGAAAGAGTAAAAATATCTATGTTTGATCGACTGCGGGTGGTGGGGGTAGAAGATCCCCTAAAACTGTCGGTACAGCTCTCTGTACCGGAGGTGGAGCACCCCCGAAAGCTGTTGTAAAAATGCCCACCTGGATCGGTGAAGCGGACCTTTGGAATGTAGCTACTGGAACAGTATTTGCTGATGCTGCCCTCAGAGGCGACGAAGTAACCGACCTCGCTGACATTGCGCCTGAGCGCTGGGAACGCGTCTTCAGCGGCATCCTGAAGAAAGTTTGAAACAAATGAATCAATATTGAGTTTGATACGATATCATCAAAGAAGGACTAAATTATTCAAAGTAAGCAAACATTCAATAGATAAGGATAGTAAAACAGATATTTAGAATTGTTCCCTAGTTGTGATTGAGTATACTCTCAGCCTAAATCCTATATCCTAAAATAGCATAGCAGTACTCTAGGTAAGCACTACTATGATATCGCTATAATTGCGGATCTGGACCTGCATCGGCCACCACTAAAATCGTGTCACGATCCGCACCCGGAATAAGGGCACGAGCAGTGAGTAACGCCCAGCCTACGCCACAGCACCGGTGGTAGAACGCTATCTGGGTCAACATACAATCTAATATCTTACATAATATGTATAAGGTACCTATTAATGTCATCTCAACTCCAAACGGAGGAACAATATGGTATATGATAATGGTAAACTATACTCAATCATAATGCAAACTAAGGAAGATAAATTACGAGATGGAATAACGAAGGAAAGAGTTACAATACATCTACAATTCTGAAACATTATATATGCATGCCAATAACCTCAATAAAAGTCTAATACAAGTCTAAACAATATGTCTAGGCCTCCTCGGTATCTGGCACTAGGTCCTCCTGTTCTAAGGGAGTATCCTCTACTGGTATGCCGTCCTGTAGCCCATAGAAGGTGGGACACTGTCCACAAGCCAATCATCTGAAAATATATCTAGTCAAAATTGGAGCAAACTGAAAAAAAGTTCCAAATACATAATCGAGCATATATAACAGATAATAGAAAAGAATACAAGATAACTAAACATCAAAAATGGAATGAACTAGAGTGAACATGTAATGTACTAGAATGAAGAACAGGCAATATGAATAACTGTAATTTAAAAGAAAATAGATAAAACTAACGACTGTGCCATAGAGTACAAGTTTATTATGTGATCGATTTGGGTTGAACACGGATACAATATGGTAACTCGATTATACGTATGATATATAATCGACATATACACGAATACACTTGGGCTTGACCACATAACCAACTCTTACTCCCCTAATCCCAACCAATACCAATTGATCCTATCACGACACATTATGAACAAGAATATGGGCACACTGAACACGAGCAGTGTGTGAACACAGAGTACACTAAAAATTAATACCTGATACACACGAAGAAATATATATAAAAGAGTATCCGCTGAACACAATAAAGGATAACATCTTCGGATATGATCCATATAGTACCAGTCCGTGTAACCACTATATTAGAATCAAGTATATAGTTCTAGAACATGTGATATATATACTATCATAAAATAAAAACTAACAGAGAAATATACTCGTCTCTGGTCCTGAGCAAAGGTGTCTCTCGATGCCCAAGATGGTGTCACATAATCCTATTTAGGAACATTATGTTAATTGGGTATAATAAAAAAGAAATGAGTTATAATATACCAATGCATGCTTCTAGGTCAAAATTGGGTCATACACTAATTTCTAGGACCAAGCTAAGGTTATTAGACTCATATGGCTCTTAACTAACCAACTTAACTGACACTTGGTTTACATCAAATAACCACTAGGTACTAACCACTAACTCTAATTAACTGTTAAGGACTAAAACATATACTAACATATTACTTAGTATCTAACATATATTACTAGTTGTTGAACATAAATACTAACTGTACACATGAACTAAGTATAACTAAACTATCACTAAATGACATTAAGATGTATCTATATAAATACCTAACCAATCCATCGCTGAGATACATGTATCCATAAACTGGTACATATACCAACAACCCTCTTCTCCTTCACATAGCACTTGTGTTACTGATACTCTAATTTATGATCTTCCACTGAAGTACCCCACATGCTAACTCTTCCCTCACCCTTGCTAACAATCTCACCTGACTCAAAACCCCACAATAACTATCATAATATCAACATCAATGATCCAACAGCATCTGACAGTTATTGCTGCTCTGATATTCTTCATATCAGTCCTTCCCTCACCATATACATACCTACATTCATTTCTAATCCTTACTGTCAACTAACTACACACTATCCACTGAAATTCCTTTACTGATGCCCAGCTGAGCATATGATACCTTGCACATCTGGCCATTTAATGGCACAATTGATCTTTCGGTTGTGAAAGAACTCCCCAACATTCAACTGCTTACATTGTTACTCGAGCGTACTCACCTTCTTGTTGACACAAGGTAACTACATCAGCTCTCACATATGAGCAGCTATCTACTACTGTGTATCATTGAATTACGCACTACACAAAAGAACACCAATACCTTAAACAGAAACTAAAATAACACAGATATCAACTGCATCACTACTCATGCAGTAAACTGCATTGTAGTTCTCTTATATGTAAAACCCTTAATTCTAAAAACTGTATTTACCTTTTTAATTAATTATTAATTGAATTATAGTAATTATGAGCTAATTAGAGGAAATATAATTTATTTAATTTTTATTTTAGGTGTTTGTGCATTTAGGGGATTTATGGAGCCATTATAAATTTTTCCTAATTTATTCAATGTAGGGACCCTGTGGGCAGTTGACAGCTTAATGGTATGCACAAATATAATTTCTAGAATTTTCTATATATATATATATATATATGATTTATTAAATAGAATTTAGAAAGAAAAAGAAATTAGAAATAGAAAATAGAAAAGAATTAAATAGAAAAGAAAAGAAAAAAGAAAAAGAAAGAAAAAGAAATAGAAAAAAACCTAATGGATACCCTAACCCGTCAGCCTAACCCACTACCTGGCCCTTAAACACCTGCTACCCGCATTGCAAAAGCAAGCAGCAGCCGCTGAGTTATTTTTTCTCCCCCCGCACAGCGTGAAACCCCCATGCTCTACTTATATAATAGCTAGTAACTCATAAACCCTAAGCCTAATTCATCCCTTACCATCTAAACCCTGCACCGTCGAGACTCCATCCACCATGCTGCAGAGACCCATGACCTACCGCAGACAGCCGCGACTAACCCCGGCCGACCGCGATCAACGCCGCGTCGCGCTGCAAAAGTTTACTGCAAAGTACCTGTGTTCAAGCCCCGTTTTCGTCTCCTCGCTCGACCAAAATTGACCCCGTCTTCACCGGTACGTTCATGACTTAACCTCCTTCAATATCTGTATGTTAGTTGACTTCGAACAGCGTATAAACCTAGGCGAAAACAGTGACTAAGTTGGCAAAAAATGACAACTTTTGGGTATCGCAGAAAACTACGGTTACTACCTATGTTCACGGATTCGTATCTCCCACCACAAAGATCCGAATTTGATTTTTCTTTTTGGTATGCGAAGACCACTTACCTAGTTTATTTTTTGTCAAATATAATAATTTATTAATTGCTGTGTGTAGAATTAAATTAGTTGGAAAATCCCGAAAACCTATTTTTTCTAAATTCTAGAAATTGTGATACGGAACGCGTTCCGCCAAACGGGACCGCTCCGTCATGTACCAAGTGTACCAAAAGGTGTGCACAGTATACCCGGACGTGTGGGTTTTCGTGAAAACTGATTTGGACGCGTGTGCGCGTCGAAATCAGCCTGTATCCGTAGAAAATCTTTCGTGTCGCAACTTTGGCAAAAGCCCTGCGCATTTAGTGCACGCTCGCCAGAATACGATGAAACTTACGCCACTGGACTCATGGTATCGCGCTGGTCCTGTGACCCAATTTTTACGTAATTCTGAGACAGTTGACCAAGTCACCAATTGGCGGGCCCTACGGTTGACTTTTTTGGCGAAATTGTGTTCGGCTCATCGAAATCCATAATTGGACATACTGATGAGTTTGTACTGACTTTTAGAGTTTCTTTGACCTATAATTTGTTCCATTTAGAGACTGTTACCTTTGGCACGCTTTTCGGTGCAAAGTGGGCCACACGTGGACCCTACTTTGACCCAAAATTACCGTTTTACCTCTGTATCCAAATTGGATGAAAGGGTAGTGATTTCTAGCTATCTCGCTGATTTTGAAAACATTGGTGATGTCTATTTCAGCATCGAAAGAAGTTTGTTCGGAGCTATTAGTTTCTGATTTCGTGTCCTTGACATTGGGACGCTTACACCATACAGAGTTCTTGCCAGGCAAGTATACCTTACAATTGTACTGTATTTACATTCCATATGATGCATGCATATTTTATTTCTATTTATTTTAGTTCATATATTTTAACTGTTATATAAATTGCGCGTCCAAGGAAACTTGGGTGCAACGACGGTGTCGTCGTATTCTGTTTTTATTTATATATATGCATTGGACCTACTTTATGAGACCACCCCATTATCATAAGGCATTTTATATTTCATTAGCCATGACACTATTCTTATACGAGTGTGAGTCACATGTAGGACACGGACTTGCGTACTCGGCTGGCCACAGGTACGTATAGGTCGTACGATGGATAGGGATAACTGCCGATAGAAACTTTGCATGCTAGTAGACCTGGCAGTTATTAGAGGTATTATCGTGTCATGGATGTGACATAATTAGAGCATGGGGTGGGAAGAACAACAAGTAAGGCATTTGGGCTTCTTTGTACTTTTTCCCTTGTGTGCCCGGACGCTCCACCGGAGCGACGGGTGGTGATGACCACTATATATTATATATTATCAGGCGGCCTCTGCCGTTCAAAAGACGACATGCTTTGTAGGCCCCTGGATCTCCAAGAGAACCACGCCAATCCCATTTTTAGCCAGATAGCCCACTTGGTGGAAAGTTGTTCTCAAACTGCATTCACTTAGACGGTTAGGCGACCATTGGATGTTTATATTTCAGTACTTCATTGACATGTTTATATGTATCTTGTTACATCCCTCTGAGGACCTGATACCTTTCCAGATATAGATGAGCAGGAGTATCCACAGGAGTATGGACCTGGACCTGACGCTACTTATCAGACTGAAGAGGTCTTACCTTCAGATTATATGTGATTCATTGCAGCTGTTTAGAGATTCTAGTTGCTATTCTGTTAGAGACATTTATCTTATATTGGATTGATTCTCTTCTCTCTTTAGTAGTTTTGGTATAGTCGATTTGCAGTGGATTTGTTTCCATCCGACTATCACACTTTGAGACTACTTATTTGATATTCAGTTATTATTCAGCTATTTATTTCCTATATTTCTTTATTTGTGCTGTGGATGAGATATAGATTGCTTGTGACTTGTTGTGACAGTATATTACCACTGATGGATTGGATATTCATGTACAGCATACGTGTGTATATGGTTTCCATATATTAGAGTTCGTATACATACGACTGGCGTGCTACGTATTCCTAGTCCAACGTATTTTGGGACTGGGGCGTGACATGTTTTTAGTGGTGGCCCATGCAGGTCAAGAATATATTATCTCGGTTACGTAACTGTACCGAACAAGCCTGCGTATAGGAATAGAATATAAGGATCTCATCCACGCTTGACTGAAACTCATCCTTCCTATTTAATGCTTGCATCCTGTTTGATTCTCCTATATTTTCTAATCGTTCGTACATCACCTGCAGAGAGATGGATACGCAAAATGGATGTACTGCCAGCGATGGTGACATACCTTCAGGAGTCAATGGTCAGACTCAAGGAGGGACCTCAACGATTCCTAGACTTCTGGGACCAGAAGGACAGACTCACAATCTAATTCCATCTGATCTTCCCGCTTCACCTAATGGAAACCTTCCAGCTTTTCCAGCACCGCAAGATGGCCAGACACAACTGTTCCAATTCTTCTAGATGATAATGCAGGAACAGCGACAAAAGGTCGCCACACTAGCTGCCGAGCAGAGGCAGCAAGCAGCAGATTAGAGGCAAGAATTTCTGGCAGCACTTAAGAGGATGGCTGCACAAGCTACTGTACCAGCTCAAGCACTAGTTCCAATACCTCGAGCTAGAGTTGGTTCAGTAAAGGACTTTATACAGATGGGTCCCAAGCCGTACAAAGGCACTGAGAGCCCAGAAGAGACTACCAACTGGATCACCCACACGCAGAAGCTATTGGAAGCATCGCAGTTACCTACGGACCTATGGATGACAGGTGTAAGGATGCTTCTAGATGGTAATGCTCATTACTGGTGGAAATCTATGGAGCGCCAGTTGGGTACATACCAGACTTGGGAGCAATTCTTGGATAGCTTTGAAAGGAAGTACTTTCCGGACACCGTAAGAGATGCATTGTACGACCAGTTTCTTCACCTAGAGCAGGGGAACAGAAAAGTGGACGAGTATGATGTCGAGTTTAGTCGCCTTACCGGATGATTTGTCCAAGGCTAAGAGATTTCACCGTAGGCTGACTCAGGAGCTCCAACACTACACTAGCTCACAGTCCCGGATCTCTTATGCCGAGTTACTGACAGAAGCCAGATTACAAGAAACCATCAACAGAGAAAAAGAAGGTCAACTGAGGACACAACAAGGCAGCAAGGACACAGCAGGGACCGGCAAGGACACAACAAGGAGGACCTATCAGACGTCCTTTAGCTCAGCAATAGCGTACCAACACAGAGCAGGACCATACCAGAATACGGAGAAGCCCCACTGCAATTATTGTGGGAGACGCGGACACATTTCAAGAGATTGTCGGACCCGCTTGGGTTAGTGTATGAGATGTGGCTCCGGACAGTACATGGCGAGAGACTGCCCAATGCAGCAAACACTTCCACCGCCAGTACAAAGACTAGCGCTTCCAGCACCGAAGACAGCACAACTGATAACTAGACTAAGAGCACCTCGACCCCCAGCAGCAGCAGGATTTCAACGAGGGCCACCGCTACCTACCCAGGAGGATCAGTATATGAGGGCCGGACATGGACAACCACAGAGGAATAGGCACGCTTTTGCATTAGAAATGGATGACATAGATCAGGAGGTTGATGTCATAGCAGGTATTACTCTTGCTTTTACTTTTTCTGTTGTGACATTGTTTGATACGGGAGCCACCCACTCATTCATACCATCTAGTTTTATTGCCAAACACAATATTGCCTCTACACCTTTATCTAGTTGTGTTAGAATTCTTACCAGAGGAGGAGTTGTACCTATTAGTAGAATTTGTAGATCGTGTCCTATAGTGATACGTGGCAGAGAGATGAATGCCCGACTCTTAGTCCTTCTTATGCCAACTTTTGATATTGTGATTGGGATGGACTGGCTAAGCAAGTACTACGCTTTCTTCGATTGTTTTGGAGGAAGCATTCTTTTCAAGGTACCAGGCCAGCCTGAACTTGAATTTATACGAGGATCTACAGAAACCCTTGATGGTATGCAGCTCGCAATGGACGATGTTGTTTATCACCCTATTATTTCAGAATTTTAAGACGCCTTTCCAGAGGAATTGCCAGGACTACCCCCAGACAGAGACGTAGAGTTTTCAATTGAACTAGCACCGGGAGCAGCACTTATAGCATCACATGTTTACAGATTGGCGAAGAAGGAGATGGACGAGATAAAGGCACAGTTGAAAGAATTAGAGGAGAAAGGTTTTATCCGACCGAGTGCATCATCCTGGGGAGCACCAGTGTTGTTTGTACCAAAGAAGGATGGGTCAGTGCGTATGTGCATTGACTACAGAGCCTTCAATGCAGTAACTGTGAGGAATAAATACCCCTTGCCACGCATTGATGACTTATTTGATCAGCTCAGTGGAGCCAAGGTGTTCTCGAAGATAGACTTGAGATCGGGATATCACCAGGTGAAGGTACGGAAGCAGGTTATTTCGAAGACCGTATTCAGAATAAGATATGGGCACTATGAGTTTCTGGTCATGCCATTTGGATTGACCAATGCTCCAGCTATCTTTATGGACTTAATGAATCGAGTCTTCCACTAGTATTTGGATCAGTTCGTGGTCATCTTCATAGATGATATACTTGTCAATTCGAAGAGCCACGAGGAGCACGAGAAGCACCTGCGAATTATTCTAGAGACATTGAGGAGAGAGCAGTTATATGCAAAGCTCAGTAAATATGAGTTCTTCTTTGACAGAGTTTTATTTCTTGGGCATGTCGTTACGGGAGATAGTATTTTTGTTGATCCAGAGAAGATCTCGGCAGTTGAGACATGGCCTGTTCCTAAATTAGCATCAGAGGTGAGGAGTTTCCTTGTACTTAAGGGATATTACCGACGGTTCGTGGAGAACTTCTCAAGGATAGCAGCACCTATGACTCGGTTGACTTGTAAGGATCAAGAATTCATATGGACTGACGAATATCAAGCCGCTTTCGAGGAGTTGACGAAGCGACTGACTACAACCCCGGTATTGACTATTCCATCAGGATTAGGAGGTTATGTGATCTACAGTGACGCATCAGGGAAAGGCTTGGGATGCGTATTGATACAGCATGGCAAGGTTATTGCGTATGCATCTAGACAGTTACGAGTGCATGAGAAGAATTATCCAACTTATGACTTGGAACTTACAGCCGTTGTATTTGCTCTGAAGCTATGGAGACATTACTTATATGGGGAACGAGTGGAGATCTATACAGACCACAAAAGCCTCAAGTACGTCTTCACGCAGAAGGAGTTAAATATGAGGCAACATCGATGGCTCGAGTTGATGAAAGATTTCGAGATAGAGCTACATTATCACCCAGAAAAGGCTAACGTGGTAGCAGACGCGTTAAGCCGGAAACCAGCAGCTTATTTCTTGACGACACAGATAGAATTATTGGAGGACTTGCAAGAGCTTGGCATTGAAGTAATTTTACCCAGAGCAGATGGGACACTAGCCAACTTGCAAGTACAATCATCATTAGTAGAGAGGATCAAGGCAGCTTTGCCTACAGACACCAGATTCAGGAGACTGAAGGAAAGGACAGAGGCCGGAGAGCAGACAGGATTACGCATTCATGAAGATGGGACATTGCGATATGGTGATCGTCTTTATGTTCCAAATAGAGAAATTTGACAGAAGCTGATGACAGAGGCTCATAGTTCGATATATTCTATTCATCCTGGAGGCACCAAGATGTATTGTGACTTACGACAGCACTTTTAGTGGCGTAAAATAAAAAGAGAGATAGCTCACTTTGTAGCTAAATGTCTGGTATGTCAGCAAGTAAAGGCGGAGCACCAGAGAATAGCATGATTATTGCAACCACTCCCGATTCTAGAGTGGAAGTGGGAACACATCATTATGGACTTCGTCATAGGTTTTCCCAAGAGTCCAAGTGGAAGAAATGCAGTATGGGTAATAGTGGACCGACTCACCAAGTCAGCACATTTATTACCTTTTAGAGTTGGCCAATCTATAGAAGCTTTGGCTGACTTATATATGAGGCAGATTGTGAGATTGCACGGCATATGTCACGCCCCAGTCCCAAAATACGTAGGACCAGGAATACGTGACATGCCAGCTACGCAATCGACCAGACTCTGGTTTGACTCGAATACTTATAAGCTGTAAAATAAAAAGGGCACTATCTAGATATCCCATAAATGTAAACCTCTCTGTCTCGATCCATAATGTACAACAGTATACAAGAAAGAGCTATATATGCTAAAGTCGGCCGCCCAATAACACACAAACTCGAATAGACTCGAGAAGAGATGAGTCTAGAAAAACTTGGCTACAACAGCAGATGAATAATCAATATAAATAAAGTAACCATAATGCCGGTGGAAATGATATGAGTATCTGGTACAATACCCGCAAGACGTGTAACTCCATCAACAACTCCAATGCTCCGTAATCGTCTATGCTGCAAAACTGGCAGGGGACCAGGTCCTCAGAGGGACGTAATAAGGTACAAAAATACAGCATGCCAAGTATAACAAAAAGTATAAGTGCAACGACAGGGTAATCTATCATAACCAAACAAGTATGACACAGTTTAAAGACAATGTTCGATGCGTGGGCTGTCCAAAATAAAACCGTAGCTCCGGACACGAAAACATACGGGACGTACCGCAGTTCCGGGCAAGGAGTCACATGGGTGATACAACTACACTAGATACAAGATCACTACAGATACAATACATATATATATATATAAGCACGTACAGAGGAGCCCAGATTTAAATATGAGATTTTGGATACGGAAAGTTGTGCAATTAATTTAGGGCACATTGGATTTGATTTTTGAGTGACAGAAAAGTCCAGTGCCTAAATTGGCGGGTCAAGTCAAAAGTATAATAGTCCGATGGAATTTATGGGCTAATATTGGGCTCCGAATAATTCAACAATGGTAGGGCGTGCCAAGGGTTTAATTAATAAATAACAGACAAAAGCAACACTACTCTAAACCTCAAACATCTGCTGTTAAACCAAATTTTTTAACCCATACAAGACTATCTATAGAATTAAATGAGGGGGTTTACATCCTTCCCAACTTAAGAAAAATTTTGTCCCCGAAATTAAAAGTAAAGCACGGTAATAGCTAAGAGAATTTAAAAACAAGCTAGTAATCAAATGCGGTACATAAATTCGTACCTTGTTCCTCAAATAAATACGGAAAATGCTGTTGAATGGAATCCTCGAGCTTCCAGGTAGACTCGCCTGGCGAATGATGCTTCCATGCAACTCTGACCAGTCGAATAGTCTGCCCTCTCAAAGTCTTCTCACTGTGATCGAGGATCTCAACTGGCTGCTCTACGTAAGATAGACTGGGCCCGACTGTAATCTCCGAATGATTAAGCATGTGGCTAGGGTCTGCCACATATCTCCTCAACTGCGATATGTGAAATACGTCATGCACTCCTTCTAATAATGGAGGCAATGTAAGACGGTAAGCCACTTCGCCAACTCGTTCCAAGATGTCAAAAGGTCCGATGTACCTCGGACTCAGCTTGCCTCTGCCTCCGAATCTGATGGTACCTTGAGTAGGCGATATCTTCAAAAATACATGGTCACCTTCCTTGAACTCTAATGGTCTGCGGTGCGCATTTGCCCAATGTTTCTGTCTGTCCTGTGCTGCACACAGGTGGCTCTGAATCTGCTTGACTTTCTCCACTATCTGTGTCACCAACTCTGGACCAAGTATCTGACGCTCTCCCACGTCACTCCAATATTCTGGTGACCTACACTTCCTGCCGTACAGTGCCTCATAAGGTACCATCTGTATGCTAGCCTGGTAGCTGTTATTGTAGGAGAATTTCCACAAAGTATAGATGGTTCTCCCAAGATCCTCCAAAATCGATCATACACGCTCTCAACATAACTTCTAGTATATGTATTGTGCGCTCTGACTGACCATCAGTCTGTGGATGATATGCAGTGCTAAACTTGAGTCAAGTTACTAGACTCTCTGCATACTCCGCCAAAAATGTGATATGAATCTGGAATCACGATCCTGATGTAATGTTGACAGTCACTCTATGTAGTCGTACTATCTGCCTCATATATATGTCAGCTAATATCTCTGTGGACTGCCCAACTCTGAAGGGCAAGAAATGAGCAGACTTGGTGAGTCTGTCTGTGATAACCCAAACTGTATCCTTCCTGCTAGGGCTCCACAGGAATCCTGTGGCAAAGTCTATGGTAATGTGTTCCTACTTCTACTCGGGAGTGGGAAGCGACTGCAATAGTTCTGCAATTCTCTGATATTCAGCCTTGACTTGCTGACATACCAAGCATCTCGCCACGAATCTTGCAATCTCTCTCTTCATCCCATGCTACCAGTAATGTTGCCTCAAATCTCGGTACATCTTCGTACCCCCGGGATGAATATAATAAATCGAGCTATGAGCCTCGGTCATCAACTCCTGACGTAGCTCGCCACTCGGAACGTATAGGCGATCTCCATACCTCAATGTTTTATCTTCATGAATCCTGAGTCTCGTCTGTATGCCGACCTCTATCCTCTCTCGTAAGACATCAAAATCTTGCATCTGTAGGCAGGGCTGCCTTGATCCTCTCAATCAAAGTAGACTGAACCTCGAGACTGGCTATCTGGCCATCCATGCCTGGCAATACAATCTCTATCCCAAGCTCCTGGAGATCCTCCAGCAATTGCCGCTGAGTCGTCAAAAAGTATGCCATGGGCTTCCTGCTTAAGGCATTTGCTACTACATTTGCCTTGCCAGGGTGGTACTGCAACTCAATATCATAATCTGTCATCAACTCTAGCCAGTGTCTCTGCCTCATATTGAGCTCCTTCTGAGTGTAGACATACTTCATACTTTTATGATCTGTGTAAATCTCAACACGCTCACCATAAAGGTAGTGTCTCCATAGTTTTAGTGCAAATATTACTGCAGCTAGCTCTAGATTGTGCGTCTGATAGTTTTCTCATGAAACCTTAGTCGTCCTGATGCGTAGACTATCTATTCTATCTAATCATAACTCATATATGCTGAGCTTGGCATACAGTCTCTCTTGTCTCAGCATCTCCAATACGATCCTGAGATGTCTCTTATGCTCCTCTTGGCTCTTGGAATATACCAAGATGTCATCGACAAATACCACCACTAACTTATCTAAGTACTGGTGGAAAACACTGTTCATCAAGCTCATAAATACTGCTGGCGCGTTGGTTAAACCAAACGGCATGACTAAAAACTCATAGCATCCATACTTCGTCCGAAAAGCCATCTTCAGAATGTTCTCTCTCCGTACCTTGATCTGATGATAGCCTGATCTGAGATCGATCTTCGAGAATACATATGCGCCGCTAAGTTAATCAAATAAATCATCAATGCGCGGCAAACAGGTACTTGTTCCTTGTCGTACTGCACTTAATGCCCTATAATCGATTTGCAATGTACCGTCCCGTCCTTCTTCGGTATAATATGATAGGTACTCCCTATGGAGGAACACTAGCCCGACTGAAACCCTTGTCTAAGTGATCCTCTACTATGGACCTTCAACTCAACCAACTCTATCGGTACTAGTCTGAAGACGGAAAAAATGACTGGCTCGGCTCTTGGAGTCAACTCTTCAGCAAACTCTATCTCTCTGTCAGGTGGCAAGCCTGGAAGATTCTCTAGAAACACATCCTCAAACTCTGATATAATACGGGGGTACACTGGTTCACCTTTTGCATTGTGTGCCCCTATGGTAGATGGGCCACTTGCTCCTGGGCTCTTTGAAGAAACTCAAACTCAGGGTAATCTGATGGTCATAAATAATGTAACCATGCCGATAATCTAGCGTCGCGTGGTATTGGCTCAACCAATCCATGTCTAGGATAATGTCATAGTCTAGACTAAACCTCATAACAATTTCTTCCGTTCTGTTTTTAACATCAATCCTCAAAAGAAAAAAAATTCCTTGCCTAATGTATATTTCTCCTCTCCTCAAGGTTTTCCCTAAAATTTTATTCCTCGAATTTCTTCTTTTGGTCATTTATCTCTCCAAGTCACATAGTACAATATTGGTATCGCTCAAGCACATACTAAAATTTCTGAAATCAGATCATTATCTTCCAAGTGAGAGCCTGAAATTTTATCTTCTCTAGTCCATAATATCATTCCTGGTATCGCTATCATTTACCACAACTAATTCCTAGCATCGGGCTATGCACTTCCATAAATTATTCTAGGTCATGATCAATAATCTTTCCTTCTCCTAGTACTTCCAAGATCACTGCTATCTCAAGCACGGGTAGGGTACTACTGGGTCTAATTCTCTTGCTAGCCTTCCACACTAGTTCTAGAATCCAAAAAGAACCTATCAATCTATCCTAATAAGGTAACAATCTTCTCAGGGAATATTACATGAATTCTATCTTCTGTCGTCTGGTCTTCGATCTTCTTTTGGAGGGAACCATCAGGCACAAGCGTTTACCCTCCCGAATAATAGGGGATGAGAAACAATGATAACGATACCGACGAAAGTTGAACGAATACAAATTGGAAGTCTAAGGGCGATAATCAAATACAAAGTGAGTTTTTAAAAATCGATTATGGATTGAGATCCTATTCAACAATCATAATATATATTCCTAATTTGCAGGCTCGCTTGGCACAGTCAAGTGACCAAGACGATTTAAATCGGACCTGCATGGGCCACCACAAAAATATGTCACGCCCCAGTCCCAAAATACGTAGGACCAGGAATACGTGACAAGCCAGCTACGCAATCGACCAAACTCTGGTCTGACTCGAATACGTATAAGCTGTAAAATAAAAAAGGCACTATCTATATATCCCATAAATGTAAACCTCTATGTCTCAATCCATAATGTACAGCAGTATACAAGAAAGAACTATATGTTCTAAAGTCGGCCGCCCAATAACATACAAACTCGAATAGACTCGAGAAGAGATGGGTCTACAAAAACTAGGCTACAACAGCAGATGAATAATCAATATGAATAAAGTAACCATAATACCGTTGGAAATGATATGAGTACCTGGTACAATGCCCGCAAGACGTGCAACTCCATCAGCAACTCCAATGCTCCGTAATCGTCTATGCTGCAAAACTGGCAGGGGACCAGGTCCTCAGAGGGACGTAACAAGGTACAAAAATACAATATACCAAGTATAACAGAAAGTACAAGTGCAACGACGGGGTAATCTATCATAACCAAACAAGTGTGACACAGTTTAAAGACAATGTTCGACGCGTGGGCTGTCCAAAATAAAATTGTAGCTCCGGACACGAAAACACACGGAACATACCGCAGCTCCGGGCAAGGAGTCACACGGGTGATACAACTACACTAGATACAGGATCACTACAGATATAATACATATACATATATATAAGCGCGTGCAGAGGAGCCTAAACGTCTAGTAACTGTCTTCTCCTTCCTAAGCGGTTAACGATGGTGCGCTGAACCTGAACCTCTATCTAACAGTCTCGACACACAGAAATAACTCAATGGACGCGACCCTAATGTCGTCCCAGTCTCTGGTCATGATGTCAGTATCAGGATACAGGAATCTGGCATGATCATAGTGTATGAGTGTATCCTGGGGTATCGATATACTCAGGTACGTACATCGAGGTGTTACGAACATCTAACATTCATTCTAAGACGTTACGACGAACGTCTGCACCCGGTTGTGATCCGGACGTGAAGTATCGATCGTAAACAAAAATATGTGCACAATGTACATAAAGAAATAAATATCTGTAATCTGAAATACAGGATGGTAAGGTACACTTGCCTGCGTTCGGCTGCTGAAGTTGGGGATCCGGTACAACGTCCGAGTTCGCAGGTCCCGTAGTACCTAGAGACGAGATACAAACTCAATCAATAAACTATCACACGGCAAATAGGGGTGTGATACACGTCTAAACATATATTCAGACTTAGCTATGACTCACAGGGACACGACGCTAGAGGGTTGATCAAGGTTGACTCGGAGGTTCATTACATCTAACACGATCGATCACCTGTAATATCATCAGAACAAATCCTCAATCCCACTATATTCATCACAGTGTTTATCAGTATTTTGAGCCATGATCAATCCTTAGATTCCTTCTGGTCTTCACAGGCACTATTACTCACGGCGACACATGTCATCCTCAAGTAAATTATCAATGATTATTAAACCTTCCTTTTTATATCTTCATTACAAATTTATAATATGTACCTCTTCAATTAAACCCATCCTTAATTTTTAGTTAATCAACCCTGATTAAATCCTCAGACATATATAATCTTTCCTATTTCTCAATAAAACTGCTACGTAATTTTGTTCATCGTTATCATCAACGTCAATCCACAACCAATTTAACTGATCATCATCAAAACAATATGCATGAATAAATTGAAATACCTTAACATCTTAACCCTTGCATTTATAAGCCCTAATTTATAACCATGCATTTTACCCTCATTGCATAATATAAATGAACTAACCCTTAAATCTCAATACAAAATGTGCAACCCTAACCAAAGATCCATTTTATTCTCAAGCCTCAACGTATACATTTTATAACATCCTTTCCTTAATATCAACAAATTCATAAACCTTTAAATGTATGTGATAATCATGCATTCCACAAAAACTCAACTATATCCATAAATTATATACTATGAACATAAACCCTAACCACAACAATAAACCCTAATCACAACAATAAACCCTAATCACACACATAAACACACCAAATCCATTAACCCTAACTAAAACACAAAATGATATATAAAAATTATAGAGAGGGGGGGAGTGGTTCACCTTGGCGGCGGCACGGCGGGGTGGTTGCCCGGAGGATCGTAGATTGCCGGAGGGTTGCTGAAGGAGGAGAAGAAGGAAAGAAGGAGAAGAAGAAAGGAAGAAGAAGGGTTTGGTTTTTAAAGTACGAAGAGGGAGGAGAGAGAGAGGGGATGGGGGTTTCTCTAGGTATGGGGATTAGGGCCGGCCTTGGGGGAAGAGTAGTGATGGAGACATTAAATAAGGGGAGTGTGGGTAGAATGGATGGTGGGGATTTACCCATTTCAAATGTGGGGTTGAGATCTCACATGAAGGAATTGATTTCTTCATGCAAAATAAGGGGAGGAGAAAAGTTGACTATGGTCAAAGAAGAGGGTGGCCTCTCCATTTGGCCTTGACCAATGAGGGTGTGCCACATGTCGCATTATTTACAATTTAGCCCCTTAAGTTTGGGTAATTGCACAAACACATAAAATAATGGAAAAATTGTGGGGGAAATGGTGTTTGGTGTTTTGTAGGGTGAAGGGGTGTTGTGTGTTTGGCATGGACTTAATTAAATGGGCATTGGGATTAAATGGGGATTAAAATAGGATTAGTCAAAGTTGGTATCCCCGATTTAATTGGAATAAAAATGTCCTGCACTTTTAAATTAAATGGGGGCACTTGGATTCTAAATTTGGAAGTGACACAAAGGTCAAAAATGGTGTGGGCTTGGAGTCAGTCTTGGACCCTTTAGTTGGTCCGGCTCAACGGGTTAAGTTGGTGTTTCAAAATTGAAGGTAACGACACAGGTGTCCGACACAAAATTTAAATATGGGATTTTGGATAGGGGAAGTTGTGCAATTAATTTAGGGCACATCGGATTTGATTTTTGAGTGACAGAAAAGTCCAGTGCTTAAATTGGCAGGTCAAGTCAAAAGTACAACAGTCCGATGGAATATATGGGCTAATGTTGGTCTCCGAATAATTCAACAATGGTAGGGCGCACCAAGGGTTTAATTAATAAATAACAGACAAAAACAACCCTACTCTAAACCTCAAACATCTGCTGCTAAACCAAATTTTTTTAACCCATACCAAACTATCTATAGAATTAAATGAGGAGGTTTACAGCATACCAGTCAGCATTGTATAAGACAGGGATTCGCGTTTCACATAGCACTTTTGGAGGAGCATGCAAGAGAGTCTTGGAACTCGTCTGAAGTTCAGTACATCTTATCACCCGCAAACATATGGGCAGTCAGAGCGTACCATTCAGAAATTGGAGGATATGTTGAGGGCTTGTATGTTAAACTTCGGAGGATCATGGGAGGACCACCTACATCTTGTGGAGTTTTCTTACAACAATAGCTATCAAGTGAGTATTCAGATGGCTCTGTTTGAAGCATTGTATGAAAGAAAATATAGGTCTCCTGTGTGTTGGAGTGACATGGGAGAACGTCAGATTCTGGGACCAGAGTTGGTGGTCAACACCGTTGAGACAGTTAAGAAGATACAAGGACACTTGCGAGCAGCGCAAGACAGGCAGAAGCAGTGGGCAAACCTTCATCGTCGTCCCTTGGAGTTTAAAGAGGGCAATCATGTCTTCTTGAGGATATCACCTACTAGAGGCACCATTCAATTCGGAGGATGCGGCAAGTTGAGTCCAAGGTATATTGGACCATTTGACGTGCTAGAGAGAGTGGGAGAAGTGGCATATCGACTTGCGCTACCACCTTCACTGGAGGGAGTACATGACGTATTCCATGTATCGCAACCCAGGCGATATGTGGTAGACAGCAGTCATGTCCTCGACCATTCGGAGATCACCATTGGGCCGAGCTTGTCATATCAAGAGCAACCCGTGGAAATCCTTGATCGTCGAGAGAAAGTGTTGAGGAACCAGTCTATTCCCTTGGTTCGCATGGCATGGAAGCATGGCGCGCCAGAAGAATCAACTTGGGAGCGCGAGGATGACATGCACAAGCATTTTCCGAACCTATTCGCAGACCAAGGTATGAAATTACTTTGTTAATTTATATCTTATACCATCCTTGACTTTCTATCGTGGCTTAGTTTTAATTTCGAGGATAAAATTTTTATAAGTTGGGTATTATGTAAAACCCCTAATTCTAAAAACCGTATTTACCTTTTTAATTAATTATTAATTGAATATAGTAATTATGAGCTAGTTAGAGGAAATAGATTTTATTTAATTTTTATTTTAGGTATTTGTGCATTTAGGGGATTTATGGAGCCATTATAAATTTTTTCTAATTTATTCCATGTAGGGGACCCTGTGGGCAGTTGACAGCTTAATGGTATGCACAAATATAATTTCTAGAATTTTCTCTCTCTCCTTCTCTCTCTCTCTCTCTCTCTCTCTCTATATATATATATATATATATATATATATATATATATATATATATATATATATATATATGATTTATTAAATAGAATTTAGAAAGAAAAAGAAATTAGAAATAGAAAATAGAAAAGAATTAAATAGAAAGGAAAAGAAATAAGAAAAAGAAAGAAAAAAATAGAAAAAAACCTAATGGATACCCTAACCCGTTAGCCTAACCTACTACCCGGCCCTTAAACACCCGCTACCCGCATTGCAAAAGCAAGCAGCAGCAGTCGCTGAGTTATTTTTCTTCCCCCCCAGCGCAGCGTGAAACCTCCCCCGCTCTACTTATATAATAGCTAGTAACTCATAAACCCTAACCCTAATTCATCCCTTACCATCTAAACCCCGCGCCGTCGAGACTCCAGCCACCGCGCCACCGAGACCCCAGAGCCACCGCAGACAGCCGCGACCAACCCCGGTCGACCGCGATCAACGCCGCGTCGCGCTGCAGAAGTTTACTGTAAAGTACCTGTGTTCAAGCACCGTTTTTCGTCTCCTCGCTCGACTAAACTCGACCCCGTCTTCACCGGTACGTTCACGACTTAACCCCCTTCAGTATCTGTATCTTAGTTGACCTCGAACAACGCGTAAACCTAGGCAAAAACAGCAACCAAGTTGGCAGAAAATGACAACTTTTGGGTATCGAAAAAAATTATGGTAACTACCTATGTTCACGGATTCGTATCTCCCACCACAAATATCCGAATTCAATTTTTCTTTTTGGTATACGAAGACCACTTGACCTAGTATATTTTTTGTCAAATACTATAATTTATTAATCGCTGTGTGTAGAATTAAATTAGTTGGAAAACCCCGAAAACCTATTTTTTTACTCAAGGTGCACACAATACACCAATTATCTACAACCTCAATTGTGTACTAAAATTTTGTACTGCCCGGATTACTTGCACTGTTGCTTCCAATAATTTTCTATCCACATTAATTAATATATCAATCTAATATTATCACACAAGGTACTTACTGTTACTAGTACATTGCTCAAATAATTCTCGATATAAAAACATTAGCACTATTGATATGGTAACACTAGCTTCATCATTAGATTATCTCATCAAACTTATTCGAACTCACGATCACTTACACTTTCTATAATACCCATGCTTTACTTCAATCTCAAGGGCAGGCATATGGTTCCATATCTCGATTGATGTATAAGAATATCTCTTAAACCTTTTACAGCCTGTTAAACTAATATGTGATACATTTCACAACTTTTATTACCAATCTTGATATTTCTCTACTCATGGCATTTCATTAAAACCCTTTATGCATATACATTTCTTTACTCATGATACACCCCGTATCAATCATCAAATTGAACATCATGCTCCATTAATCTTTAACATAATTTCTTGATACTTAATTATTTACATAGATCATCCAATTACATAATTTAATGACTATCCAGGACTGGCATGCTGATTATGATACTTACTCTTGGAACCTTCACTGATACTCTTACTCCTCTTTCTATAATACCAATACTAATTATAATAACACCTATCATAGAACTATTGCTACAAGGTACTATGCTATGGGTATCTCTAGATTAATGCCTACTGCTCCCATGTCCAACTAAGAAATACTTACAAACTCACAAGTCACACTCAGTCAAACTAATACAAGACACAACCAAAATTGTAAGTCACTAATTATCATACTAACAAGGAATCCTCAAAGAAAATAAGCTCAAAAAGGAACTAGATCAAGGACTGAAGGTATATTTACTACTAGTAAAAAAAAGAAGCGATGGAACAAAGTCCTGTAATAGCAAAATAGATAAGTATTGAGATGAGACTTTAAGAACTATTTTAAGATACAACCTGATAATCATACACGTCTGTCCAAAATTATGACACTCAGAATCCTCGCCACGCCAGTAAGCATAGATGCGGTAAACGACAGGTTCCGTAACTAAGGTATGCAACTCTATAATCATGTCATCTAGAATCCTCGCCACGCCAACCGGTATGGCTACAAAAAATTCTAAATTTTATAACTAAAGTATGTACATCCAATTCAGGTTCCTACGTTCTCGTCACAACAGCTAATGTGGCTGCGATAAACAATAGGTTCCATAACCAAAGTAGACGTTACCTTTCTCACTGTCCTCATCAATATATGTCATCAGATAATACCGTAAATTTTATCCCATAAAATTCATCTCGATATGAAATTAACTCAACAATGATACCAAAAATTAAATTTAACAACTGGTCAACAAGAATAAACTCAACAATGAAACCAAGATTTTAATTTAATAACTGATCAATAAGAATCAAGTTCAATAACAACAAGCGAGAGCGGACGAAAATAAGGAAAAGATTTAAATTGGAAATTTTAATAAGATTCTCAAGGGGTCATCCCAGGAATCTCTCAAAAATTTTGTGATTGAGTATCCTCTCATCCTAGTATCCTATGTCCTATATTCTATAGCAGGCACGCAGTAGTACAACTAAGATGTCGCACTACCACGATATCGCACAACTTGCAAAGTCTAACCTGCATGGGCCACCACTAAAAATGTGTTACGACCCGCACCCGGTATAGGGGGCACGAAAACGTGGGTACGCCCAGCCTACGCCGCAGCATCGGCGGTAGAACGCTGTCTAGGTCATGATACTATCTAATTAATCTCTCACTAATATCCAACTCCATAAGGAGACACAGATATCACAATATAATATGGAATATACTCAATCACATAAGCTAAAGCACGATGAGATATCGAAGCAACCAAATAAAATACAAGACAAGTCTAAACATAATAAATAGTCTAACCTGCAATCAATAACATCCAATCTCCAGGTATGTTGGAAACAAATCCTCTATGTCACAGTCTGGAAAAAATATCCAGTCAGGATTGGAACAAAATACACCTCTAACAACAGTTCCATGTATATTGACAAAAACTATAACACAGTGTAAAGAAATACAAGACAGATAGGAATACTGGCAATAAGAAATATTGACGAGCATGGATGTACTGGAAATAGAAATACTGGAATAATGGAATACTGGAGCATGTCATCATCAATGTACATCTAGCAATGAAATAGAAATACAAGTACACGCAAGAACAATGAACTGGTATGTAAGTGTGTACAAGAATAATAACTAGAACATGTAGAGATGCTAGATCAATATACTAGAGATGCATGTCAAGAACATATAACCAAGTGTGTAAAACATCAGTATATCATGTGATCGGCTTGGGACTATATGACTCATTACATTGATTAGCGATCATCCCCAACAAGTCCGGCTAACCATATGTAATAGCGATGAGGCATGTAAGGGTCAGGCTGCACAGACGTGAGATGTGGGTGAGCTATGATGCATGTAAGGTTGGGTATGATTACATAAGCTACTAACATTTCCCCATTTTCCCCAGCTAGCACGATGGATTCCAATCACGACTCCTCGTGACAGGTCTCAATGATGCCAACTCGTGTAAAGAACAGTGTCAGAGTCATATACGCTATACAACAAGAGTTATAGAGATAATCAACATAATGGAAACTGTCAGAGAATGTACTCTCCTGGGGTCCTGTTGCTGGTATGAATCAGAGTCCAAGTCACAGTCCAAATAGCCTATGTATTACAATTTACCATGTCAAAAGATAATTTATTTTAATTTATTTAATTCTTGAATAATTACTCTAAAATTCTATTTTAATCTTATTATTCTGATTTTTAGGTTAATTCCTAAATTTTGTCCAAAGGAACTGAATTTTATCGACTCGAGACTCATGGCACGCAAATCGAGGCGATCTGTTGACCGAAAAGTCAACCTACACAAACTTGACTTTCATGCATGAATTCCTGTAGATTTAAGCGTCAAAAACATGCTGCAATTTATGGCTCATCCGAATTCAAATTCGTTTGAAAATTATGGCACATACAAGTTTCGTATCGTGCACCGATGGTTAAATTCTAACCTAAAAGTTCTACAGAATTAACAGTATATAAATACTTCGAAATAAATTCAGAAAAAAAATATATGTCAATGATCTCGACATTAGCTTTCTGAAACTTTAAACGGTTCATGATTCTGATTCCTGGTTCTCCCGAAATCGCGAAAACATCAAAACACGTCTATTTCCGGACATGTTATGTTCTACGAATTTTCTAGAATTTAATAATAATAATTTCATAAAACAAATTATATAATCAGAAAGCTAACCTCAATATCTTTCCAACACAAAAAACTAGGCCTCATTTGGAGTCCCGAGCTATGCGCAATGGCTTCTGAAAGATGAAGGAACCCTAGATGGCAATTCTCCAAAAATCGGCTGAAGAAAAACCCTAGAAAATAACTAAACTAATATATATATATATATATATATAGAGAGGAGAGAGAAAGAGCAGCCGCAGCTCAGGAGCTTGCCACATGGCAGCCATCCGTGGCTCCACGCCCAGATCCAGCGGTCGTAGATCCACGCGGCTCGGCTCAGCTGAGTCCGACTCGGACTTGGACGCGGCTCGGCTCGGCTCGGCTCGGCTTCACCCGCGGTCGCTGACAGGCGGGTCCGGCACTGTTCACTGCTGGAGGCTGACAGGTGGGCCCCCTGTTTGCTGACTGGGCAGAAATAATTTCTTTTTGGGTTTTCTTTTTCAGAAAATAGTTTTTAATTCAGTTTTTCATAATTATCTCAAAATAAATGCTAAAAATAATCAGAAAATTCCCAAAAAATTCTAGAAAATATATTTGACTATTTAGAACCTAAAATAAAAGTTTGGAACTTTTTTTTATTATGTTTAACTCTAAAATAAATTCTTGAAAGTCCTAGAAAATTAGGATTACTAGTTTTTAATTAACTAAAAATTGTGGAAAAATCTCAATAGCCCCAAATTAACCTAATAACAACATTTAAGCATGAATTTCAGGATACGGAGGTTACAAGTCTACCCACCTTAAAAAAAATTTGTCCTCAAAATTTAAAATTCTCAATAGTTGTATGTATTCATTTATATTATTTTACCATCAAAATTAAATTCATCAAACCATATAATCATGAAGTAAATCCATATTGCTATAAACCTTCCAAAATTCTATAGATATCATATTCCTAAAATCTTCAAATTTAAAATCGAATTCCATTCGTATCATAATCTCCTCAAAAACTTTATGCTAATTACTAAATACAAAACTTAATATCCAATCCTCAATTTTTTTAATTCCAATCAATGTATACTTATAAATTTAAATTCTCATCCTAAAATTTGAATTCAAACACTAATCCATTAATGATCTTACTCCTCGATTCTTTTTCCACACAATGCTCAAATAATATAATACTCGCAAAATCTTCAATTACAATATTCAAAATAAATCTATATCTTGCAGTCAAATAAATACAATAATAATCTTCTTAATTTCCTCAAATGTTAGTGACATTCAATCATACCACAATCTTCATAAAAATTTATGATTTTAACAAATCGTCAATTCTGTCATTTTAAATTCTCAACTCTCTTCATTTAAATAAATATTTATCCTCAAAATTTAAAATACATTGTCTCTCTTTGTCAATTCATAACATCTTCATTAATTCTTCACTACGGTCAAACCCCCAACAATTAATGTCTAAGAGAATCTTACCTATAGTCATACAACACGCAATCTAGATAAAACATATATGGTTATGGTCTCCTTTGTCATGGTATTATAGTCTATGTCAGGGTGCATTACTAACTATATTATAGCAAGAAGATCATTGATACAGACTATGGTACTAGGAAATCAATCAATAAAATAGACAAAAAGGAACATAAGAAAAGAACAGAACATAGCCTTCTAACACAACCATAGGTTTAATGATGCATCCAAAGTTTGATACCCTTATCCTTTTAGGTACCACTATTTCTATTACAAGCACACACACTGCTAGTTCTCTTACCTACTATAATTGTTCATACTAGTTGTTCTTATCACCCAAGTGCACGCCAAGTGCAACATAGCACACTAAGTATTGCTCCTTCTAATACAACTCTAAATGGACACCCAAGTCTGTTTGCACTGCCATCTCAAGCATTCTCAAGCCAATAGATCCTTACACATGCACATCAACCACTCGTATACTGTTATACATTTCTTACCTACCATAAAATTTTATCCTCAAAATAAAATCATCAAAATTTAACTTCTCGAACAATTTAAAATAAAATGTATATACTTTCCTCAAAAGTCAAATACTCAAATATCAAAATATTTTTTTTAATCACTTCCAAAATCTTTATAGATTTGACTATGTTTATTGAATTGAATTTGAATCCTAAAAAATTTTAATAACATAAAATCTTAAGTCCTCAAAATTCTTAAAAATTGTAATTCATTTCCACTCTTCAAATTATAAATTTTAATCCATAAGTATGCATATAAATACTCACAGTCTCTAATACTCAAGGTGCACACAATATACCAATTATCTACAACCTCAATTGTGTACTAAAATTTTGTACTGCCCGGATTACTTGCACTGTTGCTTCCAATAATTTTCTATCCACATTAATTAATATACCAATCTAATATTTTCACACAAGGTACTTACTATTACTAGCACATTGCTCAAATAATTCTCAATATAGAAACATTAGCACTATTGATATGGTAACACTAGCTTCATCATTAGATTATCTCATCAAACTTATTCGAACTCACGATCACTTACACTTTTTATAATACACATGCTTTACTTCAATCTCAAGGGCAGGCATATGGTTCCATATCTCGATTAATGTATAAGCATATCTCTTAAACCTTTTATAGCCTGTTAAACTAATATGTGATACATTTCACAACTTTCATTACCAATCTTGATATTTCTCTACTCATGGCATCTCATTAAAACCCTTTATGCATATACATTTCTTTACTCATGATACACCCCGTATCAATCATCAAATTGAACATCATGCTCCATTAATCTTTAACATAATTTCTTGATACTTAATTATTTACATAGATCATCCAATTACATAATTTAATGACTATCCAGGACTGGCATGCTGATTATGATACTTACTCTTGGAACCTTCACTGATACTCTTACTCTTCTTTCTATAATACCAATACTAATTATAATAACACCTATCATAGAACTATTGCTACAAGGTACTATGCTATGGGTATCTCTAGATTAATGCCTACTGCTCCCATGTCCAACTAAAAAATACTTACAAACTCACAAGTCACACTCAGTCAAACTAATACAAGACACAACCAAAATTGTAAGTCACTAATTATTATACTAACAAGGAATCCTCAAAGAAAATAAGCTAAAAAAGGAACTAGATCAAGGACTGAAGGTATATTTACTACTAGTAAAGAAAAGAAGCGATGGAACAAAGTCCTGTAATAGCAAAATAGATAAGTATTGAGATGAGACTTTAAGAACCATTTTAAGATACAACCTGATAATTATACACGTCTGTCCAAAATCATGACACTCAGAATCCTCGCCACGCCAGTAAGCATAGATGCGGTAAACGACAGGTTCCGTAACTAAGGTATGCAACTCTAAAATCATGTCATCTAGAATCCTCGCTACGCCAACCGGTATGGCTACAAAAATTCTAAATTTTATAACTAAAGTATGTACATCCAAGTCAGGTTCCTATGTTCTCGTCACGACAGCTAATGTGGCTGCGATAAACAATAGGTTCCATAACCAAAGTAGACGTTATCTTTTTCACTATCCTCATCAATATATGTCATCAGATGATACCGTAAATTTTATCCCATAAAATTCATCTCGATATAAAATTAACTCAACAATGATACCAAGAATTAAATTTAACAACTGGTCAATAAGAATAAACTCAACAATGATACTAAGATTTTAATTTAATAACTGATCAACAAGAATCAAGTTCAATAACAACAAGCGAGAGCGGACGAAAATAAGGAAAAGATTTAAATTGGAAATTTTAATAAGATTCTCAAGGGGTCATCCCAGGAATCTCTCAAAAATTTTGTGATTGAGTATTCTCTCATCCTAGTATCCTATGTCCTATATTCTATAGCAGGCACGCAGTAGTACAACTAAGATGTCGCACTACCACGATATCGCACAACTTGCAAAGTCTGACCTGCATGGGCCACCACTAAAAATGTGTTACGACCCGCACCCGGTATAGGGGGCACGAGAACGTGGGTACGCCCAGCCTACGCCGCAGCATCGACGGTAGAACGCTGTCTAGGTCATGATACTATCTAATTAATCTCTCACTAATATCCAACTCCATAAGGAGACACAGATATCACAATATAATATGGAATATACTCAATCATATAAGCTAAAGCACGATGAGATATCGAAGCAACCAAATAAAATACAAGACAAGTCTAAACAAAATAAATAGTCTAACCTGCAATCAATAACATCCAATCTCCAGGTATGTTGGAAACAAATCCTCTATGTCACAGTCTAAAAAAAATATCTAGTCAGGATTGGAACGAAATACACCTCTAACAGTAGTTCCATGTATATTGACAAAAACTATAACACAGTGTAAAGAAATACAAGACAGATAGGAATACTGGCAATAAAAAATACTGATGAGCATGGATGTACTGGAAATAGAAATACTGAAATACTGGAGCATGTCATCATCAATGTACATCTAGCAATGAAATAGAAATACAAGTACACGCAAGAACAATGAACTGGTATGTAAGTGTGTACAAGAACAATAACTAGAACATGTAGAGATGCTAGATCAATATACTAGAGATACATGTCAAGAACATATAACCAAGTGTGTGAAACATCAGTATATCATGTGATCGGCTTGGGACTATATGACTCATTACATTGATTAGCGATCATCCCCAACAAGTCCGGCTAACCATATGTAACAACGATGAGGCATGTAAGGGTCAGGCTGCACAGACGTGAGATGTAGGTGAGCTATGATGTATGTAAGGTTGGGTATGATCACATAAGCTACTAACATTTCCCTATTTTCTCCAGCTAGCACGATGGATTCCAATCACGACTCCTCGTGACAGGTCTCAATGATGCCAACTCGTGTAAAGAACAGTGTCAGAGTCATGTACGCTATACAACAAGAGTTATAGAGATAATCAACATAATGAAAACTGTCAGAGAATGTACTCGCCTGGGGTCCTGCTGCTGGTATGAATCAGAGTCCAAGTCACAGTCCAAATAGCCTATCTATTACAATTTACCATGTCAAAAGATAATTTATTTTAATTTATTTAATTCTTGAATAATTACTCTAAAATTTTATTTTAATCTTATTTTTCTAATTTTTAGGTTAATTCCTAAATTTTGTCCAAAGGAACAGAATTTTATCGACTCGAGACTCATGGCACGCAAATCGAGGCGATCTGTTGACCGAAAAGTCAACCTACACAAACTTGACTTTCATGCATGAATTCTTGTAGATTTCAGTGACAAAAACATGCTAGAATTTATGGCTCATCCGAATTCAAATTTGTTTAGAAATTATGGCACATACAAGTTTCGTATTGTGCACCGATGGTTAAATTCTAACCTAGAAGTTCTACAGAATTAACAGTATATAAATACTTCGAAATAAATTCTGGGAAAAAATATTTTTCAATGATCTCGACATTAGTTTTCCGAAACTTTAAACGGTTCATGATTCTGATTCCTGGTTCTCCCGAAATCGCAAAAACATCAAAACACGTCTATTTCCGGACATGCTGTGTTCTACGAATTTTCCAGAATTTAATAATAATAATTTCATAAAACAAATTATATAATCATAAATTTAACCTCAATATCTTTCTAACACAAAAAACTAGGCCTCGTTTGGAGTCCCGAGCTATGCGCAGTGGCTTCTGAAAGATGAAGGAACCCTAGATGGCAATTCTCCAAAAATCGGCTGAAGAAAAACCCTAGAAAATAACTAAACTAATATATATATATATATATATATATATATATATATAGAGGAGAGAGAAAGAGCAGCCGTGGCTCAGGAGCTTGCCACATGGCAGCCATCCGTGGCTCCACGCCCAGATCCAGCGGTCGTAGATCCACGCGGCTCGGCTCAGCTGAGTCCGACTCGGACTTGGACGCGGCTCGGCTCGGCTCGGCTTCACCCGCGGTCTCTGACAGGCGGGCCCAACACTGTTCACTGCTGGAGGCTGACAGGTGGGCCCCCTGTTTGCTGACTGGGCAGAAATAATTTCTTTTTGGGTTTTCTTTTTCAGAAAATAATTTTTAATTCAGTTTTTCATAATTATCTCAAAATAAATGCTAAAAATAATCAGAAAATTCCCAAAAAATTCTAGAAAATATATTTGACTATTTAGAACCTAAAATAAAAGTTTGGAACTTTTTTTTATTATGTTTAACTCTAAAATAAATTCTTGAAAGTCCTAAAAAATTAGGATTACTAGTTTTTAATTAACTAAAAATTGTGGAAAAATCTCAATAGCCCCAAATTAACCTAATAACAACATTTAAGCATGAATTTCAGGATACGGAAGTTATAATTTCTAGCTATCTTGTTGATTCTGAAAATGTTGGTGATGTCTATTTCAGCATCCGGAGACATTTGTTCGGAGCCATTAGTTTCTGATTCCGTGTCCTTGATATTGGGACGCTTACACCATACAAAGTTCTTGCCAGGGAAGTATACCTTGCCAATGTACTGTATTTATATTCCATATGATGCATGCATATTTTATTTCTGTTTATTTTAGTTCATATAATTTAACTGTTATATAAATTGCGTGTCCAAGGAAACTAGGGTGCAACGATGGTGTCGTCGAATTCCGTTTTTATTTATGTATATGCATTGGACCTACTTTATGAGACCACCCCATTCTCATGAGGCATTTTATGTTTCATTGGCCATGACACTATTCTTACACGAGTGTGAGTCACATGTAGGACACGGACTTGCGTACTCGGCTGGCCACTGGTACGTATAGGTCGTGCGACGGATAGGGATAACTACCGATAGAAACTTTGTATGCTAGTAGACCTGGCAGTTATTAGAGGTATTATCGTGTCATGGATGTGACATGTTTAGAGCATAGGGTGGGGAGAACAACAAGTAAGGCATTTTGGCTCCTTTGTACTTTTTCCTTTGTGCGCCCGGACGCTCCACCGGAGCGACGGGTGGTGATGACCACTATATATTATATATTATCAGGCGGCCTCTGCCATTCAAAATACGACATGCTTTGTAGGCCCCTGGATCTCCAATTTTTTTTTATCCTCATAATAAAATCATCAAAATTTAACTTTTTGAACAATTTAAAAATTAAAAAGTGTATACTTTCCTCAAGGGTCAATTATTCAATATTGAAATCAAATTTTAATCACTTCTAAAATCTTTATAGCCTTAACCATGTTTATTGAATCAAATTTGAATCCTCAATATTTTAACAACGTAAAATCTTAACTCCTTAAAATTATCAAATTTTTTAATTCATTTCCACACTTGAAATGATAAAATTAAATCCACAAGTACACATATAAATACTCACAGTCTCTAATACTCAAGGTGCACACAAATACACTAATTATCTACAACCTCAACTGTGTACGGAAATTTGTACTGCCCAAATTACTTGCACTATTACTCCCAATAATTTAAGTTATCATCACACATATTTTCTCCAATGATTTTCTATCTATAATAATTGACACACCAATCTAATTATCATCACACGAAATACTTAATGTTATTAGCACTATTCTCAATAATCCTTGATATAGAATCACTAGCACTATTGTTATGGTAACACTAGTTCCATCATTAGATCACCTCGTCACATTGACTAAAACTTATGATCACTTGCACTTTCTATAATTTATATGTTTTACTTCACTCTCAAAGGCAGGCATATGGTTCCACATCTCGATTTATATATATGTATTTTCTCTTAAATCTTTTACAGCCTGTTACACTAGTCTGTGATACACTTCATACCTTGCATGATCCATCTTGATATATTTTTCTACCCATGGCACACTATTGGGATTTTCTAATACTCATACTTAGCATAATGCATTCTTATTCTCTCACACTTTCTTATACACTTATGTGTATCCTCCTACTATGGCACACTCATTTATTTTCTTTATGTATATGCACTTCTTTACTCTTGACACATCCAAGTATCACCCATTAAATTGAACGTCATGCTCCATTAATCCTTAACACAATTTCCTTGATACTTAATTGTTTACATAGATCACTCAATTACATAATCATGATTATCCAGGACGGGTATGCTGGCCCTGATACTAAATTTTGGAATTATTACTAATACTCTATACTCTCCTTCTACTTATAGTACTATAAAGACACCTATCCTAGAGCTATTGCTATAAGGTACTATGTTATGGGTTAACTCTAGATTGATTCCTTCTGCTCACATGTCTAACTAAGAAGCACTTACAACTAACAAGTCACACTCAGTCAACACTAACACAAGACACAAACAAAATTGCAAGTCACTAATTATCATACTAACAAGGAATCCTCAAGGAAAAGAAGCTCAAAAAGGAACTGGATTGAGGACTAAAGGTATTCCTACTGCTAGCAAACAAAAGGACGATAGAATAAAGTCCTGTAATAACAAAAATAGATAAGTGTTGAGATGATACTTTAAGAACCAATTTAAGATATAACCTGATAATCATACACGTCTGTCGGAAATCATGACACTCAGAATCTTCGCCACGCCAGTAGGCATAGGTGCGATAGACGACAGGTTCTGTAACTAAAGTATGCAACCCTATAATCACGTCATCTAGAATCTTCGCCACACCAACCGGTATGGGTGCGAGAGACTCTAAGTTTCATAACTACAGTATGTACATCCAAGTCTGGTTCCTACGTTCTCGTCACGACAGCTAGTGTGGCTGCGATAAACTCTAGGTTCCATAACCAAAGTAGACGTTTTACCTTTCTCACTGTTCTCATCCATATATGTCATCAGATGATACCGTAAATTTTAGCCCGTAAAATTCATCTCGATATAAAAATCAAAACTCAACAATGATACCAAGAGTTTAAATTTAACAACTGGTCAACAAGAATCAAACTCAACAATGATACCAAGATTTTAATTTAATAACTGCTCAACAAGAATCAAGTTCAGTAACAACAAGCGAGAGCGGACGGAAACAAGAAAAAAGATTTAAATTAGAAATTGTAATAAGATTCTCAAGGGGTCGTCCCAGGAATCTCCCAAGAATTTTTGTGATTGAGTATCCTCTCTCATCCTAGTATCCTATATCCTATATTGTATAGCAGGCACGCAGTAGTACAACTAATACGTTGCACTACCACGATATCGCACAACTTACGAAGTCTGACCTGCATGGGCCACCACTAAAAAGGTGTCATGACCCACACCCGGTATAGGGGTACGAGAGCATGGGTACGTCCAACCTATGCCGCAGCATCGACGGTAGAACGCTGTCTAGGTCATGTAACTATCTAATCAATCTCACATGAATATCCAACTCCATAAGGAGACGTGGATATCACAAAATAATGCTGGAAATACTCAATCACATAAACTAAAGCACGATGAGATATCAAGGCAAGCAAAAAAATATAAGACAAGTCTAACAACAAAAATAGCCATACCTGCAATCACTAACATCCAATCCCCAAGTGTGTCGGAAACAAGTCCACTAAGGTCACAGTCTGGAAAATATATCCAGTCAGGATTGGAACGAAATACACCTCTAACAGCAGTTCGTCATATATTGATAAAAATCTATAGCATAGTGTAAAAAAATACAAGACAGATATAAATACTGGCAATAAGAAATACTGACGAGCATGGATGTACTGGAAATAGAAATACTGGAATAAATGGAATACTGGAGCATGTCATCATTAATGTACATCTAGCAATGAAATAGAAATACAAGTACACGCAAGAACAATGAACTGGTATATAAGTGTGTACAAGAATAGTAACTAGAACATGTGGGGATGCTAGATTAATACACTAAAGATACATGTCAAGAATCATCTAAGTGTATAAAATATCAGCATATCATGTGATCGGCTTGGGACTGACGAAACTCATTACATTGGTTAGCGAGATCCCAGAGGTCAGGCTAATCCATCCGAATAGCTATGATGCGAGTAATAGTCAGGCTAACCATATGTAACAGTGATGAAGCATGTAATGGTAAGGCTGTACCGACGTGAGGCGTGGGTGAACTATGATGCATGTAAGATTGGGTATGATCACATAAGCTACTAATATTTCCCCGTTTTCCCCCAGCTAGCACGATGGATTCCCGATCACGACTCCTCGTGACAGGTCTCAATGATACCAACTCGTGTAAAGAACAGTGTCAGAGTCATGTATGCTATAAAATAAGAGTTATAGAAATAATCAACATAAGGAAAACTGTCAGAAAATGTACTCGCCTTGGGTCCTTAGCTGGTAATATCAATGTCCTGTTCTAGAGTATCGTCTGATGATCCAACCGTCCTATAGACATATCATAAAATAATACAATACTGCATCAGATGCTACACTAATACATAATATAAAAAACATCAAACTCAGGGGCTTTGCCAGGTAGGGCACTAATTAACTAGGGCCAAGTGCGTCAAGTTGCACGGGCGTCTCGTCTGTGATTGCTGTGCAATCCGACAGTCGGTGGTACGGGTCTTGCCAGTACGTCAGTGTACGCGTGGCAGACAGCTAACAGTTCACAGGGTCATAGGTCCATGTAATACGGGGTATCCGTAATTACACTTGGGTCGCCTAGTACCTATATATATACATATTATACACATAATATATATATATAAGTGTATATCAATAATTTTATACAAAATAGGTATAAGTGTATATATAATATATATACATATTTATATTTAAAATACACATACCTTATTATATATATATACAACCAATATATATATATATATATATATATATATATACACTAATACAACATTTACATATGTCATATATATATATATACAGATATATTAATATACATACCTGAATACGTATATATAAAATAAAGAAATACACGATATATTTATATGTATATATATCTATATTTATACATATACGCGTATAAATACGAACATATGTACACACATACACATATACGCACCTACACATATACGCATATACGCATATACACACATATACATACATGTATATATATGAATATATATACACGTATACATATATACTATACATACGTATATATATACTAAACTATATACCAAAGAAGGAGGGTAGAGGGAAGCTCACCAGGGTGGTGGTTTGGGTGCAGCCGGAGGCCGCCGGGGACGCAGTTGAGGGTGTCAGGGAGGACTCGGGGCTGTTGCTGCCAGAGTTGGCCGGCCGGGAGGAGTTGGTGAAGAGGGGAGCTTCAGTGAAGAAGCTCGGCTGGCCGGCTGTGCAGGAAGGAGGAGAATGTCGACGAGGGTGGTGTCGGCTGGAGTTCGACCGGAGATGCAGCTGAGGGGGCTCCGGGGGAGAGCTGGCCGGACTGAGGCCGGGGTCGACTGGGTGGGCCGGAGGGGAAGAAGAGAGGAGGAGCAGCAGGGAGTTCGGTGTGGGAAGTGGCAGTGGTGGTGACTGATGGAGGAGGGTGGCAATGGCAGTGGGAGGGCGGAGATAATGGCCGGAGTGAACGAGGGGAGGAGCTCTCGGGGTTGCGGTGCTGGAGGTAAGCCGGAGACAATCGAGTGCAGGTGGATCTCGGCCGGGGGGGATGGAACAGTAGCACCAGGGAAGAGGGGAGCCGAGGCAGTTAATGATGATGGCGAGTTGGAGCTCGGGGATGCAGGGAGGTGACCAGAGAGTTTGCAGCAGCCGGAGTACAGCGAAGACGAGCAGCGGGGGAGTAGGCGGAGACGAGCGGCGGTTGGCAGCAGGGTGGTGGTGAAGCTGCTGTTCTAGAGGAGGCCGGCGGCTCGTCGAGGATAGTAGGGGAGGAGGGGGCTCGGTGTGGGAAGCAGTCGGATGTAGGGAGGAGCTCGGGCTGGGCAGTGGTGTTAGCTGCGGGGAGGGTCGGAGCTTATCGGAGAGCTCGACCGAGGGCCTGGGGGTAGAGGCTGGGTTGGTGGCTGGGTGTCGGAGATAACCGAAGAGTTTGCCGGACCGCCGGGTTGGAGGATGCAGTGGTCGGGGTGAGGTTAGGGTGTGTTGGTGAAGGTGTGTTATTTTGTGAAGAAATTAAAGGAGAGGGTGTGTTAATTGTATGTGGGAGGATGATGTGACCCCCTAGGAATTAGGGCCGGCCAACCTAGGGATGGGGTGCCTTGGGAAGAGGGTTGAGGTTATATAAGGGTGTTGTGTGGTGGGGATTGCTCCATTTTAAATGGATGGCCACGATTCAACATGGAGAAAAATGCAACAAAAAGGAAGGTGGAGAGAGGGTTGTTTTGTTGACTAGTCAAAGAAGGGGGTTGCTTTCTTCATTTGGGTTAAACCAATAGGATGGTGACACATCATTACAATTTTGCAGTTATGTCCCCAACAAATGGAAAATTATACAGAAGTGGGTTTCTAAATTTAATTAATTAAAATTAGATACACTTGGCGTTCTAAAATTAATTAGGAGTACATGGGGCCAAAATTAGGTCGGGTCATCAATACCATTAGTGAAGAAGACTCAGAACAGAATATTACCCTAATTTGGGTCGCACAAAAAATAGGCCAAGATTGCCTCTAATTTTGATTGGAACGCACAACGATACAAAATTGGAATTTATATAAAATTTAAATAACGTCCGCGACGAATTTTGTGCGGCTAAAATGAAGCACAAGAGAGTATAATTATGAGTTACCAAAAAGATCCGAATGGAGGGCGGGCACGTCTAGGGCAAGGTTGTAAAATTTGTTGGAAGGCAAAAGCCAGGGTAGCGCTCCAAATTTTGAAGCAATGACAATGCGCAATAATTAAATAAATCACGGTAATTAATTACTATCTCCAACAATTAAATTCTAAATTAAACAATTAAATAGATAATCCCATAATTCGGTCAGGTGTTCGTCTAGTGGGCTTCTAGGTCAAGTCTACCAGCTCAAACATTAAATGAACACTGTATATAATAATATATTTATACGTCTCACATTATTATTTAATTTAAATACACGCAATATTAATTATGTTTGAAAAGTCAAAAATACCCCTGTTTTTGGAATGTGGTAGTGACAAGTCTACCCTCCTTAAAAGAATTTCGTCCTCGAAATTTAAAATCCTCAATAGTATTATTTACTCATACACATCATTATTTTCCATCAAAATTAAATTCATCAATCCACAAAAATCGGGAAGTAATCCACATCGTCATTTCACAATTTTTTTTTCCAAAGTTCTGAAATTATTGGATTTCTAAAAATCCTCAAATTTAATCATTGAATTCCATTTGTATCATAATCTCCTCAGAATCTGATGTTAGTAATTAAAAAAAACCAAAATTGATATCTAATCCTCTAATTTAATCCGAACAATGCACTTTTTTATAAATCAAGAAATGTACATCTAAAAACACTAATCCATGAATCCAATAAAATTTAAAAATCTCGTCCAAAAAGTTTGTGTTTAAACACTAACCCATTTATCATCTTACTCCTTAATTTTGAGAAAATCACTATATACAAATTTTTCTATCCGATCCTTTAATCGAAATTCAGTCCTTGCACGTTTATAAAAAATTTAAAACTTATCCTAAAATTTGAATCCAACACTAATCCATTAGTGATTTAAATCCTCGATTTCTTTTTCCACACAATACTCAAATAATATAATACTCGCAAAATCCATAATTGAAATTTTCAAGTAAATCTATATCTAACAGTCAAATAAATACAATAGTAATCTTCTAAATTTCCTCAAAATTTAAAGATAATTTCAGTCATTTCATAATCTTCATAAAATCAACATTTTAACAAGATCGCCAATCCTGTCGTATCAAGTTCTCAACTCTTTGTTTAAATTATTATTTATCCTCAAATTTTAATGATAATTTAATTATACCTCATTTTTGATAAAATCAATGATTCATCAATTCTGCCATATTAAATCCTTAACTCTTTATTTAAATCAATATTTATCCTTGAATTTTAAGCATCTTGTCTCTCTTTGTCGAATCATACTCCTTTCATTAATTCCTTTACTAAGGTCAACTCTCAACACTCAAGGTCTAAGAGAAACCTACCTTATAGTCATACACCACGCAATATAGAAACACGCATGGTCATAGTCTCCCTTGTCATGGTATTATGGTCTCTGTCGGGGTGTACTACTAGCTATATTCTAACAAAAATCATGAATACAAGCTACGGTACTAGGGAATCAATCAACCAGAAGACGAAAAAGAAACATGAGGGAAGAAAAGAAGGAACCTGTTAACATATTTCTTGCAGTATCTTTTGTTTCTAACATACACTTAACTCTGGCACATTCACTAACTAATTTCTATTCCTGTACACTGATATCCATATCAACTAATCATTAGTCCATAAGACATCCATGATTACATCCTCATTGCATACACCTGCCTATTGATACCTAAATCTGATACCAAGAATCTTTAATATATCCATGGTTTAATAATGCATCAAAAGTTTGATACCTGTATCCCTTTAGTACCATAGTTTCTACTACAAGCACACTCACTGCTAGCTCTCTTACCTACGACAATTGTTCATACTAGTTGTTCTTATCATTCAAGTGCACACCAAGTGTAACACACCATACTAAGTACTGTTCTCCCTAACACAACTCTAGGTGGACACCCAAGTCTGTTTGTAGTGCTTTCTCAATCATGCTCAAGTCAACAGATCCTTACACATGTATATCATCTACTCATACACTAATATATATATCTTATCCACCATAATTTTTTTTTTTTATCATCAAAATAAAATCATCATAATTTAACTTTTTGAACAATTTAAAAATTAAAAAGTGTATACTTTCCTCAAGGGTCAATTATTCAATATTGAAATCAAATTTTAATCACTTCTAAAATCTTTATAGCCTTAACCATGTTTATTGAATCAAATTTAAATTCTCAATATTTTAACAATGTAAAATCTTAACTCCTTAAAATTCTCAAAATTTTTAATTCATTTCCACACTTGAAACGATAAAATTAAATCCATAAGTACACATATAAATACTCACAGTCTCTAATACTCAAGGTGCACACAAATACACTAATTATCTACAACCTCAACTATGTACAAAAATTGTACTGCCCGAATTACTTGCACTATTACTCCCAATGATTTAAGTTATCATCACATGTATTTCCTCCAATGATTTTCTATCTATAATAATTGACACACCAATCTAATTATCATCACACGAAGTATTTAGTGTTATTAGCACTATTCTCAATAATCCTTGATATAGAATCACTAGCACTATTGTTATGGTAACACTAGTTCCATCATTAGATCACCTCGTCACATTGACTAGAACTTATGATCACTTGCACTTTCTATAATTTATATGTTTTACTTCACTCTCAAAGGCAGGCATATGGTTCGACATCTCGATTTATGTATATGTATTTTCTCTTAAATCTTTTACAGCCTGTTACACTAGTCTGTGATACACTTCATACCTTGCATGATCCATCTTGATATATTTTTCTACCCATGGCACACTATTGGGATTTTCTAATACTCATACTTAGCATAATGCATTCTTATTCTCTCACACTTTCTTATACACTTTTGGGTATCCTCCTACTATGGCACACTCATTTATTTTCTTTATGCATATGCACTTCTTTACTCTTGACACACCCAAGTATCACCCATTAAATTGAACGTCATGCTCCATTAATCCTTAACACAATTTCCTTGATACTTAATTGTTTACATAGATTACTCAATTACATAATCATGATTATCCAGGACGGGTATGCTGGCCCTGATACTAACTTTTGGAATTATCACTAATACTCTATACTCTCCTTCTACTTATAGTACTATAAAGACACCTATCCTAGAGCTATTGCTACAAGGTACTATGCTATGGGTTAACTCTAGATTGATTCCTTCTGCTCACATGTCTAACTAAGAAGCACTTACAACTAACAAGTCACACTCAGTCAACACTAACACAAGACACAAACAAAATTGTAAGTCACTAATTATCATACTAACAAGGAATCCTCAAGAAAAAGAAGCTCAAAAAGGAACTGGATTGAGGACTAAAGGTATTCCTACGGCTAGCAAACAAAAGGACGATAGAATAAAGTCTTGTAATAACAAAAATAGATAAGTGTTGAGATGATACTTTAAGAACAAATTTAAGATACAACCTGATAATCATACACGTCTGTCGAAAATCATGACACTCAGAATCTTCGCCACGCTAGTAAGCATAGGTGCGATAGACGACAGGTTCCGTAACTAAAGTATGCAACCCTATAATCACGTCATCTAGAATCTTCGCCACACCAACCGGTATGGCTGTGAGAGACTCTAAGTTTCATAACTACAGTATGTACATCCAAGTCTGGTTCCTACGTTCTCGTCACGACAGCTAGTGTGGTTGCGATAAACTCTAGGTTCCATAACCAAAGTAGACGTTTTACCTTTCTCACTGTTCTCATCAATATATATCATCAGATGATACCGTAAATTTTAGCCCGTAAAATTTATCTCGATATAAAAATCAAAACTCAACAACGACACCAAGAGTTTAAATTTAACAACTGGTCAACAAGAATCAAACTCAACAATGATACCAAGATTTTAATTTAATAACTGCTCAAAAAGAATCAAGTTTAATAACAACAAGCGAGAGCGGACGGAAACAAAAAAAAAGATTTAAATTAGAAATTGTAATAAGATTCTCAAGGGGTCGTCCCAGGAATCTCTTAAGAATTTTTGTGATTGAGTATCCTCTCTCATCCTAGTATCCTATGTCCTATATTCTATAGCAGGCACGCAGTAGTATAACTAATACGTCGTACTACCACAACATCGCACAACTTACGAAGTCACACCTGCATGGGCCACCACTAAAAATGTGTCACGACCCGCACCCGGTATAGGGGTACGAGAGCATGGGTACGTCCAGCCTACGCCGCAGCATCGGCGGTAGAATACTGTCTAGGTCATGTAACTATCTAATCAATCTCACATGAATATCCAACTCCATAAGGAGACGTGGATATCATAAAATAATGCTAGAAATACTCAATCACATAAACTAAAGCACGATGAGATATCAAGGCAAGCAAAGAAATACAAGACAAGTCTAACGACAAAAATAGCCATACCTGCAATCAGTAACATCCAATCCCCAAGTGTGTCAGAAACAAGTCCACTAAGGTCACAGTCTGAAAAATATATCCAGTCAGGATTGGAACGAAATATACCTCTAACAGCAGTTCCACATATATTGATAAAAATCTATACCACAGTGTAAAGAAATACAAGACAGATATGAATACTGGCAATAAGAAATATTGACGAGCATGGATGTACTGGAAATAGAAATAATGGAATAAATAGAATACTGGAGCATGTCATCATCAATGTACATCTAGCAATGAAATAGAAATACAAGTACACGCAAGAACAATGAACTGGTATATAAGTGTGTACAAGAATAGTAACTAGAACATGTGGGGATGCTAGATTAATACACTAAAGATACATGTCAAGAATCATCTAACTAAGTATGTAAAATATCAGCATATCATGTGATCGGCTTGGGACTGACGAAACTCATTACATTGGTTAGCGATCATCCCAGAGGTCAGGCTAATCCATCCGGATAGCTATGATGCGAGTAATAGTCAGGCTAACCAGATGTAACAGTGATAAAGCATGTAATGGTAAGGCTACACCGACGTGAGGCGTGGGTGAGCTATGATGCATGTAAGATTGGGTATGATCACATAAGCTACTAATATTTCCCCGTTTTCTCCCAGCTAGCACGATGGATTCCCGATCACGACTCCTCGTGCCAGGTCTCAATGATACCAACTCGTGTAAAGAACAGTGTCAGAGTCATGTATGCTATACAACAAGAGTTATAGAAATAATCAACATAAGGGAAACTGTGAGAGAATGTACTCGCCTTGGGTCCTTAGCTGGTAATATCAATGTCCTGTTCCAGAGTATCGTCTGATGATCCAACCGTCCTATAGACATATCATAAAATAATACAATACTGCATCAGATGCTACACTAACACATAATAAAAAAACATCAAACTCATGGGCTATGCCAGGTAGGGCACTAGTCAACTAGGGTCAAGTGGGTCACGTTGCACGGGCGTCTCGTCTGTGATTGCTGTGCAATGCGACAGTCGGTAGTACGGGTCTTGCCAGTACGTCAGTGTACGCATGGCAGACAGCTAACAGTTCACAGGGTCATAGGTCCATGTAAATACGGGGTATCCTTAATTACACTTGAGTCGCCTAGTACCTATATACATATACATATTACACATAATATATACCAATTAAATACGTACATAATATATATATAAGTGTATATCAATAATTTCATACAAAATAGGTATAAGTGTATATATAATATATATACATATTTATATTTAAAATACACATACCATATTATATATATATATATACAACCAATATATATATATATATATAAACATATTTTGGTATGTATATATATCTTCATATAGTATATATATTATTTGATATATATAGATATATATATACCAAAATACATTTTTATATATATATATATATATATATATATATATATATATATATATATATATATATATATATATATACTAATACAATATTTACATATGTCATATATATATATATATATATATATATACAGATATATTAATATACATACATGAATACATATATATAAAATAAAGAAATACACGATATATTTATATGTATATATATGTATATATATACATATACGCGTATAAATACGAACATATGTACACACATACACATACACATATACGCACATACGCACCTACACATATACGCATATACACATATACGCATATACACACACATATACATACATGTATATATATGAATATATATACACGTATACATATATACTATACATACCTATATATATACTAAACTATATACAAAAGAAGGAGGGAAGAGGGAATCTCACCGGGGTGGTGGTTTGGGTGCAGCCGGAGGCCGCCGGGGATGCAGTTGAGGGTGTCGGGGAGGACTCGGGGCTGTCGCTGCCGGAGTTGGCCGGCCGGGAGGAGTTGGTGAAGAGGGGAGCTTCAGTGAAGAAGCTCGGCTGGCCGGCTATGCAGGGAGGAGGAGAATGTCGACGAGGGTGGTGTCGGCTGGAGTTCGACCGGAGATGCAGCTGAGGGGGCTCCGGGGGAGAGCTGGCCGGACTAAGGCCGGGGTCGACTGGGTGGGCCGGAGGGGAAGAAGAGAGGAGGAGCAGCAGGGAGTTCGGTATGGGAAGTGGCAGTGGTGGTGACTGATGGAGGAGGGTGGCAATGGCAGTGGGAGGGCGGAGCTAATGGCCGGAGGGAACGAGGGGAGGAGCTCTCGGGGTTGCGGTGCTGGAGGGAAGCCGGAGACAATCGAGTGCAGGTGGATCTCGGCCGGAGGGGATGGAATAGTAGCACCGAGGAAGAGGGGAGCCGAGGCAGTTGATGATGATGGCGAGTCGAAGCTCGGGGATGCAGGGAGGTGACCGGAGAGTTTGCAGCAGCCGGAGTACAGGAAAGACGAGCAGCGGGGGAGTAGGCAGAGACGTGCGGCGGTTGGCAGCAGGGTGGTGGTGAAGCTGCTGTTCTGGAGGATGCCGACGGCTCGTCGAGTGTAGTGGTGGAGGAGGGGGCTCGGTGTGGGAAGCAGTCGGTTGTAGGGAGGAGCTCGGGTTGGGCAGTGGTGTTGGCTGCGGGGAGGGTCGGAGCTTGGTCGGAGAGCTCGACCGAGGGCCTTGGGGTGGAGGCTGGATTGGTGGCTGGGTGTCGGAGATGACCGGAGAGTTTGTCGGACCGCCGGGTTGGAGGATGTAGTGGTCGGGGTGAGGTTAGGGTGTGTTGGTGAAGGTGTGTTTTTTTGTGAAGAAATTAAAGGAGAGGGTGTGTTAATTGTATGTGGGAGGATGATGTGACCCCCTAGGAATTAGGGCCGGCCAACCTAGGGATGGGGTGCCTTGGGAAGAGGGTTGAGGTTATATAAGGGTGTTGTGTGGTGGGGATGGCTCCATTTTAAATGGATGGCCACGATTCAACATGGAGGAAAATACAACAAAAAGGAAGGTGGAGCGAGGGTTGTTTAGTTGACTAGTCAAAGAAGGGGGTTGCTTTCTTCATTTGGGTTAAACCAATAGGATGGTGACACATCATTGCAATTTTGCAGTTAAGTTCCCAACAAATGGAAAATTACACAAAAGTGGATTTCTGAATTTAATTAATTAAAATTAGATACACTTGGCGTTCTAAAATTAATTAGGAGTACATGGGGCCAAAATTAGGTCGGGTCATCAATACCATTAGTGAAGAAGACTCAGAATAGAATATTACCCTAATTTGGGTCACAAAAAAAAAGGCCAAGATCGCCTCCAATTTTGATTGGAACGCACAACGATACAAAATTGGAATTTATATAAAATTTAAATAACGCCCGCGACGAATTTTGTGCGACTAAAATGAAGCACAAGAGAGCTTAATTATGAGTTACCAAAAAGGTCCGAATAGAGGGCGGGCACGTCTAGGGCAAGGTTGTGAAATTTGTTGAAAGGCAAAAGCCAGGGTAGCGCTCCAAATATTGAAGCAACAACAATGCACAATAATTAAATAAATTACGGTAATTAATTACTATCTCCAACAATTAAATTCTAAATTAAACAATTAAATAAATAATCCTATAATTTGGTCAGGTGTTCATCTAGTGGGCTTCTAGGTCAAGTCTACCAGCTCAAACATTAAATAAACACTATATATAATAATATATTTAATTACACGTCTCATATTATTATTTAATTTAAATACACGTAATATTAATTATGTATGAAAAGTCAAAAATATCCCTGTTTTTGGAATGTGGTAGTGACAACCTTCAACTTTCATGAGCATCAAAATCCGACCCCCAGTCACTACACTGCCTACACATCCTCCTAACACTTGCATCACCCTACTCCCTCACAGAATACATCTCTATCTATACCAACACCACACACAAAGTGAAAATACTGAGATACACTGCATTGTTCACACACTAACACATATACGTAGACACCTAAACACATACATACTATCATACACATATACAAGTGCCCTAGTAATTTCCTACTATATTTTGGTACTAGTATAAGTGATTATTAAACCTAGTATAGGTAATAGCTTTTGTTATATCCCGAATAGGGATTTATTGATTGATATTTGTAATCATTATTCGATGAATTCTTGTGAGCCAGAGGGTCTAGCATTATTTATATTGATTACCATAGTATTAGTGACTATATTCCTGACCTGATATACATGTTTCATCAAAGATGGAGGAACTGTTGATAGACTAATCCGGTTGATAGACCAACCAGATGAATAGATCGGTCTGATTGACGATTGATTGATTATCCTTGTTCCTGATATGACTACTTGTATCTATGATATGATTACCAGTTTACCCTTTGAGTTACTGGCCTTATTATCGTACTGAGGTATTATTGTTTACTGGTGCAATGAGGTGTGAATCATGTTATTCCTGTGCACTGAGGTACAACATCATATTCCTGTTATATTCTAATATAGTATATTATAATGTTCTTCTTGCACGGGTATCTTTGTAGTTGGCCAGTGATTCTAGCATGGTCTAGAAATATGATTTGTGTACTGATTGTTCATCTACGCTCAGGATGAATCCAGATTAGAACCCTAAGGAACCAATACTGATTCACACACAATGTACTCATACTGCGGTACAAAATCTAGGGGGTGATCGTGCATTCATGGCACATGATTATGCATAATTGTATAGTTAATTAGGTAACTTAAAACTTGTAGATTTATTAGGAGAGAATATGATCCCGAGATCGTGTGTTACTGGCCATCCATCAGATACTGTGGTATATCATCCATTCTAGTGGAGTGCAGTATCTGACTTTATATTACTATTATTGACCCAATGACTACCATATAGGAGTACTGGGATCATTGTTGAGTTGACCGACCTAGTGACCTCCCGAAGGGTGGCACCATAGACTAATATTGATATTCATGTCTAGTATATGTTTTGGCCAGTCCCGCTTTAGTATTGAACTATTTGAGGAGTCCTAAATATATTGCATTATTGGGGTAATCAATATATCCATCTAGCAAGCCGTAGGAATTGATTGCCACTTTATTAACTCATTTTTGTTTATACTATATTACATGTCAGTAGCCTAGGGACGTAGACAATCTCGACATAGTAGTTCAACCATTATCCTTGTTTAGTGTAGGGTTGGGCTATTGCCCGATGATAGGCTATATACCTAAGTTATGACACAAGTTCCTATGTATTGCTATTGTTTAGGATTTGTTTCTCTTGAGCATTTTTGGTATTTATTATCAGAGATCTGACCCCTTTGGTTTTGTAGGAACAGATCTTATAGCAGAGCCCAATGATCAAGCATATTTTACCCCTAATAGTGCGTACCTACATGATGATCATCGAGGAGAATGAGTGGGTTTCTTCTTTACTACTCGTTATAATATTTTGATTCTTTTGAGCGTTTAGTCACCGAGCACCTATTAGCCTTTATATTCTGGAGACTTATTCTATCACATGATTATATTATATTTAGACTGTAACTATCGATGTTATCATGTATATTTAAAACTGGGCTAGCTCACTACATTGTATAGCTAGCTTCATAATAATTTTGATAGTGCGTCAAGGATGCCTTACTTCTTATTCTTATTTGTTCCATGTTTTATGCTTCTTGTATTGACTTATTGAGACATAGTATATTCTTGAGAGTTTATAGGAAACTTGTATTGTAGTATATACACAAGTGTCTAGGTATGTAGAAGCATGGAAAAATTCAAAGCCATGCGCCAAAGAGATTCTAACCCATGCGCCAACAACAATGCTAGTGTTCCCATGTGCCAAGCAGCACCATGCGCCATTATTATCCTAGTGTTCCATGTGCCAAGCAATACTATGCTCCACTATTATCCTAGCGTTCCCATGTGCCAAGAAATGCCATGCGCCTCTATTACCCTAGTGTTCCCATGTGCCAAGCAGCGCCATGCGCCACTAGTATCTTGGTATTCCCATGTGCCAAGCAGCGCTAAGCAGCGACATGTGCCACTGTTTCTCCATTAATCTCCATGCGCCAGGCAAACGTACTCCCCAAGTATAATCAAAGTAATCATATGACATGTGTCATGAGTATTATGGGCACTAGCAACCCCAGATCTCAGCCGAACATGTGGCAGCCTTTGGCTCTATGCACCGCTAATTATAACATGCGCCACTATATAATAGCATGAGATATGCATATATACCTTCCCATAGCTATAAATAGTGGGTGTTTCCCATGTAAAAGAAGAGGCCTCCATCGTGAAAAAGAAGGCAAAAGAGCACTCACGCAGGCAGCTCAGAGAAGAAAAGGAGAAGAAGACAGAAGCGCCAGCCTCGTCAACCTCCTAGGTCCCGGATTGTCAACGGAGTAAAGGAGCCGCTGTAGTGCTCGATCTCCAACATCTCACATACCCAAATTTTTTATTGTACTTAGATCCTTTTGTATTATTTATTTGTCAATTCTTCAGCTGAGTCACCATTTTTGTCGGCATGAACAAGTTGGTAAGTAATGCGTTATCCCGAGGTAGGTGACATGTTGTAGATTGGAAGTATCTTATGTACTGACAGGGTGACGTCTTCCCGTCAAATATAGTCAGAGATAGTGGCTTATACTTGGAAGGGTATACCACACTATCCCACTCTGTAGGATAGGGTTGCCGGATCCCAAGCTTCTGAAGCCTTTCTTGATTATCCCGAGCATCAATGTGGGCACGTAAGTCCCTAAGAGTCTCCTGGATATCATCTGGCAGGAGAGCAACAGAGGATCGAGGTACGGTTTGACTGCTTGCAACATGAGGAGCCAGATCAGGCAAACCTGATTCCTCATTGGTCCCTTGATATGGGTTTGTTTGTCCTGGGGCCTGTAGTTGTGTTGAGACCAAGCTTTCTCTGAGTTTCAGCACTGTATGAGTCAGAGTCTGCATTAAAGTGTTGAGAGCCTGTATCATGGCTTCAAGTGCCTCCAGGCATTTTTGGTTACTGGATTCTATACTATGCTCATCCCCTGCCATGTATATTAGCATTACGTGGGATGAGGTGGACGAGAAGGTGGACGCTTCGCTTTTTATCTTTGATGTCTGAGTCTCATTATTTTCTGGTAGAGGGGCAAGGTTGCGTCATGTCACTACCATATTTCTAGATAGGGATAGTTTTGTAATTTTGCATCAGTTATATATAGTGTGTATATTTATATAATGTGTTTAATATTTATTGATTAGTGGATTGAATTAATTATTGGACTTGACACTAGTGGATCTAACTAGACTAGATATGACTCATGAACCCAATATTAGACTAGACACTTTAGACTCATTTAAGTCACCTATCTTCATTACAAAAGGCTAAGAGCAGCTTCTTCTATAACATCAAAAATGAATTCTTTTTGTTCAATGAGAAAGCATTCGTTCATAGTGACTAAGAGGAATCGGAGCTTATTCTTATTCAATGCTAGCTTTGACCTAGCCCCCCATAGAAGAATAATTAGAAAATTAAATTAACTTTCATTAGGAATAGAAGCTTCCTATAATTAAATTTTTCTTCATGACAAATCAATAGGGGTATTCATGTCAATTCACATTGCTTGGGAGAGGGGACATGGCCGACCCTATAAGGAGGAGGGTTTTCTCTCTCCTCTCATTTATTACACTCCAAGTTCTTCCCCAAATTAATTAGTTATTCCCTAAATTGCTTCATCCTTCCATCAATCCCTCTCAAATCACTCTTATTCCCTTCCATTCTCATCATCTAAGGTCCTAGAAGCTTGGTTTGTAAGGAGCACTTGAAGAAGAAGGATTTGGCTAGGAGCTTGTGTCCTAATTATGTCTATTGAGCATTTTATTGGAATTTATCTTCCAATAGGTATAATTTTGAAATTAAATTTAATTTAGACTCTAATTCTTATATTTAACTATTAGGAACCCTTCCATGGAAAAGGACTACCCATAGGAAGAAGAACTATGTTTATATGACCCCTATTGTGACTTCTACATTGAGTTTTGTGCCAAATTTGGAGAAAATTCAAGATTGGCACACCAAGTATTTATTATTTGGTCAATTAGGTCTAATTAGACTTAGATTGAGTGTGTGAGGCTAGCTATGTATCCACAATTGGATACGAGTAGGTCGTATCACGATACTTCGTGATACGTTATGATATGAGAGTCCATTTTGGGTATTTGTGCATATTAGTGTAATAACTCAATAAATTTTATTGTAACAAATCACTTTAGTCGTATTATGAGAAATTGGATATGTATAATGGGTGTTTACTAGCTATTGGGGATTTTGGTACCTAGTTTGAGTGTATATCCTAGAGTATCACAAGAGTGAGCTTCAAGTGTTTGATTTAATGCACTTAGTGCATGTGTATCACATATATCTATAGGTATATATTAAATATATGTTTTATATATATATATATATATATATATATATATATATATATATATATATATATATAAGTGTAGTGTGGTGCATGCTTGTGTGTGTTCTGTGAGAGGGGGTAGTGGTATTAAGTATCTGTATATTACTCTGTGTGTGGGGGGGGGGATATGGGAGAGGATTTTCAGACATTGGAAGTGGTCCAGTGGCATCAGTGCACCATTGTGCACTTGGGAACCTGAAGCATCTGCAGGCTTAGAGGGAAAGTGCACCAGTGTGTACATCCAGGTAAGAGAAGAGCAACAACAATCGGGTTAAGATATATTCAGATCTGATATAGGTATCAGATAGTGATGCAAACAAGGTTTCCTTGATGGTGTGTTAGTGGTGGTGTTAAACAAGAGGGGATGTGCTTGTGTGACTGAAGGGAAAGGAAAAAGAAAGTGATGTTCATACCATAGTGATACACCGGTAGCAGCAAGGTGTTAGTGATGGGGTGGGATGAAGGCAGTGGTGTTAGGTACTTGCCAATGTTGAAAGAATGTGAGTTAAATTGATACTTAAATAGGAGGATGCAGGATATCAGTTTAACATCAAGTGAAGTAAAGGTTGGATATGGACTATAAGGGGGTCGGGTATCCTTGCAAGAAAGTATGGCAGCAGCAGTATTTGGATGTGAAGTGAGTGCAATCAGTGGCAGTAGACAGGTGAGGGAGCTTGGACAACTGCAGTGCCTTGGAGGCATGCTGCAGGAAGTGTTAGTCACTACAAAGTAAGAAAGGAGGAGTAGCAGCTATCCACTATTAGATAGATGCAATCATTGAAGAGGTAGAGGCATGGGTCACTGACGTGCATGCTTGATCTGATACATTAGTGTACCAGCACCCCTTGAGTATCAGAGTGGTGACTAATACCAAGGTGATCTAGGAGTGTGGTAGTTGTATGTGTGTGAGTTAGATGGTGTACTGAATGAGTATCAGATCGGTAAGGGTTATGATGTTGTTACCTGATATTAGTTCAGGAGGGGTGTTGGATAAATATGTGTATCAGTGCACAGAGTTTAGGAGCATGTGTTATGGTATGGAAGTTGGATGTGTACTAAGTGATATTTAGTATTCTAGTCTAGTGAGCTTAGTGTTAGTATGGTTAGGTGTTGTATCTTGAGAACTTGGGTGTGAGTGAATTGTTGCATCCCATTATAGGTATTAGTTAGGTATTGATGAGCAGTTAGATGCTAAGGTGGAGTTTATGTATGTATATATAATAACTAGAGTTATTTGGATATCTAGACATTAGTTGTGGGGCTAAGGTAACCACCTATATATATATATATATATATATATATATATATATATATATATATATATATATATATATATATATATATATATATAGGTATTAATTACTAGGTAAGGTTTTAGGTTGAGGATAACAGGTTATTATATAACTAAGGTCTTGGTATTACCTTAGAGTTAAGTAAGATATTAACTTAATACTATATATATATATATATATATATATATATATATATATATATATATAGTAAAGTTAGTAATAGCTATTGCAGTAAACACCTTCAAGTTATAAACTTAGAAACCTAGGTTTGACCTAGTATTACCAAGAATGAGCTAGTATAGACTTGTAATCACCCTAAAAGATAGTTGTGGACTTAAAACCAAGGTAATAACCTAGTTTGACTATTATAACCTAGAAATGGCCTAAAAATTATATTTTAGCATATTTTAGCATGTTATCATTTTATTACACCGAAGTGACATAATATTTCATATATTGGTCTGTGTGACACCAGCTCAGACACCGAGTTACACTATTTTCTCAGGACCACAGGCGAGTACATCTCTCTGTTAGTTTTTATTACATGATAGTGTATATATCACATGTTCTAGAACTTTTATACCTGATTTTGACATGTTGTTACACGGATTGGTACTACATGGATTATGTCAGGAGATGTTATCCCTTTTATCGTATGTATCGGGTACTCCTTACCCATGTATTTTATCGTATGCATCTGGCATTCCTTGTGCACGTCCTTTTTCATGGGCCCCGTGTGCTCATGCCATATTCATGTGCTTCGTGTGCTCACACTATATTTATGTGCTCAGTGTGATTATATTATATTCATGTGTGTAACTTGTCGTGATTGGATCCATGAATATTGGTTGTGGCAGGGGAGTAAAAGTTGGTTATGTGATAAATCCCTTAGTGTAATCATGTGTATGTCGATTATACACTTCACGTATAATCGAGTTACCTTAGAATAATCATGTGCAACTCAAGCCAATTACTTAACGAACTTATGATCTAAATTATATAGACAATATTATAGTTTCTCTTACTTATATTTTCATTCCTTATTGCTTGTACTTATATTTCCAGTTTCCTATTGTGTTTACTGCCAGTTTTACCTATATTTCCATTTGCTAGTTACTTGTGCATCTTATATTCTTTTCTATTACTTGTCATATATTTTCTACCATGTATTTGGAACTACTTTCAGAGTTTTGTACTTCGCTCCAATCCTGACTGGATATATTTTTCAGATGATTAGTTAGAGATTTTGTGTCCGACTTACTACGGCTACAGGATGGCGAGCCGTCTGAGGTAGCACCCATAGAGCATGATGACTTAGTGCCAGCAGTCGATGAGACTTAGCTATTTCTAATTGTACTGGATATGTCTCCAGCTTATACATTTTTGGCATGTTATATATATCCTAGACCATTTGTGCTTATGATAGACTATTAGACTTGGACTTGTTATAGTTGTGACTTCGTGATTCCTCTTCTTCTATTTCATATCGTACTATTATTCTTCCTCTAGTTTATTATGATAGAGTATTGATTATCATTATATTGTCATCTTGCTCTCCGTATGGAGTTGAGATATCATTGACATATTTTATATATATTGTGTGAGATATTTAGATATTATTGTTGACCTAGGCAGTGTGAGATATTTAGATATTATTGTTGCAATCGCTAGAACATCGACTGTCTAGTTAGAGGGACTGGCGCCTTGGTCCAGCAGTAGTTGATGATGAAGTTGGCATACGTGTGTCTTCGATAGGAAACATCATGTGCGAGGGTTTCTTTGTGTCATGGCCCGCACCAAGTGTAGGGATGCAATTTGGGAATAATGCCCAGCCTACGCTGCAGCATCGACGGTAGAACGCTGTCTTGGTTAACTATACTATCTAAATATCTCACAGTAATATAAAATCTGCCAACAATATCTCAATACAAAACTCAATCACAATTCTAGAAGCACAAGGAGATATCAAAGAAGTCTAACATAACTATCCATTCAATATATAGCAACACCAATAGAAACAATAATCAAAAACTCAAATATAAGCCGAAAACAAATCCGATACCAAAATGCTAACGAGAACTAACTATGCTACCTAGTGAATCCGGCTAAAACTCCCAGCAATTACTCCAGAACTAGTGGGTCCAAGTCAGTACCATCTATAGGTCAAAGTCCATGGTATATTGGACAGCAATCTCCCAGATCCTCTGAAAAATATTTTTCAGTCAGGAATGGAGCAAAGTACATCTCTAAATACAGTTCTAATCAATGATATAAACTATATAACATTAAAAAGATGTGAATATACAAGATGCCATATACATGTACAAGAGATACAGAATAAAGGAAATACTGGAAATAAATACAAGAATGAGCAATATGGAATGAACAAGAAATACTAATGACTAAGTGAGTGAGTACCAGCTTTAACATGTGATCGGTTTGGGAACTTGATACAAGATTTATGGCCTAGCTAATCATACCTACGGTTCATGATTAACACTATTCAAGAACAAGACTTGATACAAGAAGGGTATGATCACAAATCTACACTACATACTCCCCAACTCCGACTGGTATAGTGGATCCAACCATGCTACGCTATGGCACGGGATTCCCTAGGAAGGTAGCAAGTCTTCCCGAGAATCAGTGTCTGTACATGTATAAGAAGAACAATAAAACAAAGCTTGCACAAGATACACCATATATACCAAGGAATAATATCTCATGACGAGATCTGGATATACCAATTTGTGTAGCCATCGTGTCAAAAATATATAGATATCTACACTAGATACAATGAACATAGAGGATATCATAAATGAGAAACTATCAGAGAATGTACTCGCCTGTGGTCCAGAACAATGAATGTCAAACTGTCCGAACTGGTATCACACAGACCTATATATGGAATATTGCATTAATATAAGGTTCTGGAATGAAAATAAGTTAAACTAGTCAACTTCTAGGTCATAAAGATATTTCAAAGTTAAAATAGTCAAACTAGGTCAACTCTAAGTCAAACTGGTCAAACTTGATGAAACTACCTATTTCTAAGTTGTATGAGTCTATCTCTAGGATATTGGGTTCATACACTATGAAACTAGGCCATACAAGCTAAATCTAAGATAGTATGAAACCAATAGGATATTGTATCCTAAGATACGCAAGTAAGAGATATAAAAATATCATATATGCATATTCAAATAATATTAAATATACTAATCCTAATTACAAATGTTAAGTGGATACCTTGGCATTGAACCAACTAGGTATTGCACCATTAAACACCCATCTTGATACCCAACTCAAATACCTTGAGTATCCTCAATACCTTGGTATTTACCTTGGTATCTCAAGGTAAAGTGATATCTTAGTATATATTAGCTACCCAATCTCTAAACTATAGGCTAAAATGTATTTATCTAATACAAGCTACTAGTTATATACTAATATGTATTTACTAGTACACAACTACAATATTAACCACTAACTATTAATACATATATACATATATACCTACATAACTAAAGATACACAAGCATACATACTACCTTTATATATATACTAACTAGTAGAGATACAAGTACATATATATATAGATCTAACTACTAATCTATATGTATAGATATCTATTTATAACTACCAACTACTAATTTAACTAGATAACTAATAACTAGATACAACCAACTATCAACAAACTAGATAACTTAACTAACTATTTAAACTAACCAAGCTAATGGCTACTTAACTACTAGCTAGCCAAACTAAACCTTAACACTAAACTAATTGAATACACTACCCATCTATTAGCTAAGCATCTTAATCTTAGTACTCACCTAGACACGCCCTCAAGTATCTATGTATCATATTGGTACTAATAAACTAATACCTTAACACTAACACACTAAACTAACCAAAACCTCACTGAACTAACTGACTCAACTAGTTAACTGAACATACTGCACTTTCTGTGCTACTGAACCCCTGCTGCTGTACATTGATGCGCTTGATACTGCTGCTAGAGCTAACTGCAGCTGCTGCTTGCTGCAGCGCTTGTGCAGGGCTCGCTGCTATACGTTGTGTGTAGGCTCGTTGCTGCTGCGATGTGCTACGTTGTTGCTGTTGCTGCATGTTAACTATACTGCTGCTGCTGCTGTAATATGCTACGCTGCTGCTGCATGTTAACTATGCTGCTGCTGCTATAATGTGCTATGCTGCTGCTACTGCATGTTAACTACACTGCTGCTACTGTTGTAATGTGCTATGTTGCTGCTGCTGCAATGTGCTACGTTGTTGCTGATGCATGTTAACAACGCTGCTGCAGCTGTTGTAATGTGCTACGTTGCAGTCTTGCTTGCTATCTGCAGCTTGTGCAACTGCTGCTATGTGCATCCATGGCTGCTACTGCTTGCTGTTGCACTGAAAACCCGCTGAAGGTTGTTGTCCCGACCCACTCCTATATACCTCTACATACATATATATACAACTCTCCACTCACACATACATCTATATATATATATATATCAATCTTCTCTCCTCTCTCTCTCTCTCTCTCTATATATATATATATATATATATATATATATATATATATATATATATATATATATATATATATATATATATATATACAATCACATATATATTCATATACTCTCACTCACAACCATACATGTATATATACACAACTATATAGATATTTATATCTATATACATATACACATATATATATGTAAACACACACATAGCTATACATATATCAATACACATCTCCTACATACATATATACATATAGCTAGTTATATCAGTCCCTCTCATATATATAAATATAGATATATTATCCCATAGCCATATACATATATATCAACCAACAAACACTCAACATTATATATATAAACACATCTCACTACTATATATATATATACATAATCACACACATACACACACACACACACACACACACACACACACACACACACACACATATATATATATATATATATATATATATATATATATATATATATATATATATATATATATATATATATATATATATATATATATATATATATATATATATATATATATATATATATATATATATATATATTTATATATATATACATATACATATGAATTCATATATTATCAATAGCTATGAACAAAAGAGATTAGATCTAGAAATGCAGCACAACAAACATGTGGAGTACATCATACCCGTATCACACTAGATCTATGATACGCTTGCGACACGAGTCCACCACGCAACCAAACGTACCCCGAAGGACAGGAGCAAGTCTAATATACTATTTATGAACAATACAAAGAGTCAAACACACATCTACGTGTCTGTATCAAAATATGACATGCACAAAGCCCCGTGTTGGAGGGAAAATCCCCAAAATCAATCCGTATCTCCAAATTATTGGGATACGACCTATAATCTCCAATTGTTGGGATACGACCTACACGTACCCAATTATGGACACGACACTAGCCACAAACACACAAATATATGCCAATTTGATCTATAGGACTAATTGACAAACACAACAAGTATCAATCTCGAAATTCTCCTAAAATTAACACAAAAAATACCATAACTTTCTCAATAGGCCTCCTATGAACTCAATTCCAAATCCTATGGGTAGCCTATGCATATGGGTTAGTTTCTCATGGTTAATTCTCATATTTAGAACCTAAATTAAGGGAAAAAAACTGAATTGTACCTATTGGAAGATGGATTTCCAATAAAACCTCCAAAATTGGTAAAATTGACCTCAACTTGTAGATCCTTACTCCTTCTTCTAGATCCTTGCTCTACTAACCTCCAATGGTAATTTGGGAAAGAATTAGGGAAAATTTTGGTAGAGATTTGATGGAATTTGGTTGAGAAAAATTCTAGATCTATATTTGGAATAAAAAAAAGGAAGAAAGTTTCCATCCCCTTTATATAGGCCTCACTTGTCTCCTCCCTCAAACTACTATGTAAAGTCTAAAATACCCCTTAGGGCTTCTCATGAAGAAATTAATTAAGGAGGAAAAGTTCTAGTCTAATGGGTTTAACATAATTAATCATCCTCCTAATGATTGAGCTTCTAATTATTGGGCTTAATTCTAACTAGAATTAAATGTTAGTCTATGGATCTAATCTACACTAGTTAGGTCCACTAACACAAGTCCAAAATAAATCTAACATGCTAACAATAAATAAATAATACAATAAATAAAAATTTAATATGCATAATATTTAATAAATTATGAAATAACCAAAATACCCTTTTCTAGAAAATATGGTAGTGACACTTCTATCGTCTTACACTTGTGGTTAATCACGTTGTGTAAATCAGGCGATAGAAGCTTCACGTTCGTGCCCCTCTCACATGCTCGGCCAGGCCTTGCGCATGGAGGTGAAAGTGTAATATTTGCTCCCTGATCCAGTTCCTCTGTAAAAACTTCAACCGTATCATGTCACGTCCCAGTTCCAAAATATGTAGGACTAGGAATACGTGAGGATGCCAGTTGTATGTACATGGCAACTCCAATATATAAAAACCATACACATACGTACATTATTTTATGAATAATAATAATTCATAAGTGGTATATAACTTCACAACTCACAAGCAATACTAATCTCATCCACAAAATAAAATAGAAATATATAACCCAATATGGCAATGTACCAAGAATAAAATAGTCGAGAAGAAACTAGTAGTCGGGAGGAGACAAATCTACTACCAACTAGGATATGAAAGACAACAAAATAAGTACATCATCTAGTGATCAAGAAGCTTTAAAGGGAATACCTCCTCGAAAGAGAAAGAAGTAGCAAGTCATGATCCGTACTCCTATAAACAATCATGATCTTCTATACCTGGAAAGGGTGCCAGGTCCTCAGAGGGACATAAAAAGTACACAAGAAATCGACATGCATGAAAATAAAGCAGTACATAATAAATAGGGTAACTAAACCATCTATGTGACGTGCACTCGAGACATCTCTAATGGCTCATGAGGGGGGAGAAATATAAGAACATTCATCCCACCAGGCGTTCCGTAGAACTCGGGGGTTACACAATTGTACCATTTTTACAGTATAGTAAGAAACATAAATCCTATACGCTCACTATCTGATTCTCCCCTCCCAATGAACTATTTAAACTGTATACGAGGTTCAGACATAATGTAACGACGTCAAATAAAATCTAGAAAATAAACCAATACCCACTACTAACACAAGACTCGAACTCTCGTACCGATGATCAGTCGATACGTTTGTCCATGCACTCTCTCACTCAAACAGTGAAGGTGTTTGAAACGGTGTCAGGTCAGAAGATACCATGTATCTTTATAACATACCAGGTAAGTCAATTACTTCTAAGACGCGTGCATACATTTAGAAAAATAAAACTAGGCATAATGTAAACTGAATAATACAATCAAGCAAGGTGTACTTGCCTTCCAAGCCAAGCTGAGAGCACAACAAATCTGGTCCGGAGCTCTCCACAGGAACATATTGAACTCCTACCAATTAATTATTACTCTAATTATACTCTTATTCTTCTCGTTTAATTTGGTTAATATCAAGTTATTAATCCTACGTTGGTTGCACATACAAGTAACCAGCCCTCAAAATATTACTAACCATCAAAAATTATCAAAACTATTTTTAAATTATTAATTAATAAAAAATATTAATTCTGGAATTTATTAAAAAAATAGGATTTTTAGTGATAGGGTCGTCTTCTATAAATTCTATGAGTCCAAAACCAAGTAGAAACCAAGACTAGGTCATAACGGGTTACCTACTAGTCAATAAAAATTATTTTTTGACAAATAAGTAAATCTGGATTAATACTTAATTTTTTAAATTAAAATATAATAATATAATTTTAAATACTAAAAATATGGCTTTTGGTCGGGGTTTAAGTCTAAAACTGTCGGGGTAAAATTTTGTCAAAACTAGATCAACTTCTACATAAAATACCTAGAATTCTAATTTTTATAAATAAAAATAAAATCTGAATAAATATGGAAAAATTAGTAATAAATACAATAAATACTATTTCTTTTATCCATACAAAAATAATTAGGATTTTATAATCAACAAGTTTATCCTATTAGGGTTGGCAAACAAACTTGCTAGTATGCATGCCAAGGGATGGTACATTGGTGTTGTGACAATATAATCATTAAATAATATAATGTTGATATAATTTCAGAATATATAATTTCTGGAAAAAATAATACTTCATCAAGAAAATTTTAGGATTTTCTATCTATGATAAAGTCTTAACAACGTCCAAGGGTCTCCAGCATGCATACATCAAAACTAGGTCAAAACTACTCATAAAATATGTTAAAAACTCTAATTTAATACAAATTAATAAATATGGAATTATTTATAAAAATTGAATATATTCTATATTATTAACATCTATATGAATATATTAACAAGAATTAAAGAGAATTTTGAAGGAGGTTTCATGCATGCACAAAAGTTTTGGGTTGAACCTCAAAATTAGGGTTCATGGGTTGCATGGATTCTTCAATCATAAATTAATAGAGTTTACAAAATATTACATACATATATACAAATATATATAAACATATAACAAGAAGATATTTAGGAGAAAAGAATTAAAGAACTTACTAGAAGAAGAATTTGAGAATTGCTAGGGTTCTTAGATTGAAGAGGTGTGTGGCCACGTGAGGAGGGGGGGTCAGCTTGGTGATGGTGGTGGCGACTTGGAGGAAGGAGGTGAAGAAGAAAATTAGGATTTTGTAGAGGAGAATTTAAGTTAGGGTTTTTAGAAGATAGAAGGGCTATTTATACATATATATATATTCGAAGAGAAGTGAGGGGGAGAGATTCGGCCAAGGGAGGGGGATTCGACCAAGGGGGGATCCGTGAGTTTTGGGTAGGATTAGGATTGAGATGGGTAGTTAGTTTGTTAGGATATTTTTAAATTAGGTTGTTAGTTATTCAAAAGTCAACAACTAACCAAATAATTAATTTATGACAAAGATTTAATTTAATTTCATGGAATTAAAATAGTAATAAATAATAAATAAATCATACAAAAGAGGAAAGTGGCCTAATTTGGTATGGAAAAATTATGGGTTGCTTATTGAAGAAGGTTTGGAAGAGAAATAACCATAAATGGATTTTATATATATATATATATATATATATATATATATATATATATATATATATATATATATATATATATATATATATATATATATATATATATTAAATGAAATAAACTAGGTTGTTACACTAGTGCCATACTAATATTGAATGGTCAAATTTTTGAGTCACGGAAAGATCCTACAAGTTGTGTCTCCCGTGTAGGCTACTTCCTACGAAGGGCGATATAGATTTTGGGGCCGTCCTATATCATTAATATCAAAACTACAGTGACGTGTTCTAATAAAATAATTAGATTTTAATTAATTTTAAAATAATCTAAAATAAATACAATAAATATAAAATACACAAAAAATATCTATTTTGGGTGAGGGGTTTACAATCTATCCAACTTACAAGAATTTTTTTCTCAAAATTAAAAATAAGGCATGATTTGTTAAATCCTTCACATTCGTATCTAAGACAAGTCAACCGTAATCTTCTCAAAAATTTAAATGACAAAATTTATTCAAATCCATCGTAATCTCTTCAAAATTAAAATACCACTGTTTAAATCAAAATTTGACCTATCGTAATCTCTTCTCAAATTTAAATAATCAAGGTTTAGATCAAATCTATTTGACATCTTAAAATTTAAATAACCCATATCAAATTTTAAATCACGATTTCCAACTATTATAATTTCCTCTAGATTTTAAATAATAAACAACTCTAATCAATCTTATTCCTATTTTCAACTTAAGAATTTTATACTCTTCAAATTTTAAATTTAATTTTCATCCTCAATATTTCAAATAGGTGATCCAACAATCAAAATTTAACTTTTAATTCAAATCAATAAATTATAAAATTTTGAATTCAATCCATCAATGTTCATGTTTAGAATTCTATTTTTATCTTCAAAATTTAAATCGTTGATTCAATCTCCAATATTCAAAATTTAAATCATGTGCTCAAATTATAAATATTTGGTTCGTAATATCAAATTTTTAAAATTTATTCCATAAGGCATTCTTTTCTTTAAAGTTAAATCCTTATCATCAGAAAAATTCTCGAAATTAAAATGACTTAAATCTCTCAATCTTATCTTACTTGATCACGATCTAAGATTTTCACCTGCAAATAATATTCGGCTCAAGTTGACAATGCAACTTCTACCCAACTTATAATTTACCAATCTTTCATAAATACAAGGCTATACAACAAAAATCATCAATCATTCAATAGTGCTTACTAATCCTCAAAATCTTAACATAAAACCTATCACATGTGATATGCCCTTAATTACAAAGATAGTCACAAAGTAATGTGATTGGCCTATGGGGTATATCTAGTACTATCCGTGTGTCAACTTATATCAAGCACGAGCGTTTGTCTTTCCGAAATAGGGGAAGACGAAAAACAAAAATAAAGAGTTCAAGGAGGAGGTGATAGAATACAAGTACGGGGTTCAAGGCGATTAAAGAATTCAAAAGAGAGTTGTCAAGGCAGTTGTGGATTGAAATCTTAATTTTTTGTGGTAAATTCTTATTCGTATGCTTATATCAGTACAGTTATGTAATCAATACAATATGCTTTGACTTGTCTAGAGGGCAAGTATATTTGTCTAACAAGCTAGGTCAACTATATCTCAATTCATGTAAAGTAGTTATGCAAAGAGAGAACCAAGCACACTAAGGTTGGCCAAACCATAATACACCGATTCTAATTAGATAAATGTATCAGTGTGTGCACCCAATAATACATATGTCATTATCAAGCTCAATAGAAGAATAAGCTTGCAAAACTATGCTACAATAGCAACATAAGTCAAGATAGTCCAAAATAATATAAGTACATGGGATTATGATGAGGGAAGGTACAAATAGTTCAAGTTTATCAAGAATCTAAGACTCGACCGGTGTTTGTGCCTCTATAGTTGCTATGCTAACTTCTCGTCTAAGTCTCTGGTCCCAAATGGGGGTATGGCCTCTAAAGCTCTACAGTCAAGATAAATACTATCTTCTTATGCTAGCATATATTCAGGTATCTTTCTATTATACTTCATTAATGGGTCAAAAGGACTATATGATACTAGGTTGTGAGGCATGCTACCAAACTTAAAAGAATTAACTAATATTGTAACTGCCTTAAGGGAATTCTATAAAATAACCTTGTTCTTATAAATAAACTAGAAACTCTTGTTGGGGTATATGAGAAAAAGATCTTGGTACTTTTTAGGATATCCTATTGCATTATAAAACTCCATAGGTGATGGTCATATTAAGTCTTAATTATAGTGCTTATAGAACAAAAGTGTTGATATTAAGAATGGAGAAGTTACTAGCCCTCAAGTGAAAGATGATATAACATTATTGAGATATGTGGAATATATTACTTGATTTGAAACTAAAGGATAATCATAAAATCATAATCTAAATGAACAACTTAAACTATCAAGTTCTAACTAATAAGAAAAAAAATTAAAAAATTCAATATTAACAAACTACAATCCTACCAAACTATATATCCTAACATAAAAGGAATCACTAGGCCTACCATTAGAAGGGTAAGGTGTCACAATTTCAAAGATGAAGAAAAATTTTGGTCATCGCACAAATAGCGAGCGTTAAGATTTTGGAGAAACAAGATATGAAAGTAAATAGAGCGACTCTTAATAATATCATGATTTTCTAAGGGAATGTGGTATGTTAATCTCTGTGTTCGAGGTATGATCAAGGAAAATGTTCTAATCATTTAATAGGTTTTAATTAGTAAAGAGTTATGACAATTGATCTATGATGGAGGGAGGGATTAACTCAAGAAGAAAAAGTATATAGATAGTTGGATGAGATGGCACAGTTGGTGACTCAGGGAGACTCAAGTATGACTCAATGATGATCATAGATTCTAGAGGATCTACTAAGTTGAAGGTAGGGTACCCTTGCTCTTACTAAGGTATTGGTCCATTCCTCTTGGTTTCCTAAGTATTGTTCTGCTAATATCAAGACAAGAATCTAAATTAATAGTCCTCTTATATTATCTCACTAAGAAAGTTAGGTTTAGCCCTAATATTTTGTCACGCCCCAGTCCCAAAATACATAAGACTAGGACACGTAAGTATGTTAGCCGCATGGATATGGCAACTCCAATATATGGAAACCATAACCCATACGTACGTTGTAATATGAATATCAAATCCACAAGTGGTATAAAATCTATCACAAGTCACAGGGTACAATCTAAATCTCATCCACAGAAAATTAAATATAAATAAACCAGTATCTATGAAACTATATCTCAATATAAAGTATCTAAGATGATAGTCGGATGGAAATAAATCCACTGCCGAACTAGAATATATAAGCAAATACAATATAAGTACAATACAACAAACACAATATAAGAATATCAACTAACGACCATGGGGCTCGAAAAGAAGATATCCTCGAAAACATATGTAACCATCCGAATCTGCGCTCCTACAAATACTCAAGAACAGATACACCTGGAAAGGGACCAGGTCCTCAGAGGGACATAACAAGATACATAGAAGCAAGCCAATTTGAATACAGTAAACATGCATAATAGGTAGAAAATATGTAAGTACACTATACAAGACAATCTATATGAATGCAAATGAGGACAACCTTTCGATGTATGGGCAAGGGTAGGCTACTCGATCTAAGCCTCACAACTCACACATCCGTCAAGAATATCATCAGCCGACATATCTTGGGGGTAGCGACCCTCGTGACTCCATCAACCGACATACCTCGGGGGTAGCGACCATCAGACACACTCCCGTAGTGTGAGCTAGATACTATGGTTTACCAGAGTGGTAAAGCCCATACGCCTACTGATTGTCCTCTATGATATTAAGTGTCAAGTGTGTGTCAATATAGCTAATATATAGTAATGACTGAAAGAAACTACACATGTAAGAAATATACAGAAATACAATAAATATATATAAATATACTAAGCATGCAAAATACTGTAAGCAATTTGGCAAGGTATCTTGCCTGGTAAGAAAGCTGCAAAGTGTAACGTCCCGGTGTCACGCGCACAGGAGTAGAGGCTGCGGCCTCGGAATAAATATCTCCGGATGCTGAAATAGACATCACCAACGTTTCCAGAATAAGCAAAATAACTAGAAAGCACTTCTCTTTCGTCTAATTTGGACACAGGGGCAAAACAGTAATTTCGGGTCAAGGTGGGGTCCACATGTGGCCCACTTTGCACCGAAAAGCATGCCAAGGGTAACAGTCTCTAAATGGGACAAATTATAATTCAAAAAAACTCTAAATGTCAGCACGAACTCAACGGCACTTACAATTTTGGATTCCGGTGAGCCGAACACAAATTCGTCCAAAAAGTCAACCGTAGGGCCCGCCAATTGGCGACTTGGTCAACTGTCTCAGAATTGCGTGAAAATTGGGTCACAGGACCAGCGCATTATCATGAGTCCAGTGGCAAAAGTTTTGTCATAATCTGACTAGCGTCTACGAAATTAGCATGGCTTTCGCAAAAGTTACGACACTGGGATTGTCCGCGGATACGGGCTGATTTCGACGCGCACAAGCGTCCGAATCAGTTTATGCGAAATCTCACATGTTCGGGTATACTACGTGCACCGTTTGGTACAATTGGTACATGGCGGGGCGGTCCCGTTTGGCGGAGCGCGCTTCGTTTCATAACTTTTGAAAATCTGGAAAAAGTATATTTTTGGGGTTTTCCAACGAATTTAATTCTACCTACAGTAGTTAATAATTTAATATTATTTAACAAAAATTAAACTAGGTCAAGTGGTCTCCGTATACCAAAAAAAAAATTTGAATTCGGATCTCTGTGGTGGGATATACGAATCCGGGAACATAGGTCATCGCAACAGAATTTTTGGGATTTAAAAAGTCGTCATTTTTCTTCGACTTGGCGTCAATTTTTACCTAGGTTTGCGCATGGTTCGAGATAAACTAACATACAATTATGGAAGGGGGATAAGTGAGGATCATACCGGAGATGACGGGGTCGAGTTTGGTCAAGCGGTGTCGCAGAAAATGGAGCGAGAATATGGCTTCGATGCAGTCAAATCCTGCAGTGTTCTCGCGCGATTTCGCGCGATCGCGGAAGCGACGACCGGCCGGCGGCACGGAGGGCGGCGCGGCGTCAAGGGCGGAGCGGCGGTCTGGGTCGGGGAGAGGGAGGATGGAATAATCTAGGGTTAAGGTTTTGGTTGGCTGATGTGATGAATATATATAAGGGGGAGAGAAGGAAGCGCGGGTGCGGGTTGCTTCAGCCGCTGCTTCTGCTGCTGTGTTTGTTTCTAAAGGGGTTTGTGGGTAGTTGGGTCTAGTTGGGTAGAGATGGGTATTCATTAGGGGGGTAGATCCAATAGGGAATTAATGGTTTTTCTTTCTTTTTTTTCTCTTTTTCTTTTTCCTTTTATTTCCTTTTTCATTTCTTTTTCTTTCTTTTTCCTATAAAAACATACACACACATATATATATATATATATATATACATATATATATATTTATATATACATATAGAAAAATCTAGAATTTGTATTAATGCATACCATTAAGCTAGCAACTATCCAAAGGGTCTCCTACATAAAATAAATTAGGAAAAATTTATACCGGCTCCATAAATCTCAAAATTCACAAACACCTAAAATAAAAATTAATAAAAATCTATTTCTCCTAATTAGCCACTAGTTACTATATTTCAATTATTAATTAAATAAAAAAATAGATTAATACGGTTTTTGGGATTAGGGGTTTTACATATTCAACCTTGTTTTTCTATTGGTTCCTCAATACTATGGTCAAACAATATGGTCAAATTTCTAACTAAACTTAGTAGTATATATATTGCACTCAAGCCATTCCTAAATATATTAAGGGATAATGGTCAATCAATCTACAGGTGTTGGATGCTAGGGTTCATTAGGTATGCTACTTTTGGGAGATGCCAATATTCTAATTTATTTTTCTTAGTAGGTATACTATCATAATTATCTTCTGACAACAAGAATTCCTATATTCTGGCAGGAGGCTATACTCAAGGAACTATTAGGGAATTACATTAAATAGAAAGAGGTAAGAAAACAAGGATACTGATGTCAAGAGAATTAAGTGAGTACAATTTCGAAGGTCAAGAAAAATAGGTGAGTTCAAGAATTCAGAATAGAAATAAAGAGGGAAGTCAAGTATATTGATGAGATTCTATACTCTAATCCTATTTGCAGGCTTGTTCGGTACAATAACATAACCTACTCTTGACCTGCATGGATAAATTCATATTTCTGCAAGAGATGGACAAAAGATTAGGAGAAGTACATGAATCAAGCAGGATGCAATAATTTAAATAGAACGGGTTGGAAGGAAGGTGAGTCATAGTCAAATATGGATGAGACCTAAAACTCTAATCTTAGGTGCAGGCCCGCTCGGTACAGTTACATAACTGAAATGGCTAACTGGACCTGCATGGGCCACCACTAAAAACATGTCACGTCCCAGTCCCAAAATATTTAGGACTAGGAATACGTGAGCATGCCAGCCGTATGTATATGACAACTCTAATATATGGAAACTATACACATACGTAAGCTGTTTTATGAATAATAATAATTCACAAGTGGTATATAACTTCACAAGTCACATCTAATACTAATCTCATCCACAAAACTAAATAAAAATTTATAAACCCATATGGCAATGTACCAAGAATGAAATAGTCGAGAAGAAACTAGTAGTCAGGTGAAGACAAATCCACTACCAACTAGGATATGAAAGACAACAAAATAAGTACATCATCTAGTGATCAAGAAGATTTAAGGGAAGACCTCATTGAAAGAGAAAGAAGTAGCAAGTCCTGATCCATGCTCCTACAAACAATCATGATCTTCTATACCTGGAAAGGGTATCAGGTCCTCAGAGGGACATAACAAGTACACAAAAAACCGACATGCATGAAAGTAACGCAGTAAACAATAAATAGGGTAACTAAACTATCTATGTGATATCTCTCGAGACATAGCTAATGGCGCATGAGGGGAGAGAAATAGAAGAACAGTCGTTCCACCAGGCATTCCGTAGAACTCGGGGGTTACATAGTTGCGTCATTTTTACAGTACAATAGGAAACAAAAATTCTAACGCTCACTAACAGATTCTTTCCTCCCAATGAACTATCTGAACCGTATACGTGGTGCAGACATAATGCAATAACATCAAATAATATCTAGAAAACTAAACCAATATCAACTACTAACACAAGACTCGAACTCTCGTACCGATGATCAGTTGACATACTAGTCCATGCACTCTCTCACTCCGACAGTGAACGTGTTTAAAACAGTGTCAGGTCAGAAGATACAGCGTATCTTTACAACATATCAGGTAATTCAACTACTTCTAAGATTCGTGCAAACATCTAGCAAAATAAAACTAGGCATAATGTAAACTGAACAATACAATCAAGCAAGGTGTACTTGCCTTCCAAGCCAAGCTGTGAGCACAACAAATCTGGTCCAGAGCTCTCCACAGGAACGTCTTGAACACCTACCAATTAATTATTACTCTAATTAGACTATTATTCTTCTAGTTTAATTAGGTTAATATCTAGTTATTAATCCTACGTTGTAACTAGCCCTCAAAATATTACTAACCATCAAACATTATCAAAAACTATCTTTAAATCATTAATTAATAAAAAATATTAATTCTGGAATTTTATTGGAAAAATAAGATTTTTAGTAATATGGTCATCTCCTATAAATTCTATGAGTCCAAAACCAAGTAGAAACCAAAACTAGGTCATAACAGGTTACCTACTAGTCAATAAAAATTAATTTTTGACAAATAAATAAATCTGGAATAATACTTAAAAATTCAGAATTAAAACATAATAATATAATTTTAAATGCTAAAAATATGGGCTTTTGGCCGGGGTTTAAGTCTAAAACTGTCGGGGTCAAGTTTTGTCAAAACTAGATCAACTTGCTACATAAAATACTAGAATTCTAATTTTTATAAATAGAAATAAAATCTGAAAAAATATGAAAAAATTAGTAATAAATACAATAATTACTATTTCTTTTATCTATACAAAAATAATTAGGATTTTACCATCTGCAAGTTGGTCCTATTAGGGTTGGCAACCAAACTTTGCTAGTATGCATGCCAAGGGGTGGTACATGGGTGTTGTGACAATATAATCATTAAATAATATAATTTTGATATAATTTTAGAATATATAATTTATGGAAAAAATAATACTTCCTCAAGAAAATTTTAGGGTTTTCTATCTATGTTCAAGTCCTAACAAGGTCCAAGGGTCTCCAACATGCATGCATCAAAACTAGGTCAAAACTACTCATAAAATATACTCCAAACTCTAATTTAATATAAATTAATAAATCTGAAATTATTTATAAAAACTGAATATATTCCATATTATTAAAATCTATATGAATATATTAACAAGAATTAAAGAGGATTTTGAAGGAGGTTTCATGCATGCACAAAAGTTTTGGATTGAATCTCAAAATTATAATGAACAATAATTCACAAGTGGTAAAAACTATCACAAGTCACAGGGCATAATCTAAATCTCATCCACAGAAATCAATATAAATAGATAAATAACCAATAACCAAATAACTAAATCTCAATATGAAGTATCAAAGGATGACAGTCGGATGGAAATAAATCCACTACCGAACTAGAATATAAAAACAAACGTAATATAAGAACATCAACTAAAAATCAATGCGACTCGAAGAGAAGACCTCCTCGAAATATAAGTAACCAGTCTGGATCTACGCTCCTGCGAATACTCATGAACATCTACACCTGGAAAGGGACCAGGTCCTCAGAGGGACGTAACAAGATACATAGAAGCATGCCAATAAAGTACTGAAATAAACATCCAATGGGTCGCCTAACCGTCTAAGTGAATACAGTTTAAGAACAACTTTCCCAACGCGTGGGTTATCTGGCCATAAATAGGATTGGCATGATTCTCTCGGAGAATTAGGGGCCTACAAAGCATGTCGTCTTTTGAACGGCAGAGGCCGTCAGTAATGTAGGGGTCATCACCGCCCGTATCTCCGATGGAGCATCCGGGTTACAAAAAGGAAAGTGCAAAGGAGCCCACACACCTTACTTGTTGTTCTCCCCACCCCATGCTCTAAGCATGTCACATCCATGACACGATAATACCTCTAATAACTGCCAAGTCTCCTAGCATGCACGGTTTCTAACAGCAGTTATCCCTAACACACGGCCTATACGTACAGGAGGCCAACCCAGTACGCGAGTCTGTGTCCTACATGAGACTCACACTCGTGTAACAACTGTATCACGGCCAATGAACCTAATGATGCTTCATGATAATGGGGTGGTCTCATAAACTAGGTCAATGTATATACATAATAAAAATAGATCACGACGACACCGTCGTTGCACCCAAGTTTTCTTGGACGCGCAGTTTATATAACAGTTTGAAATATATGAACTAAATGACATAAATAAAGATGCATGCAACATATGTAATATGAATAACAGTACAATGGCAAGGTATACTTGCCTGGCAAGAAAGCTGCATAGTACCAATAACCTACTCCAGAAGTCGCACAGAACAATCCAATAGTCCTATATACATATAATATAATACAATACAACATCAGTCATTACACTAGCACATACACAACCATAATATACTGGACTCAGAGGGTATGCTAGGGGTGACATGAGTCAACTAAAACGGTCAATTGTTCGTCTAATTACGCGGGTGTCACGTCTTCAAGTGTTGTACACAATCAGACAGTCAACAAACATGTTCTTAGGATCACTTGGTCAAACGTAATATGGGATATCCATAATTACCTAGGAGCATACAGAATAAATACATATATAATCATAATTAGCATTATCATTTAAATACTTATATAATATATATATATATATTTACCTAATCTCAACATATACGCATATGCGTATGTATACGTATACGAGTTTGGGTTCTCCGACACGGTCTGATGTCAACTAACTTTGGTAACGCAATACTAATGTCCTACTGTCATACACACAAGCACACATAAAAAAGAGAAGAGGGACAGGTTCAAACCTCGGTGTGCGCGTACGGGGACGACGATGAGGTTGACGACGATAACGACGAGGGTGATGATGATTGAGGTTATGATGATGAGGGGATGAGGATCATGATGATGAGGGTAATGATGATTGTGATAATGTGGATGATGATTGTGATGATGATGATGATGATGATGATGATAGGGGTGATGATGATGATATAGATAATGGGATGATAGGATGATGATGATAATGTTAATGGTGATATTGATGATCATGATGATGGGGATGATGAGGATGTTGATGGTGCTACTGTTCCGGCCAGGGGGGAGGTCCGGCAAGGAGAAGGAGGAGGATAGGGAAGGGGAGGCTCGGGTGATGGCAATGGTGGAGTTGTGGTTGTTGACGTGGTGGCAGGGAACGGGAAGGAGCTGCTCCGGTCGAGGAGTTCAGCGGGGCTTGGGGATATGACCGGGACGGGGATGGCAGAGGTGATGGCTCAGGTTGGGTCGAGTTCATCGAGGGCGGTAGAGGAAGGACGTTAATGGCGAAGGTCTGTGATCGAGGTGTTGAGGACGGCGTTAATGGCGGAGGTTTGTGATCGAGGTGAGGGACTCGGCAGAGGGTGTTCAGCTTCAGGCGAGTCGAGGGGAGATGGAGGTGGTGTAGGGTGGAGAAGGAGGTGGCGAGGGGGTTAATGGTGGTGGATGGCCGGTGCTGTTTGGTGGAGGGAAGTCAGACGGGAAAGATGGAGGAAGGAGATGAAGAAGACGACGAGGGAGAGGAGGATCCGATGGGAGGTCGACGGAGAAGGAGTCGAGCATGGAGGACAGCGGGTCTAGAGGAGAACGGTGGGTCTCCGGCTGCTGGCGGTAAACTCCGACGAAGTCGGGTTGGCCGGCGGGTGTAGGCAGGGAAGGAGGTGAACAGGGAATAGGGGATGGGTATAGTCGGCTAGGAATAGGGTTGGGTGATTTAGAAAAATAAAGAAAAGGAAAGAAAAAGTTGTTTATATACATGTGGACTTTGGATTTGGGCTTGACCTAGGTAGGTGGGCTTGGTCAACATCTACTTTGAGTGGGCCTTGGCTTGACATGGGAATGTTTGGAGGGCTATAATTTACATAGTTTAAAATGCAAGGATAGGGTTAAATGAGGGGGCAATGTTGTGTGTTGCACATTCCAAAAATTATGGGAAAAATTCATATGAAGGGAAAATAGGTTTCTTCATGTACTGAGTCCAATGGTGTGGACACCTCAATGCACTTTTGTATAAAAATGCCCAACAATTAGAAAATTGCACAAAGATGGAAATTGGATTAAATTAATTAAAATTAATGCACAAGGTGTTCTTGAATTAATTAGAAGTACATGGGGATAAAATTAGGTGGGACACAAGTGTCATGGACATAGAAGACTCAGGATATAATATTATCATTAATTGGGTTGTACGAAATGGGTCAAGATTGTGTCTCCAATTTTGATTGGAATGCACAAAGATACAAAGTTGGAATTATTTAGAATTAAATAATAACGTCTGCGATGAATGTTGTGCGACAAAAATATAGCACAAGAGAGTATAATTATAAGTTACACAAAGGTCAACATGGAAGGCGGGCACGTCTAGGACAAGGGTGTAAAATTTATAGGAAGGCAATGGCTATTGTAGTGCTCCAATTATCAAAGCAACGGTAAGGTGCACTAAGTAATTTAATTATTATAAAATCGTCTAAAATAAAATGTTCTATTTTAAATTGGATTCAAATTAGCCATAATCTCTCTATCTAAGCCAAGTAGGCCTAATTTTGTGTGAGGGGGTTTATAATCTACCCAACTTAAAATAATTTCGTCCTCGAAATTAAACTAAGGTATAATTTGTTAAATCCTTCACATTCGTACATAAGGAAAATCTATTTCAATCTCTTCCAAAAAATTAAAACCTATTCAAATCCATCGCTCTTACTTCAAATTTGTAATAACCATTGTTTAAATCAAGATTCAACCTATCATACTATCTTCTCGATTTTTAAATCATCAACATCCAAATTTAAGTTAAATTCATATAACATCTTCAAGATTTAAATAACGCATATCAAATTTTATATCACGATCTCCATCTATCATAATCTCCTTTAGAAAATAATTCTACTCAAATATTATTTCTATTTTCAACTTGTGAATTTCGTACTCTTCAAATTTCAAATTCAATTTACATCATCAATATTTTAAATAGGTAATCCAACAATCAAAATTTTAACTTTTAACTCAAATCATCAAATTATAAAAAATTTAAATCTAATTCACCAATTGTCCAAGTCTAAGATTCTATATTGATCCTCAAATTTAAATTGATTATTCAACCTTCAATACTCAAAATTTAAATCATATGCCCAAGTATAAATATTTGGTCCGCAATATCAAGATATAAATTTGTAAACCCCCTCGACCAAATTTGAGTTTACTTAGCTTAGAAGAGAGATTAGTGTTAATTTGGTGCAAATTAGAATTTATACACAGCATTTTATTTATTGTGCAATATTTATATTACTTAGTGCACCTTACCGTTGCTTCGATATTTAGAACACTACACTAGCTATTACCCTCAAACAAATTCTATACACTTTTTTAGACATGCCAGCCTACTATTCTGACCCTTGTGTAACTCACAAATACTCTATCTTGTGCTTCATTTTAGTCGCACAAAAATTGTTACAAACGTCCGTGCTTAAATTCAATTAATTCCAACTTTGCATTCTTTGTCCGTTCCAATCGAAATTGGGATACAACATCAACCCGTTTTGTCCAACCCAAATTATGATATTATTCTATTCTAAGTCTACTACGCCCATGATGCTTGTGTTCCACCCAATTTTGACCCCATATATTTCCAATTAATTAAAGAATACCTTGTGCATTAATTTTAATTAAATTAATGTAATGACCCAACCTCACTCAAACTAGACCCAACTCCAACCCAAATCCACACTCACACCCTCAAGACTCATACTAAACACCATACACCATTCTAGCCCACTATATAACACCAAATATGGTGTTTTGCCACATACAATCCCAAATTCTAATTATTGTGCAATTTCCTAATTGTTCAGGGACTTTTATGCAAATAAGCAATGAGGTGTTCCCCTCTCATTGGTCCAATCACAAGAAGAATGAAACCCCCTCCCTAGACCGGTCCACTTTGGGTTTTTCTCTATTTTTTTGTACTCTACACAACTTTATGTAACAACATCTCAACCCTACATTTTAAACCCCTTAAATCCTAGCCACATGTTTATCATGTGGAGGCTTCCCTCAAACCTAGGAAACTACCCCCAGGCGGCCCTAATCCCAAGGAGCAACCCCCCTCTCTCTCCTACAAATACTACCTACACCCTCTCTCTAAAACCCACACCAAAAACCAACTACACAAGGAGCAAAAACCTAGAAAATACTAACACCAACACCACCCACACCACTCCACCACTACCAGACCCATTCCCTCAGCTCCCCACCGCCACCACCGCCTCCGGCCACCCCGGAACCCACTCTCCCTCCGACCTCCCTCATCGACGACACCCCCTGCTGCCACCACCCGCCGCTGCTCCGCCGCCAGCAGCCACCCTCACCCCAACACCACCATCAACAACACCTCCACCACTACCCGACCCCCGACTCCCCCACCGTAGCCACCACTGCCCCAGTCTGCTACCGACCTCACCGATGCCACTCCCAGCCTCTCCACCACCGTCCCCCGCCGGAGCTCGGTTCTGGCCACCGCCCCAGCCGCCGGTACAGCTGCTGCAACGCTACAACTGCTGCTGTATATTTTCCTCCCCCTGTCGGAGCTCCGTGCCCCCCCTCCGGCGACGACGTGCACGGCGGACACCCCCACACCCCTGGACACGACCGAGGTACACTCACCTCCTATTATACGAGTATTTATACATGTATATCAATGTATATTTACGTATAGTTAGTTATATTTATATATTGTGTGTATATGCTAGATATTATATATTTAACTATATTGTATTATGTATAAATACATATACCATATTGTTATTTTATATACATATGTATATGTATTATATTACTATGTATATATATATATGCTTATTATATATATATATATATATATATATATATATATATATATATATATACGTATTACACTTTGTGTATATAATATATTTATGTACACATATTGTTATTTTATATAAGTATGTATATGTATTTTATTATTATGTATATACATATGCTTATTTAAAATATATATAAGTATTACACTTTATGTTTATACCTATTTATGTATATAGTTATGTACATATGTTGTTATTTTATGTCTTATATGTATACGTATAGGCATTTGTGTTATATTATTATGTAAATATGTATATCTTTATTTATATATATATATAAATGTACATATGTATTTTATTTATGAAATTATGATTATTATGTATTTATGTACATATATATGTATATATGTTATATATGTATCTATGTACTATGTTATCCTAGTCAATTAAACAATAAAGGTAAAATACGTATTCTTGTATTAAATACTATTGTAGCGTATTCTCATATGTTAGGAACTGTGTTTGGTGTACACGAAACTCGAGGAACGACACGTGTACGTTTAGCTACGTGCACACGTGATCCAACTAGATGGACAGTCGTGACTCTGCGTCAGTTCGTTACTACAACGTAGTGTGTCATGATCGTACTATAGTAGTGACTGATGATGGTATTATTATATTATATTATATATATGATTGCTGGACCATACAGGCGAGACTTCAGTTGCAGGATATTGGCACTCGCAGCTAGAGAACTCAGGCAAGTATACCTTGCTTGATTACTATTTATTTTAAATCAATAACTGTTGTATGATATCTTGTTGCAATATACATATAAACTGTGCGCGTCCGATATTGACTCGGGTGCAGTCGACGAGTGCATCGATGAGTAGTGTACTTGACCTAGTTGCTAGCAGACTCACCTACTATTGCGAGGACATTCTGATATCTTCCTAGACCGTGATACTTGTACACGCATCACGATGGCAAATTCATGTTGGGATGCGGGTCCGCGTACCCGACTAGCTATCGGTTCATACGATATGCATCACGATTTAGTACATAATTTAGGGTGATCTAGTTAGATAAGACTTGGCATATAGTTATGGGATATTCACGTCGTGTATTCGACTTGTATATCCGTATTGGGCGGGGAGTACAACTGATAGGCGTATGGGATACACACACTGGACTCCGTAGTATCCAGAGGAGCCACGGATCCGATGACTTTCTTTATTCAGATACCATATTTTTCGGAGCGATACAGACGTATTTATGTACTTGCAGATACCTCATTCTTCGGAATAATGGATGTTACATGGACAGATACCATGCTCTTCGGAGTGTGGACGTTATTCCTACACCTACCCATATGTACCCAGGTTGTCCTCACATTGCATTCACTTAGATGGTTAGCAAACCCCCTTTATTTTATTCAGTATTATATATGGCATACATTTTTGTATCTTGTTACGTCCCTCTGAGGACCTGGTTCCCTTCGAGATTTGGATGAGGCATATTATCCTACTGTGTACGGACCTGGATTGGAGATGAGGTACCTGGATTAGTTCCCATCGAGCCTGCAATAGGATAGACATTTCAAACTTTATACTTATTTTCCAGTATTTATTTCAATATTTCATGTTGTATTGTGGATAAGATTAGACACTTCCTGTTGTATGATAGTATTAGGCATGTTAGTTTTAGGACAGTATAGCATGCTTCGCTAGGATCCATTAAATTAGGATATCCTTGGAGATGTGTCAGTTGGCCAATGCCACGTGGCCTGGTCCCGTGTACTTCTTGTTTATCGCTTGTGGTATGGTAACGTGCCCAGCGAGCCTGCAATAGGATAAAAATTACTAGGTCTCATCCACTTGATTACGCCTTTGAACCTCTTTTATATTTTTAAATATCTGCATCCTATTTGATTGATTCTGTACTCTTTTAATAAATTTTTATCTCTTACAGCAAGATAAACCTACGCAGCGGACGAGAGGCATATGGTGCCATAGTGCCATCCGCCACCGCACCGAGGGAGAAGACGTCCTAGGGACCACCCGGAGAGCAGCCTCAGCCACATGCACCGATGATCCCCCAGGCCCCGATGATACATTGGCACCAGACCTCTCCCGACGACAAGATGCAGCAGCCGGAGGCCAGACTTCTCAGACTGTCCCGATGCATCACTTCGAGGGACAAACATCGAGGGCTACACCGATGCCGCAGTTTGAGAGGCCGACATCTGAGGATACGCCGATGATGCAGCCGGAGGTACCACTACCACCACCTCCACCATTTCTACCCCAGATGCCACCATCGGAGGGACAACCATAGATGTACCAGTTCTTCCAGGCGATGATACAGGCACAGTGGCATCAGACTGAGACCTTGAGACAGAGCTTGATTGCGGTACTAAAGAGGACACCTGCCCCAGCACCCGCACCAGTACCTGCACCTGTCCAGCCAGCTGGTACTGTACGGGGTTTTCGCCAGATGGGCCTGGGAACTTTTTCGAGCAAGGATACTGCAGAGGAGATCTCGAATTGGGTCTCCAACACGGAGATGCTATTGGAGGCTTCGCAGCTACATCCAGACCTTTGGATGACCGCAGTGAGGGCCCAACTCAAGGGCAATGCCCATCACTGGTGGGATTCCATGCAGCACAGCATCGACAAGACGCAGAGGTGGAAGGAGTTCTTGGAGTACTTCAATGCGAAGTATTTTCCCGCTACGGTCAGGAATGCCCTATACTCCCAGTTCCTGCACCGAGAGCAAGGAAATTTGACCATGGACGCCTACGACGCAGAGTTCAGTCGACTCAGCCAATTTGGTGCCGCCCTGATACCCAACGACCTGGAGAAGGCCAGGAGATTCCATCACGGCCTTACCTTCGAGCTGCAGAGGTATACCACCACACAGGAGAGGATCTCTTATAAAGAGGTTCTTTCAGAGGCAAGGATCCAGGAGGCCATTGGGGAGGAGCGAGACGTTCTAGCATGAATGTACCAGCCAGAGTCCAGCCCGGAGCAGGAGGACCGATCCGTCGTCTAGGAGCGCAGACGCAACAGAGGACAGTGCTATACCAGCACAAGGAGCTTCCGACTTGTCACTATTGTGGCAAGAAGGGACACATTGTCAGAGATTGCCGGAAGAAGCTTGGACTATGCATGATATGTGGAGCGAGTCAGCACCTTGCCAGAGACTGCCCACAGTGCAGAGATGCAGCACTGCAGACCGGATAGAGGCCAGCAGCACCAGTCCAGAGGATCCTACCTCCGACAGGAGGTCAGCGTCCACCAGCAACCGGAGGATTTCAGAGGGGACCACCCTTGGCCCCACAGGAGGCACAGTTTAATCAAGCCAGACGGCAGGCTGGAGGGCAGAGGCACGGGCGGGCCTTTGCATTAGCAACAATTAAGAAGGAACCAGAAGGGGAAGCTATTACGGGTACCATTTTAGTTGCGTCATTGCCTGCGACTGCATTGTTTGATTCTGGTGCTACACTATCTTTTATATCTAGTAGTTTCGTAGCCATGCATAGAGTAGCTACTTCCCCCTTACCTAAGAGTTGGAAGATTCTTACCAAAGGAGGCATCATACCAGTTACCAGCACTATTAGAACGTGTTCGGTAGTAGTATGTGGTAGGGAGATGATAGCGCAATTTTTGGTATTCCCAATGCCAAACTTCGACGTTGTGTTGGGCAAGGACTGGTTGAGCCAGTACAATGCCATACTGACCGCCAGATCACCCGGAGTTCGAGTACATACGGGGCACCATCGAGCGAGGAGTAGGACAGACAACTGGAGCTTACATGGCTATGGAGACGGCACCCCCAGCAATTGTTACAGAGTTCGAGGATGTTTTTCCGGAGGAGTTGCCAGGCCTACCGCCTGATAGAGAGGTAGAGTTTACTATTGGATTAGTGCCCGGAGCAGCCCCAGTATCTTCAAATGTTTACCGGTTGGCAAAGAAGGAACTAGATGAGCTGAAGCTACAGTTAGAGGAGTTACAGATCAAGGGATTTGTCCGTCCTAGTGTATCACCCTGGGGAGCACCAGTATTATTTGTACCAAAGAAGGATGGGACATTCTGTATGTGCATTGATTACAGAGCCCTTAATGCTTTGACTATCAAGAACAAGTACCCTCTACCACAGATTGATGATCTGTTCGACCAGCTGACAGGAGCAGTGATGTTCACGAAGATCGACTTAAGATCGGGTTATCATCAGGTAAAGGTGCGGAGAGAAGACATTCCAAAGACAGCATTCAGGACTCACTATGGTCACTACGAGTTCTTAGTGATGCCTTTTGGACTGACGAATGCGCCTGCTGTGTTTATGAACCTGATAAACAGAGTCTTCCACCAGTATCTGGACCAGTTCGTGGTAGTCTTCATCGACGATATGTCATGTCCCAGTCCTAAAATACGTAGGACTAGGACACGTAAGCATGCCAGCCGCATGTATATGGTAACTCCAAAATATAGAAACCATAACACTTGCGTACGCTGTATCATAAATAATAATTCACAAATGGTAAAACTATCACAAGTCACAGGGTATAATCTAAATCTCATTCACAGAAATCAAATATAAATAAATAACAATTATCTACAACTAGATCTCAATATGAAGTATCCAATGATGGTAGTCGGATGGAAACAAATCAACTACCGAACTAGAATATAAGATAAATACGATAAATATAATATAAGAATATTAACTAACAATCATGGGCTCGAAGAGAAGTCCTCATCGCAAAGTACGTAGCAAGTCCGGAGCTGCGCTCCTGCGAATACTCATGAACAATACACCTGGAAAGGGCCAGGTCCTCAGAGGGACATAACAAGATACATAAAAGCATGCCATAAAGTAAATACTGTGAAAACTCAAGGGTGACCTAACCAGCTAAGTGAAATGCACTTTGAAGATAACCTTGGTACGTATGGGTAGGTGAAAAGTATAAAGCGTAGCATCGAACCAGAGGCTATGTATCTGGCTTTAGCTGTAAACTAGATGCCAGATGTATATGCTGACTACATCACCGATCATGATAGCGCGTAGCTAGTAACCTCTGCCGGATGTATCGACAAGCATATACTCCCATAACCGGGCAACACTAATCCCATAACCGGGTAACACTGGCCCATAACCGGGTAACACTGAGGCTCACGGTCCTGCAGTTTACTCTGAAACTATGGCAACTAAATGTCTGTCCCATATGCCTACTAATTGTCTTCCCCGCCCAATGATCTATGCATGTTGTATCCACAACACGTAGTAGCTACTACACCGAGACGGAGTGCAAGTATCGGTGTCGTAACTCTGGCTCATAGTCTATCGCTAGAACGATAGTCCAACCTCACAACCAAACAAGGACAAGGATTGGACCTTCTACTAGAATAGTCTATGCTCCGACTACTAATAACTGCTAAGTCTCTAGCATGTATCACTATTAGCAGTTATATCCTATCTGTCGCAAGACCTACACGTACAGGTGGCCAACCGCATACGCAAGTCTGTGCCCTACATGAGACTCACAACACATGTAAGAAATATGTCAAGGCCTGAAAAGTCATACCAATAACTCCACGACTTTAGTGGGTCTACTAGACACTAGGTCAGACACAAGTCCTAATGTCAATGCCTCCGTTGACTGCACCCGAGTCTCTCTCGGACACGCACAATTTAAAATAATAAACATGCAGCTAATAATATAGAATTTAAATAGTATAACAAAGCAAGGTATACTTGCCTGGCAAGAAGGCTGCGTAGTACCAATGACCTGCTCCTGAAGTCGCGCTGATAAATCCAACAGATCTTCGGGGTCAGTGTGCACAGGTACGAGAATTGGGGGTGACTGTTGCGGGTTGTCTGGCAAGGGTGACGGGTCCATGATGAACACGAGGACGAGTGTGATTAGGTCAATGATGATGATCGTAAAGGGGTTGATGATGATTACCATGGTGATGATGATGGAAATTATGATGATGGTGGTGATATGGATGATGACTGGGACAATGGTGATGATGTGGATGATAATAGTGAAGGGGGTGATGATGTGGTGATTGATAGGAGGATGACTGGGACGATGATATAGATGATGGTGATGGGTGTTGATGATGATACGACGATGATTAAGGTGAGATGATGATGATAACGAAGATGATAATGACGACGATGGCGATGATAGTTAGGGTGAGGATGATAACGATGATGGCGATGATGATGGTGAAGGTGATGACTATGACGACGATGGCGATGGTGATGGTAAAGGTGATGACGACGACGATGGCGATGGTGATGGTGAAGGTGGTGGTAATGGTGGTGGTAATGACTATGGTGATGGTGTTAATGGGGTAATGATGTTATTGGCAATGGTGGTGGTGATGATATTCCGGCCAGTGGGGGAGGGAGGTCCGGCCAGGGAGGTCCAGCCATGGGCAGTGAAGGGAAGGAGGACAAGGAAGGGGCGAGGGAGGTCTGGCTGTTGTGGAGGTGGTCGAGGTGCAGCTCCGAGAAAATGTCGAGGAGGACAACATGGAGGAGATGGCCGGAGGTCGGGGGTGGTGCTGCTCGATGCAGGTGGTGTTGGTGGCGTGATTCAAGAGGTCAATGGTGGTGCTGGTGGGAGAAGAACGGGTGGAGAGGAGGTCGAGATCGACGTGGGGGCTTCAGCGGGCTGTGGTGGTGCTGGGAGGATCCCGGCGGGGTGATGTCGACGGAGGAGGAGAAGTAGTCGGGAAAGGTCATCGTTTTCGTGGAGACGGCGGAGAGGGAGTCATGGTCGGCGAGGCTCGGTTTTAGAAGAAAAAGGAGAGAACATAGAGGGATGGAGACGAAGGTCATACAACAGGTGTTGGTCCGACGAGGCAGGGTAGCTGGGCTCCTGCTCCAGTCGTGGGGAAGGAGGAGATGAGGTAAGCTGGGGGTGGTGATGAAGGAGACGACGAGGGAGATGTTGCTGGTGTTCGTCCGGCGAGTCGAGAGGGGCTTCGGTGGTGGTCGAGGGATCATGGAGGAGGAGTTGTCGAGGTGAGATCCGGCAGTTGGGGGCAGCTCCGATAAGTGGTTGGCGGAGGGGTCGAGCACAGGGAAGGAGGGAGGAAGGTGAATAGTAGTCGGCTAGGAATTTTGGTTTGGTTTTAGGTTTTGGGGAAAAATAAAGAAAGGGAGGTATTTATACATGGTATTAGGTTGACCTAAAAAGGTTTGACTTGGTCAACATCTCTTAGAATTGGGCCTTGGGCTTGCCATGGGGATGTTTGGAGGGCTAGAATTTGCATTAATTAAATACAAGGCTAGAATTTAAATGGGGGCGATGTGCGCGTTGCACATTCCAAAAAATTATGGGAAAAATTTTTATAAAGGGAAAAGTTGGATTTCTTCATGTACTGTCCAATGGTGTGGATACCTCAATGCGCTTTTGCATAAAAGCGCCCAACAATTAGATAATTGCACAAAGACGGGAATTGGGTTTTAATTAATTAAATCGAATGCGCAAGATGTTCTAGAATTAATTAGAAGTACATGAGAATAAAATTTGGTGGGACACAAGTGTCATGGACGTAGAGGATTCAGTGTAGAATATTATCATAAATTTGAGTTGCACAAAATGGTTAAGATTGTGTCTCCAATTTCGATTAGAACGTACAAGGGTATAAAGTCATATTTTATTTAGAATTAAATAATAACGTCTGCGACGAAAGTCGTGCGACTAAAATATAGCACAATAAAGCATAATTATAAGTTACACCAAGGTCAGAATGGTAGGCGGGCATGTCTAGGACAAGGTTGTAAAATTTGTAGATAGGCAATGGCTAGTGTAGTGCTCCAATTATCGAAGCAACGGTAAGGTGCGCTAAGCGATATAAAATATTGTATAATTAAATAAAATGCCGTGTTCTAATTATAATTGGGTTCAAACTAGCCCTAGTTTTACTATCTAAGCCAAGTAGGCCTAATTTTGGGTGAGGGGGTTTACTATCTACCCAACTTAAAATAATTTCACCCTCGAAATTAAAATAAGGCATGGTTTCTCTTTATCTAATCTCACTTGGTCACAGTCTAAAATAATTTACCTCAAGTTTTAACAATGCGGTTTCTACCCAATTTAGAATTCATTCATTTATCATCCAAGGCTATACATCTAAGAAAGCTATTCCTCCAATTATTTAATCATGTTATTTAATCCTCAAAGTTTTAATACCAAACATATCATCTTTGATATGTCCTTAATCGACTATAAAAGGGAGTCACCAAGTTATATGATTAGCCTATGGGGTATATCTAGTACTTATCAGTGTATCAACTTATACTCGGCACGAGTGTTCATCTTTTCGGAATAAGGAAAGACGAAAAGCAATAATAAAGAGTTCAAGGGGAAAGTAATAGAATAAAAGTGTGGGAATCAAGGTGTTTAAAGAATTCAAATCGAAATTGTCAATGCAGTTGTGGAGAAAAATCATATTTGGTAATTTTCTTATTTGCATGCTCACATCGGTACAGTTATGTACTTGATATGATGTGCTCCGACATATCTATAGGGCAAATATATATGTCTACTAGTCAACTATATATCTCAATCCACGTAAATTAGTGTTACGAAGGGCGAACCAAATATACTAAGGTTAGCTAGACCTTAATATACTGATTCTGATTAGACAATGTATTAGTAGGCGTCCCCAATAATACAATATCATGATCAAGATCGATAAAAGAATAAGCTTATAAAACTAGGCTATAAAATAGCAGCATAAGTCAAGGTGGTACAGAAAATATAAGTACGCTAGATTATGATGGCAGAAGGTACAAAATAATTCAAGGTCACAAAAAGATAAGACTCTTCAGTCTCTACAGTTGTCATACTAACTCCTTGTCTAAGTCGTCAGTCGACCAAATAGGGATATGGGCCTCTAATTTCTATAGTATAAACACTATCTTCTTATGCAAGTCTAAAGTTGGTGTCATTCGGTTATACTTCATCAATGGGTTAAGAGGACTGTGTGATACTATGTGGCGAGGCATACTATCCAACTTAAAATAATAAATTAATACGCTAATGTCTTCAGGAAAATATAGGAATTCATGTTAAGGTTTACGAGAAGAGGTCTTGGTACTTAGTAGTGTATCTTCTTATATTATTTAGGTCATGGTCATCTTAAGTCTTAGTCATAGTGCTCATAGAACAGAAGGGTTAATATTAAGAATGGAAGCGTTAGGTGGCACGACAGGAGAACATAATTAGTCGTTGCACAAATCGCAAGCGCTATGGTCTCGGAGGAACAAATATGAAATTAAATAGAAGGACTCTAGATAATATCACGGTTTTCTAAGGGAAATATGGTATGCTAATCTCTGTGTTCGTGGTTTGATCGAGGAAAATATTCTAAGCATTGCTCTTGGCTTTCTAAAGTACTGCCTGCTAATCTCAAGACAAGAGTCTAAATGTATAGTTCTATAATACTATCTTACCATGAAAAGCTAGGTTAGCCCTAATATTTAACCCTATGTTTCTATTGGTTCCTCAATAGTAGGGTCAAACCTCATGGTCAACTTTCTAACTACTCTAGTAGTGTCTATACCATTCTCAAGTCTTCATACATATATCGAGGGGGTAATGGTACATCAATCTATAGGTAAGGGGTGCTAGGGTTTAATTAAGTATTCTAACTCAGTGATGTGTCATTATCCTAGTTGTACTCTTAATAGGAAGGTTACCCTACTTATTATCTAACAACAGGGACTTCCATATTCTAGGAGAAGGCTATACACTAGGAACTATTAGGGAAGCACATGAATCAAGCAGGATGTAGCTATTCAAATAGAACAGGTTGGAAGGAAGGTGAATCATAGTCAATTATGCATGAGATCCTATACTCTATTCCTAGGTGGAGGCTTGCTCGGTACAGTAACGTAACCGAGACAATATGCTCTTGACCTACATGGGCCACCACTAAAAATATATCACGCCCCAGTCCCAAAATACGTAGGACTAGGACACATAAGCATGCCAGCCGCATGTATATGGCAACTCCAATATATGGAAACCATAACACATGCATATGTTGTATCATGAACAATAATTCACAAGTGGTAAAACTATCACAAGTCACATGGTATAATCTAAATCTCATCCACATAAATAAAATATAAATAAATAACCAATATCTATAACTAGATCTCAATATGAAGTATCCAATGATGGTAGTCGGATGGAAACAAATCCACTACCGAACTAGAATATAAGATAAACACGATAAATATAATATAAGAATATCAACTAAAAATCACGGGCTCGAAGAGAATTCCTCATCGCAAAGTACGTAGTAAGTTCGGTTTTGCGCTCCTGCGAATACTCGTGAATAATACACCTGGAAAGGGCCAGGTCCTCAGAGGGACATAACAAGATACATAAAAGTATGACATAAAGTAAATACTGTGAAAACTCAAGGGTGACCTAACCAGCTAAGTGAAATACACTTTGAAGACAACCGTGGTATGTATGGGTAGGTAAAAAGTATAAAGCGTAGCATCGAACCAGAGGCTATGTATCTGGCATTAGCTGTAAACTGGATACCAGATGTGTATGCTGACTACATCACCGATCATGATAGCGCGCAGCTAGTAACCTCTGTCGGATGTATCGATAAGCATATACTCCCATAATCGGGCAATACTGATCCTATAACCGAGTAACACTGGCCCATAATCGGGTAACACTGGCCCATAACCGGGTAAAACTGAGGCTCACGGTCCCGCAGTTTACTCTGAAACTACGACAACCAAATGTCTGTCCCATATACCTACTAATTGTCTTCTCCGTCCAATGATCTATGCATATTGTATCCACAACACGCAATAGCTACTATACCGAGATGGAGTGCAAGTATCGGTGTCGTAACTCTGGCTCATAATCTAGAGCTAGAATGATAGTCCAACCTCACAACCAAACAAGGACAAGGATTGGACCTTCGTACTATAATAGTCTATGCTCCGACTACTAATAACTGCTAAGTCTCTAACATGCATCACTATTAGCGGTTATACCCTATCCGTCGCACGACCTACACGTACAGGTGGCCAACCGCATACGCAAGTCTGTGCCCTACATGAGACTCACAACACGTGTAAGAAATATGTCAAGGCCTGGGGAGTCATACCAATAACTTCACGACTTTATGTGGGTCTACTAGACACTAGGTCAGACACAAGTCCTAACGTCAACGCCTCCGTTGACTGCACCCGAGTCTCTCTCGGACGCACACAATTTAAAATAATAAACATACAGCTAATAATACATAATTTAAACAGTACAATAAGGCATGGTATACTTTCCTGGCAAGAAGGCTGCGTAGTACCAATGACCTTCTCCTGAAGTTGCGCAGATAAATCCAACAGATCTTTGGGGTCAGCGTACACAGGTACGAGAATTGGGGGTGACTATTACGGGTTGTCTGGCAGGGGTGACGGGTCCATGATGAATACGAGGACGAGGGTGATTAGGTCAATGATGATGATCGTAAAGGGGTTGATGATGATTACCATGGTGATGATGGAAATTATGATGATGGTGGTGATGTGGATGATGACTGGGACGATGGTGATGATATGGATGATAATAGTGAAGGGGGTGATGATATGGTGATTGATGGGAGGATGATTGGGACGATGATGTAGATGATGGTGATGGGTGTTGATGATGATACGACGATGATTAAGGTGAGATAATGATGATAACGATGATGATAATAACGACGATGGTGATGATAGTTAGGGTAATGATGATAAGGACGATGGCGATGATGATGGTGAAGGTGATGACTATGACGACGATGGCGATGGTGATGGTGATGGTGAAGGTGATGACGACAACGACGATGGCGATGGTGATGGTGAAGGTGGTGGTAATAATGGTGGTAATTACTATGGTGATGGTGTTAATGGGGTGATGATGTTATTGGCAATGGTGGTGGTGATGATATTCCGGCCAGTGGGGGAGGGAGGTCCGGCCAGGGAGGTCCGGCCATGGGCAGTGAAGGGAAGGAGGACATGGAAGAGGCGAGGGAGGTTCGGCTGCTGTGGAGGTGGTCGAGGTGCAGCTCCGGGAAAATGTCGAGGAGGACGACATAGAGGAGATGGCCGGAGGTCGGGGGTGGTGCTGCTCGATGCAGGTGGTGTTGGTGGTATGATTCAGGCGGTCAGTGGTGGTGCTGGTGGAAGGAGAACGGGTGGAGAGGAGGTCAAGATCGACGTGGGGGCTTCAGCGGGCTGTGGTGGTGCTGGGAGGATCCTGGCAAGGTGATGTCGACGGAGGAGGAGAAGTAGTTGGGAAAGGTCGTCATGTTCGTGGAGACGGCGGAGAGGGAGTCGTGGTCGGCGAGGCTCGGTTGCAGACGAAAAAGGAGAGAACAGAGAGGGGTGGAGACGAAGGTCGTACAGCAGGTGGTGGTCCGGCGAGGCAGGGTGGCTGGGCTCCGGCTCCAGTCGTGGGGAAGGAGGAGAAGAGGTAAGCTGGGGGTGGTGATGAAGGAGACAACGAGGGAGATGCTACTGGTGTTCGTCCGGCGAGTCGAGAGGGGCTTCGTTGGTGGTCGAGGGGTCGTGGAGAAGGAGTTGTCAAGGTGAGATCCGGCGGTTGGGGACAGCTCCGGCCGGTGGTTGGCGGAGGGGTCGGGCACAGGGAAGGAGGGAGGAAGGTGAATAGTAGTCGGCTAGGAATTTTGGTTTGGTTTTAGGTTTTGGGGAAAAATAAAGAAAGGGAGGTATTTATACATGGTGTTGGGTTGACCTAAAAAGGTTTGACTTGGTCAACATCTTTTGGAATTGGGCCTTGGGCTTGCCATGGGGATGTTTGGAGGGCTAGAATTTGCATTAATTAAATACAAGGCTAGAATTTAAATGGGGGCGATGTGCGCGTTGCACATTCTGAAAAATTATGAGAAAAATTTCTATGAAGGGGAAAGTTAGATTTTTTCATGTATTGTCCAATGGTGTGGATACCTCAATACGCTTTTGCATAAAAAGTGCCCAATAATTAGAAAATTGCCCAAAGACAGAAATTAGGTTTTAATTAATTAAATTGAATGCGCAAGATGTTCTGGAATTAATTAGAAGTACATAGGAATAAAATTTGGTGGGACACAAGTGTCATGGACGTAGAAGATTCAGTGTAAAATATTATCATAAATTTGAGTTGCACAAAATTGTCAAGATTGTGTCTCCAATTTCGGTTGGAACACACAAGGGTACAAAGTCATATTTTATTTTGAATTAAATAATAACGTCTGCGACAAAAGTCGTGGAACTAAAATGTAGCACAAGAAAGCATAATTATAAGTTGTACCGAGGTCAGAATGGTAGGCGGGCATGTCTAGGACAAGGTTATGAGAATTGTAGATAGGCAATGGCTAGTGTAGTGCTCCAATTATCGAAGCAACGGTAAGGTGCGCTAAGCGATATAAAATATTACATAATTAAATAAAATGTCGTGTTCTTATTCTAATTGGGTTCAAACTAGCCCTAGTTTCACTATCTAAGCCAAGTAGGCCTAATTTTGGGTGAGGGGGTTTACACGACATCTTGGTATATTCAAAGAGCCATGAGGAGCATAGAGAACACTTGAGGCTAGTGTTAGAGACGCTGAGACGTGAGAGGCTTTTTGCAAAGCTGAGCAAGTATGAATTTCTCCTAGATCGTGTCGCTTTTCTTGGATACGTTATCTCAGAAGATGGTATTTCGGTAGATCCAACGAAGATTTCGTTAGTAGAGACGTGACCGACCCTTACCAACGTCTCGGAGGTGAGGAGTTTCCTAGGACTTGCCGGATATTACCGGAGGTTCGTAGAGAAATTCGTAAGGATCGCAGAGCCGATGACCCACTTGACCCACAAGGAGCAGGAGTATACCTGGACAAAAGAGTGTCAGACGGTGTTCGATGAGCTAAAGAAGTGTCTGACTGTGGCACCTATCTTGTCCATACCTTCCGGACCCGGAGGATTCATGATCTATAGCGATGCGTCCGGGAAAGGATTAGGATGTGTCTTGATGCAGCATGGGAAGGTTGTGGCCTATGCCTCTAGGCAGCAGAGGACCCATGAGAAGAACTATCCCACCCACGACTTGGAGCTTGCCGCAGTGATCTTTGCTTTGAAGATTTGGAGGCACTATCTATACGAAGAACGAGTGGAGATATTCATTGATCACAAGAGCCTGAAGTACGTCTACACACAGAAGGACCTGAACCAGAGACAGAGACATTGGCTCGAGGTGATGACAGACTTCGAGATCGAGCTACAGTACCATCCGGGAAAGGCCAATGTGGTAGCCGACGCTTTAAGTAGGAGGCCAATGGCATTCTTTTTGACCACCCAGCAATATCTGTTGAGAGATCTAGAACAGTTGGGTATAGAGGTCATTGTGCCCGAAGTATACGGCCAGATGTCGAGTTTCCAGTTGCAATCGACATTAGTTGAGAGGATCAAGGCTGCCTAGCCAATAGATGCTAGATTCCAGAGGCTTCGACAAAAGACAGAGGCTTGGATACAAACAGGATTGTGCATACACGAGGACGGGACATTAAAATGTGGAGACCGTCTTTATGTTCCGAATAGAGAGCTTTGTCAGGAGCTGATATCGGAGGTGCACAGTTTAACATACTCTATTCATCCAGGAGGCATGAAGATGTACAGAGACCTGAGGCAGTACTATTGGTGGCATGGAATGAAGAGGGAGATAGCCCACTTTGTGACAAAGTGTCTGGTGTGTCAGCAAGTCAAGGCTGAGCATCAGAGGTCTGCAGGATTACTTCAACCGCTCCCGATACCTGATTAGAAATGAGAGCACATCACTATGGACTTCGTTACGGGCTTTCCGAGTAGTCCTAGTGGTCGCAATGTGGTATGGGTAATCGTAGATCGACTCACCAAGTCCGTCCACTTTTTACCCTTCAGAGTTGGGCAATCTATGAAAGTCTTAGCAGATATGTATATGAGGGATATCGTGCGACTGCATGGAGTGCCAGTCAGTATAGTGTATGACAGGGATACGAGATTCACATCGTACTTTTGGCAGAGTATGCAAGAGAGTCTCGGTACCCGCCTAAAGTTCAGCACATCGTATCACCTACAGACAGATGGCCAGTCCGAGCGTACCATTTAGACGTTGGCAGACATGTTGAGGGCGTGCATGCTTGACTTCAGTGGATCATGGGAGGACCATTTGTATTTGGTCAAATTTTCCTACAATAATAGCTATCAAGCGAGCATTCAGATGGCTTCTTATGAGGCGTTGTATGGCAAAAATTGTCGTTCCCCAGTATGTTGGAGCGATGTAGGCGAGAGGCAGATTCTAGGGCCAAAGTTGGTTGTTCGTACAATGGAGAAGGTGAAGAAGATCCAAGGGCATCTGCGAGCAGCACAGGACAGGCAGAAGCATTGGGCAAATATGCATCGACGACCCCTAGAGTTCCAGGTTGGAGATCATGTGTTTCTGAAAATCTTACCTACCCGATGAACTATCAGATTTGGAGGCAGAGGAAAGCTGAGTCCGAGCTACATCGGACCATTTGATGTGTTGGAGGGTATCAGAGAGGTTGCTTATAGATTAGCCTTGCCACAGACACTAGAATGAGTTCATGACGTCTTCTATGTATCTCAGCTAAGGAGGTACATGCCAGATCCGAGTCATGTGCTTGACCACTCGGAGATCACCGTCGGGCCGAGTTTGTCATACCAGGAGGAGCCGGTAGAGATTCTGGACAGAAGCGAGAAGGTAATGCGAGGCCAGACTATCCCTCTAGTTCGTGTCACATGGAGGCATCATGCACCAGGCGAATTGACCTGGGAATAAGAGGACGATATTCAGCAGCATTTTCCCCATCTCTTCGAAGGCCTAGGTATGTATTAGCATTTCAATTCAATCAATAGTTTTTACCATATGTCTGTTTTTAATTTCGAGGACGAAATGCTCTAAGGAGGGTAGATTGTAAACCCCCTCGACCAAATTTGAGTTTACTTAGATTAGGTAGAGAGATTAGGGTTAATTTGGTGCAAATTAGAATTTATACACAGAGTTTTATTTATTGTGCAATATTTATATTACTTAGTGCACCTTACCGTTGTTTCGATATTTAGAGCACTACACTAGCTATACCCTCAAACAAATTCCATACACTTTTTTTAGACATGCCAGCCTACTATTCGGACCCTTGTGTAACTCATAAATACTCTATCTTGTGCTTCATTTTAGTCGCATAAAAATCGATACAAACGTCCGTGCTTAAATTCAATTAATTCCATCTTTGCATTCTTTGTCCGTTCTAATCGAAATTGGGACACAACATCAACATGTTTTGTCCAACCCAAATTTTGACATTATTCTATTCTAAGTCTACTACGCCCATGACGCTTGTGTTCCACCCAATTTTGACCCCATGTATTTCCAATTAATTAAAAAAATCTTGTGCATTAATCTTAATTAAATTAATGTAATGACCCAACCTCACTCAAACTAGACCCAACTCCAATCCAAACCCACACTCACACCCTCAAGACACATACTAAATACCACACACCATTCTAGCCCACTACATAACACCAAACATGGTGTTTTGCCACATCCAATCCCAAATTCCATTTATTGTGCAATTTCCTAATTGTTCAGGGACTTTTATGCAAATAAGTAATGAGGTGTCCCCCTCTCATTGGTCCAACCACATAAAGAATGAAACCCCTTCCCTTGACCGGTCCACTTTGGGTTTCCCTCCATTTTGTTGTACTCTACACAACTTTATGTAACAACATCCCAACCCTACATTTTAAACCCCTTAAATCCTAGCCACATATTCATCATATGGAGGCTTCCCTCAAACCTAGGAAACTACCCCCAGCCGGCCCTAATCCCAAGGAGCACCCCCCCTCTCTCTCTCTCCTATAAATACTACCTACACCCTCTCTCTAAAACCCACACCAAAAACCAACTACACAAGGAGCAAAAACCTAGAAAATACTAATACCAACACCACCCACACCACTCCACCACTACCCGACCCATCCCCTCAGCTCCCCACCGCCACCACCGCCTTCGGCCACCCCAGAACCCACTCCCCCTCCGACCTCCCTCATCGACAACACCCCCTGCCGCCACCACCCGCCGCTGCTCCGCCGATAGCAGCCACCCTCACCCCAACACCACCATCAACAACACCTCCACCACTACCCGACCCCCGACTCCCCTACCGTAGCCACCACTGCCCCAGTCTGCTACCGCCCTCACCGACGCCACCCCAAGGCTCTCCACCACCGTCCTCCACTGGTGCAGCTGCTGCAACGCTGTAACTGCTGTTGCTACTGCTGCTGTCGTGTTTTCCTCCCCCCTGCCGGAGCTCCGCCCCCCCCCCCAGCCGGCGATGACGCGCACGGCGGACACCCCCACCCCCCTGGACACGACCGAGGTACACTCACCTCGTATTATACGAGTATTTATACATGTATATTAATGTATATTTACGTATAGTTAGTTATATTTATATATTGTGTGTATATGCTAGATATTATATATTTAACTATATTATATTATGTATAAATACATATACCATATTGTTATTATATATATATATATATATATATATATATATATATATATATATATATATATATATATATATATATATATATATATATATATATATATATGCTTATTAAAATTATATATATATACGTATTACACTTTGTGTATATACATATTTATGTATACATTTATGTACACATATTGTTATTATATATATATATATATATATATATATATATATATATATATATATATATATGTATATGTATTTTATTATTATGTATATACATATGCTTATTTAAAATATATATACGTATTACACTTTATGTTTATACCTATTTATGTATATAGTTACGTACATATGTTGTTATTTTATGTCTTATATGTATATGTATAGGCATTTGTGTTATATTATTATGTAAATATGTATATTTTTATTTAAATATATATAAATTTACATACGTATTTTATGTATGAAATTATGATTATTATGTATTTATGTACATATATATGTATATATGTTATATATGTATCTATGTTATCCTAGCCAATTAAACAATAAAAGTAAAATATGTATTCTTGTATTAAATGCTATTGTAGCATATTCTCATATGTTAGGAAGTGGGTTTGGTGTAAACGGAACTCGAGGAACAACATGTGTACGTTTAGCTACGTGCACACGTGATCCAACTAGATGTACAGTCGTGACCCTGCGTCAGTTTGTTACTGCAATATAGTGTGTCATGATCGTACTATTGTAGTGACTGATGATGGTATTATTATATTATATATAGGATCGTTGGACCGTACAGGCGAGACTTCAGGAGCAGGATATTGGCACTCGCAGCTAGAGGACTCAGGCAAGTATACCTTGCTTGATTACTGTTTAATTTAAATCAATAACTGTTGTATGATATCTTGTTGCAATATACATATAAACTGTGCGCGTCCGAGATTGACTCGGGTGCAGTCGACGAGTGCATCGATGAGTAGTATACTTGACCTAGTTGCTAGCAGACTCACCTACTATTACGAGGATATTCTGATATCTTCCTAGACCATGACACTTGTACACGCATCATGATGGCAAATTTATGTTGGGATGCGGGTCCGCGTACTCGACTAGCTATCGGTGCGTACGACATGCATCACGATTTAGTATGCAATTTAGGGTGATCTAGTTAGATGAGACTTGGCATATAGTTATGGGATATTCACGTCGTGTATTCGACTTGTATATCCGCATTGGGCAGGGAGGACAACTGATAGGCGTATGGGATACACAAACTGGACTCTGTAGTATCCAGAGGAGCCACGGATCCGATGACTTCCTTTATTCAGATATCGCGTTCTTCAGAGCGATGCGGACGTATATATATACTTGTAGATACCTCATTCTTCGGAATGATGGACGTTACATGGACAGATACCATGCTCTTCGGAGTGAGGACATTATGCCTACACCTACCCATACGTACCCAGGTTGTCCTCACATTGCATTCACTTAGATGGTTAGCACATCCCCTTTATTTTATTCAGTATTATATATGGCATGTATTTTTGTATCTTGTTACGTCCCTCTGAGGACTTAGTTCCCTTCCAGATTTGGACAAGGCATATTATCCTACTGTGTACGGACCTGGATTGGAGACGATGTACGCTTCCGAGGAGGAGCTAGAGGTGCTACCGTCGGAGTTCCCTTGATCGTCTGGTAGGCCTTCCGCCTAGGACTGGAGCCTCCTTATCTAGATAGCTGATGCTCTAGTCGTACTCTCTTTATTTTGTCTTCAGTACTCTTATTCATCATTTGTAGTGGTTTTGTTCCCATCGGTCATATCTGGTTTGTACTATGACATTTTAAACTCTGCACTTATTTCCAAGTATTTATTTCAGTATTTCTTGTTGTATTGTGGATGAGATTAGACACTGCCTGTTGTATGATAGTATTAGGCTTGTTAGTTTTAGGACAGCGTAGCACGCTTCGCTAGGATCCATTAAATTGGGATATCCTCGGAGACGTGTCAGCTGGCCAATGCTACGTGGCCTGGTCCCGTGTACTTCGGGACTGGGGCGTGACAAAATTCTCATTAAATTCTCATCATCTTAATTATTCTTCTAAAATTCTCTATATTTAAAATGACTTAATCTCACAATCTAATCTTACTTGGTCACAATCTAAAAAAATCTCCTCAAGTTAATAATGTGATTTCTACCCAACTTAGAATTTATCCATCTATCACATAAGGCTATATATTTAAGAAAAATATTCCTTAATTTATTTAATCATGTTATTCAATCCTCAAAGTTTCTAACACACAAAATATATCATATATGATATGCCCTTAAGTACGGAAAATAATCATTAATTAATGTGATTGGCCTATGGGGTATATCTAGCACTCTCTGTGTATCAATGTAAACTAAGCACGAGTGTTCGTCTTTCCAAAATAGGGGAAGACAGAGAATAATAATAAAGAGTTCAAGGGGGGAGGTAATGGGATAGAAGTATAGGGATCAAGGCGTTTAAGAAATTCAAATGGGAATTGTCAAAGCAGTTGTGGATTAAAATCATATTCGGTAATTTCTTATTCACATGCTTATATCAGTACAGTTATGTAACCGATACGATACGCTCAGACATTTCTAGAGGGCAAGTACATTCGTCTAAGAGCTAAGTCAATTTTATCTCAATCTATATAAGTAGTCATGCGAAGAGCGAACCAAGCGCACTAAGGTTAGCTAGACCTTAATACACTGATTCTGATTAGACAATTATATTAGTGTGGTTGATCAGGCCCTAATAATACATATGTCATGAACAAGCTCGATAAAATAATAAGCTTACAAAACTAGGCTATAATAGCGGCATAAGTCAAGGTAGTACAGAAAATATAATTGCGCTGGATCATGATGGAAGAAGGTACAAAAATAATTCAAGTTTACCCAGAAGATAAGACTCTACAGTGTCAACAGTTGTCATACTAACTCCTTGTCTAAGTTGCTAGTCAACCAAATAGGGGTATGGGCTTCTAAGTTCTACAGTCTGAATAAATATTATCTTCTTATGCAAGTCTATAGTTGGTGTCATTCAGTTACACTTCAATAAAAGGTCAAAGAACTATGTGATACTAGGTTGTGAGGCATATTACCCAACTTAAAATAATTAACCAATAGTATAACTGCCTTAAGAAAAATCTACAAATTAGCCTTATTCTTGTAAAAAATTAGAACTCTTATTGGGGTATATGCGAAAAAGATCTTGGTACTTATTAGGGCATCCTATTGCATTATATAGGTAATGGTCATCTTAAGTCTTAATCATAGTGTTTATAGAACAAAAGTGTTAATACTAAGAATGGAGAAGTTACTGGCCCTCAAGTGAAAGAGGACATAACCTGTTTTGAGGTATGGGTACGAATTACATGATTTAAAGCTAGGGCTATAACCACTCTAGTAAACTATAGTAACTAGCACGTACTACGGTAGTTATGTCGCGTTGGTCGCTACCCTCGAGGTATGACGGCTTCTGATGTTCATGGACGTGTGTGTGAGTTGTGAGATTAGATAGAGTAGCCTACCCATGCCCATACGTTGAAAAGTTGTCCTCATTATGTATTTCATATAGATTGTCTAGTACAGCGTACTTATGTATTTTCTATCTATTATGCATGTTTTACTGTATTCAATTGACATGCTTCTATGTATCTTATTACGTCCTTCTGAGGACCTGGTCCCTTTTCAGGTGTAGACGATCTTGATTATTCGCAGGAGCACGAATCAGGACTTGCTACTTATCTCTCTTTCGAGGAGGTCTTCTCTTCGAGTCTCATTGTTCATTAGATGTACTTATTTTGTTTCTCTTATATTCTAGTTGGTAGTGGATTTTTCTCCGCCCAACTACTTGTTCTTATCAAGCATATTATACTTGATCCAGTTATATAGTTGATTGGTTATTCATTTATATTTGATTCTGTGGATGCGATCTAGTTTTGTCCTGTGACTTTTGATAATATATATACCACATGTGAGTTAATATTCATATTACAACGTACGTGTGTATTATGGTATCCATATATTGGAGTTGCTATATACATGCGGCTGTCATGCTTACGTATTTCTAGTCCTACGTATTTTAGGACTGGGGCGTGCCATATTTTTGTGGTGGCCCATGCAGGTCGAGAGCATATTGTCTCGATTATGTTACTGTACCGAGCAAGCCTACGCATAGGATTAGTGTATAGGATCTCATCCACTTGTTTAATCACATCCCTTGATTTTATCTCGTATTCTTATTTGATTGCTTGCATTGCATCTTGCTTAATCCTTTCACAACGTCAACGTTATCTTTTCTTTCATGCTTGATAGGGGTTATGAAGGTGCCTTGTACCAGGTATATACACTCTAGTATTCAATAACACTATTAGTTAAATTATTGTAAGTTGAGTAGTATGCCTCATAGCCTAGTATCACATAGCCTTTTTACCCATTAATGAAGTATAATTGAATAACACCAACTATAGGCTTGCATAAGAAGATAGTGTTTATCTAGACTGTAGAACTTAGGGGCCCATACCCCCATTTGGTTGACTTTAGACTTAGACAAGTAGTTAGTGTGACAACTGTAGAGGCACAACACCGATCTTCTTGGTGAACTTAAATTATTCTGTACCTTCCTTCATTATAATCCAACGTACTTATATTTTCTGGAGTACCTCGCTTATGCTGCTATTTTATAGCCTAGTTTTGCAAGCTTATTCTTTTATCGAGCTTGTTCATGACATATGTGTTATTGGGTATGCCTACTAATACATTGTCTAAATCAGAATTAGTGTATTACGATCTGATCAACCTTAATGTACTTGGTTCGCTCTTCGCATGACTACTTTACGTGGATTGAGATATAGTTGACTCAACTTCTTAGACGAATAAACTTACCCTCTAGACATGTTCGAGCATATCGTATCGGTTACATAATTGTACTGATATGAGCATGCAAATAGAAATTTACCAAAATAAGACATCAATCCATAACTGCCCTGACAATTCTCTTTTTGAATTCTTTAAATCGCCTTGAACCCCGTACTTGTATTCTATCACCTCCTCCTTGAATTTTTTATTATCGTTTTTTTGTCTTCCCCTATTTCGGAAAGACGAACTCTCGTGCTTGGTATAAGTTTGATACACGGAGACTACTAGATATACCCTCTAGGCCAATCACCTTACTTTGTGACTATCTTTTGTGATTAAGGACATATCACAATGTGATATATTTAGTGTTAAAACTTTTGAGGATATGTTGATATTTTAACCAGATGACATACCTACGATACTAATGGATGACACGAGTAGCAGTAGTAGTATTCTCTTTCCTATCACTATCTCGTCCCCTTGGGTTGCTCATCTTTTCTTTCATATTCATTCCTTATTTCATGCTTAATTCTTTCTACCGTAGTTGCATCTTTCGTGCCATCATCAATTGTTTGAGTTACTTCAACCTCACCCTTATTTTGTTATTTAAAACATAAATGGGTCAGTAATGATTAATAACTAAAATATGACTTCATAATAATAACCCTTGTCTATATGCACTATAAAAATATATGTATTCTCTTATTATTTTTAAACCTTAAGTAGCATCCTTTAGTCTAACAGAAAATTAGTTGGATTGTTGAAATAGTTCATACTTCTAATAGTTCTATAAAGTTAGTCAAGACCTTAATTGTTGCCCAAAAACTTAGACTAAGCTTAGAAAAAAGTTGAAGGCACTTATTACGAACTGATGACTATGACAAATCATTGGCGAGGTAGCGACAGCTGCAGCTAGACCATTATAGTAGAGTAGTCGAATTATTAGCAAACATATTGGCCAGGTGGCATGGCAGTATTAGACTATGATACTTGACGGTTACAGAGAAAAATCATGGTTATGAGATTCCAGACAAGTATCCCAAAAATTTTGATCCAATGAATAAATTTGTCTTACAACCTATATAACAGCCTCAAAAGACTTTGACGACTAGTAAAATTCTTGTAAGTTGGAAAGTGTAGACGAGTTAGAGGATTAAAGAATAGTGTATAGAAAATAAGGGAGAAAAGTGTTAGGGTGGAAGACCATAACCTTTTAGGAAGCGCTGCAAGCTAGGAATGAAGTGTTAATAGCTATAGTAATTTATTACGAATATGGGTTAGTGTTAATTTCGAGGACAAAATTATTGTAAGTTGGGTAGAATGTAAACCCCCTAAAAAATTTAAATTTTATTTTAAGTATTTTATTAAATTATTGAATTTCTTTAAAGTATTTTCATCATTAATTAGAAAATAAATTTTATTGATTTAGTTATATAAATACTCATTTAGACTTATTTCACAAAATTATTTTATTATTTTAGAGTCTTTTTGAAGGGCAATAGATTTTCTAGAATTTATTCTATGTGCAAATATTCCTTTTGAATTTTTATATTGTCTCATCTATATATGTAGATATATATGTAAATAAATATATAATAATAATAGTAGTAATAAATATATAGTTATTAAAAAAATAATCTAAATAGTAATAGTAATAGTGGTAATAAAAATAATATTAATTGATAATAACAATAATAGTAATAATAATAATAATAATAATAGTAATAGTAATAGTAATAGTAATAATAATTATGTTGTTAAGAAATAAAAAGAAAAAAAGAAAAAAGAAAAAAAGAAAAGAAAAGTAAAAAAGAAAAAGAAAAGAAAAGAAAAGAAAAGAAATCAAAAGGAAAAGAGATAATAAACAAAACATAACTATAACTAACTAAAAACCTAACCTAATACTAAACCTAATCAACTAAAACCCTACCCAGCAAAACTTTCCCTTCCCCACACGACCCAGAACCCCCCGGCGTGAAATCTCTCTCCCCCCCTCTCTCTTATATATATATTACATATAACATAAACCCTAACTCTAAACCCTAACCCTAACCCTAATCCTAGCCCCGACGCTGGCGACCACGCCCCGACCTCCGACTGAATGCCTCGCCGCCGCCCCCGTACCAACCGTCGCCAAAGCCGCGGGCCGCCACAGCCGCCCGACCGTCCGCCTGCCCATAGCGCGCGTAACAATGCAGTTTTGCCCCATCTTCAAGGTATCGTATCTTCTCCATCTTTGATTCTTTTTGTGAGCGGTTTATCCGTGTACGTTCACAACCTAACCTTCTAGGATTTTCATTCAAGCGGGACGAATTTTTGTGCCCTTGATTGGTCAAAAATTCGACCGGAAAATGGCCAAAAAATTGACCAAAAAGAGTCCAGAAACTTTAACCCAAACCCCCATGTTCACGCCCAATTTGCCATCAACTTGTTTAATATTTTCAAAATATAATAGAAGGGTTTTCTTCTCTATATAACCGAGGATTTAACTATTCTTTTACTTTTTATTAATTTATTTTAATTGTTAAATTATTCGACATCCAAAACGACCAAAAACTTGATTTATTAGAACTGAAATTTTGTGATACAGAGTGCGCCCCATCAAACCGGATCGCCTCATCGTGTACCAATTGCACCGAAAGGCGCGTATGGTATATCCTGACGTGTGGGCTTTTGAGGAAGTTGATTCGGACGTGTATGCGCGTCAGAATCAACCCGTATCCGTAAAAAGTCCCCATATCATGACTTTTGCAAAACACTACTCCATTTTGTGTACGCTTGTCGAAATTTGACGAAACTTACGCCATTGGATTCGTAGTATCACGCTGGTCCTGTGACCCAAGTTTCACACGATTCTGAGATAATTGACCAAGTCACCTATTTGTAGGCCCCATGGGTTGACTTTAAGGGCGATTTTGTGATCGGCTCACCGGAATCTAAAATTGGATATACCGTTGAGTTCGTATCGACATTTAAAATTTGTTTGACCTATAATTTGTTTTATTTAGAGACCTTTACCTCTAGCACATATTTCGGTGCAAAGTGGGCCACATGTGGACCCCGCTTTGACCTGAAATTACCGTTTTGCCCCTGTGTCCAAATTGGACGAAAGGGTAGTATTTTCTAGCTATCTGCTTATTTTGGAACGTTGGTGATGTTTATTTCAGCATTCGGAGACGTTCATTCTGATGCCATAGTTCTGATCCCTTGTGCTTGATGTTTTGACGCTTACACTTTGTAGTTTTATTGCCAGGCAAGTATACCTTGCCAAATTGCTTACAGTACTTCGCATAATTATTATATTTTCATATATTCATTGCATGTGTGTTTTCTTTCAGTCATAATTATATATTATATATGTTGACACATAGTATCATGGGAAAGGAGGACAATTAGTAGGCGTATGGGCTATAACCACTCTGGTAAACCGAAGTAACTAGCACACGCTACGGTAGTTGTGTCGCGCTGGTCGCTACCCTCGAGGTATGACAGCTTCTGATGTTCATGGACGTGTGTGTGAGTTGTGAGATTAGATAGAGTAGTCTACCCATGCCCATACGTCGAAAAGTTGTCCTCATTATGCATTTCATATAGATTGTCTAGTACATCGTACTTATGTATTTCTATCTATTATGCATATTTTACTGTATTCAATTGGCATGCTTCTATGTATCTTATTACGTCCCTCTGAGGACCTGGTCCCTTTCCAGGTGTAGACGATCTTGACTATTCGCAGGAGCACGGATCAGGACTTGCTACTTATCTCTCTTTCGAGAAGGTCTTCTCTTCGAGTCTTATTGTTCATTAGATGTACTTATTTTGTTTCTCTTATATTCTAGTTGGTAGTGGATTTGTCTCCGCCCAACTACTTGTTCTTATCAAGCATATTATACTTGATTCAGTTATATAGTTCATTGGTTATTCATTTATATTTGATTCTGTGGATGATATCTAGTTATGCCATGTGACTTGTTATATTATATATACCACATGTGAGTTAATATTCATATTACAGCATATGTGTGTATTATGGTATCCATATATTGGAGTTGCCATATACATACGGCTGGCATGCTTACGTATTCCTAGTCCTATGTATTTTGGGACTGGGGCATGACATATTTTTATGGTGGCCCATGCAGGTCGAGAGCATATTGTCTCGGTTATGTTACTGTACCGAGCAAGCCTGCGCATAGGATTAGTGTATAGGATCTCATCCACTTATTTAATCACCTCCCTTGATTTTATCTCACATTCTTATTTGATTGCTTGAATTGCATCTTGCTTGATCCTTTCACAACGTCAACCTTATCTTTTCTTTCGTGCTTGATAAGGGTTAGGAAGGTGCCTTGTACCAGGTATATACACTCTAGTATTCAATAACACTATTAGTTAAATTATTGTAAGTTGGGTAGTATGCCTCATATCATTGTATCACATAGCCCTTTTTACCCATTAATAAAGTATAATTGAATGACACCAACTATAGGCTTGCATAAGAAGATAGTGTTTATCTAGACTGTAGAACTTAGGGGCCCATACCCCCATTTGGTTGACTTTAGACTTAGACAAGTAGTTAGTGTGGCAACTGTAGAGGCACAACACCGATCTTCTTGGTGAACTTAAATTATTTTATACCTTCCTTCATCATAATCCAGTGTACTTATATTTTTTGGACTACCTCCGCTTATGATGATATTTTATAGCCTAGTTTTGCAAGCTTATTCTTTTATCGAGCTTGTTCATGACATATGTGTTATTGGGGACGCCTACTAATACATTGACTAAATCAGAATCAGTGTATTACGGTCTGATCAACCTTAATGTACTTGGTTCGCTGTTTGCATGACTACTTTACGTGGATTGAGATATAGTTGACTCAGCTTGTAGAATATACTTACCCTCTAGACATGTTTGAGCATATCGTATCGGTTATATAACTGTATAATATGAGCATGCAAATAGGAATTTACCAAAATAAGACTTCAGTCCACAACTGCCCTGACAATTCTCTTTTTGAATTCTTTAAATCGCCTTGAACCCCGTACTTGTATTCTATCACCTCCTCCTTGAATTCTTTATTATTGTTTTTTTTTGCCTTCCTCTATTTCGAAAAGACGAACGCTCGTGCTTGGTATAAGTTTGATACACGAAGACTACTAGATATACCCCCTACGCCAATCACCTTACTTTGTGACTATCTTTTGTGATTAAGGGCATATCACAATATGATATATTTAGTGTTAAAACTTTTAAGGATATGTTGATATTCTAACCAGATGACATACCCACGATACTAATGGTTGACACGAGTAGCAGTAGTAGTATTCTCTTTTCTATCACCATCTCGTCCCCTTGGGTTGCTCATCTTCTCTTCCATATCCATTCCTTATCTTATGCTTAATTCTTCCTACCGTAGTTGCATCTTTCGTGCCATCATGAATTGTTTGAGTTACTTCAACCTCACCCTTATTTTGTTAGTTAAAACATAAATGGGTCAGTAATGATTAAGAACTAAAAGATGAGTTTATAATGATAACCCTTGTGTATATGCACTATAACAATATATTTATTCTCTTATTATTTTTAAAACTTAAGTAGCATCCTTTAGTCTAACAGAAAATTAGTTGGATTATTGAAATAGTTTATACTTCTAATAGTTCTATAAAGTTAGTCAAGACCTTAATTATTGCCAAAAAACTTAGACTAAGCTTAGGAAAAAGTTGAAGGAACTTGTTACGAACTGATGACTATGACAAATTATTGGCGAGGTAGCGACAGCTGCACCTAGACCATTATAGTAGAGTAGTCGAATTATTTGCAGATATACTGGCCAGGTGGCGTGGCAGTATTAGACAATGATACTTGACGGTTACAGAGAAAAATTATGGTTATGAGATTCCAGACAAGTATCCCAAAAAATTTGACCTAATAAATAAATTTGTCTTATAACCTATACAATAGCCTCAAAAGACTTTGACGACTAGTAGAATTCTTGTAAGTTGGGTAGTGTAGACGAGTTAAAGGATAAAAGAATAGTGTATAGACAATAAGGGAGAAAAGTGTTAGGGTGGCAGACCATAACCTTTTAGGAAGCGCTGCAAGCTAGGAATGAAGTGTTAATAGCTATAGTGATTTATTACGAATATGGGTTAGTGTTAATTTCGAGGACGAAATGATTGTAAGTTGGGTAGAATGTAAACCCCCTAAAAATTTTAAATTTTATTTTAAGTATTTTATTAAATTATTGAATTTCTTTAAAGTATTTTCATAATTAATTAGAAAATAAATTTTATTGATTTAGTTATATAAATACTCATTTAGACTTATTTCACAAAATGATTTTATTATTTTAGAGTCTTGTTGAAGGGCAATAAATTTTCTAGAATTTATTCTATGTGCAAATTTTCCTTTTGAATTTTTATATAGTCTCATCTATATATGTAGATATATATGTAAATTAATATATAATAATAATAATAATAATAGAAATAGTAATAGTAATTGTAATAGTGGTAATAAAAATAATATTAATTGATAATAACAATAATAGTAATAATAATAATGATAATAATAAGAATAAGAATAATAATAATAGTAATAAAAGAAAAGAAAAGTAAAAAACCTAAAAAATAAAAAATTAAAGAATTAAAGAATTAAAAATAAAAAAGAAAAGAAAAGTAAAAAGAAAAAGAAAAAGAAAAGAAAAGAAAAGAAAAGAAATCAAAAGGAAACTAGATAATAAACAAAACCTAACTATAACTAACTAAAAACCTAACATAATACTAAACCTAATCAACTAAAACCCTACCCAGCAAAACTTCCCCCCCCCAACACGACCCAGAACCCCCCGGCGTGAAATCTCTCTCCCCCCTCTCCCTTATATATATATATATATATATATATATATATATATATATATATATATATATATATATATATATATATATATAACATAAACCCTAACTCTAAACCCTAACCCTAACCCTAACCCTAATCCTGATGTCGGCGACCACGCCCAGACCTCCGACCATCCGCCTCGCCGCCGCCCCCGCGCCGACCGCCATGACAGCCCCGGGCCGCCGCAGCCGCCCGACCGTCCGCGTGGGCACAACGCGCGTAACAACACAATTTTGCCCCATCTTCAAGGTATCGTATCTTCTTCATCTTTGATCTTTTTACGAGAGGTTTATTCGTGTACGTTCACAACCTAACCCTCTAGGATTTTTATTCAAGCAGGACGAATTTTTGTGCCCTAGATTAGTCGAAAAATCGACCGAAAAATTGTCGGAAAACTGACCAAAAATAGTCCAAAAACTTCAACCAAAATCCCCATGTTCACGCCCAATTTGCCACCAACATGTTTAATATTTTCAAAATCTAATAGAAGGGTTTTCTTCTCTATATAACCGAGGATTTAACTATTCTTTTACTTTTTATTAATTTATTTTAATTGTTAAATTATTCGACATCCAAAACGACCAAAAACTTGATTTATTAAAACTGAAATTTTGTGATACGGATTGCGCCCCGTCAAATGGGACCACCTCGTCGCGTACTAATTGCACCGAAAGGCGCGTATGGTATATCTAACATGTGGGCTTTTGCAGAAGTTGACCCGGACGTGTGTGCGCGTCGGAATCAATCTGTATCCGTAAAAAGTCCTTGTATCACGACTTTTGTAAAATACCACCCCATTTTGTATACGCTCGTCGGAATGTGACGAAACTTACACCATTAGATTCGTGGTATCACGCTGGTCCTGCGAATCAAGTTTCACGCAATTCCGAGATAGTTGACCAAGTCGCCTATTTACGGGTCCTACGGGTTGACTTTAAGGGAGAATTTGTGATCGGCTCACCGGAATCCAAAATTGGACATACCGTTGAGTTCTTATCAACGTTTAGAATTTATTTGACCTATAATTTGTCCCATTTAGAGACCTTTACCTCTGGCACATATTTTGGTACAAAGTGGGCCACATGTGGACCCCGCTTTGACCCAAAATTACTGTTTTGTCCCTGTGTCCAAATTGGACGAAAGGGTAGTATTTTCTAGCTATCTCGCTTATTCTGGGAACGTTGGTGATATTTATTTCAGCATCCAGAGACGTTCATTCTGATGCCATAGTTCTGATCCCTTGTGCTTGATGTTTGGACGCTTACACTTTGCAGCTTTATTGCCAGGCAAGTATACCTTGCCAAATTGCTTACAGTACTTCGTACACTTATTATATTTTCATATATTTATTGCATGTGTATTTTCTTTCATTCATAATTATATATTATATATATTGACACACACTTTACACATAGTATCATGGGAAAGAAGGACAATCAGTAAGCGTATGGGCTATAACCACTCTGGTAAACCATAGTAACTAGCATGCACTACGGTAGTTGTGTCACGCTGGTTGCAACCCTCGAGGTATGACGGGTTCTGATATTCATGGACGTGTATGTGAGTTGTGAGATTAGATAGAGTAGCCTACCCATGCCCATACGTCAAAAAGTTGTCCTCATTATGCATTTCATATAGATTGTCTAGTACAGCGTACTTATGTATTTTCTATCTATTATGCATGTTTTACTGTATTTAATTGGCATGCTTCTATGTATCTTGTTACGTCCCTCTGAGGACCTGGTCTCTTTCCAGGTGTAGACGATCTTGACTATTCGCAGGAGCACGGATCAGGACTTGCTACTTATCTCTCTTTCGAGGAGGTCTTCTCTTCAAGTCTCATTGTTCATTAGATGTACTTATTTTGTTTCTCTTATATTCTAGTTGGTAGTGGATTTTTCTCCGCCCAACTACTTGTTTTATCAAGCATATTATACTTGATTCAGTTATATAGTTGATTGGTTATTCATTTATATTTGATTATGTGGATGAGATCTGGTTATGCCCTGTGACTTATGATAATATAAATACCACATGTGAGTTAATATTCATATTATAGCATACGTGTGTATTATGGTATCCATATATTGGAGTTGCCATATACATACGGTTGTCATGCTTACGTATTCCTAGTCCTACGTATTTTGGGACTGGGGCATGACATATCTCCTCGATCACGTGATCTCGATACCCCCTCGTCGGTCGCAGGCACCTCCACTCTGCCATCGGCTACAGATACAGACAATCTGCCATTTTTCGCATACGTACCCGATACTCTATCATCAGCATCTATGCCCCCGTCATCATCTGATGCAGATCCAAGCACCCCATCATCAGTTCATCCACCAGATACTCCGGCAGCTGTACGATGGGCCCCGGAGTATCCGAACTTAGAGTATGATGCTAGTGGTCGGTATATCCCCCGACCGGGTGGTCCTTCGACACAACCAGAGAGACCGGAGGGGCAGTTCAGAAAGAAGCTTTGGCCCGCGACCAAAGAGCTGTAAGTAAATTTATGTGTTTCATCTGATACAGTTAATTTTATATGTTTTATTTATTTATTCAACTAAATAATCTATTTTTATTTCTTTATAGGCTTTTTCCCTATAGTGGTACTCCATCACTCGGGAAAATTATTAGGGGGAACTACCATGGCCCCTACCTTAGATTCTCCGATGTGTCACCCGACATACAGTATATATGGCTTGACCAAATGAAGGTATATGCGATCTTTTCTGTTATTCTATTTATTAATTATTTTTTAATCTATTTATATTAATTTTTAATTGAATTTATATGTCAGAAAAACTACTGTTGGCCCGAGCATTGCGATGCGAAGATCGGAAAGACATATTGCGACGCTTGTAGCAAAAAGATGCGGGATGTGAAGGATGATTTGCAAAAAAGGATAAATACTGGAAAGGGCAAGAAATCCTAGATCCGTGATGATTTTTAGGAGAAGATGCAGAAGGAACTCAATACCCCTGAGTTCAAGAAGAGGTTCGAGCAAGGGAAGAAGGTGCAATCTCATGGGAGTCTGCATACTGGTGGATCGATCCCCATCATTATGCACCATCGAAACCTAGTAAGATAACGCGAAGTACTTAAATATTTTCATTATATTGTTAAATAGCATTAATTATCAAGCTAATATGTTTTCTTAATATTTCGTACACATGCGGAGAAGCTGGCAAAGGAGGGGGGAGATACCTCTAGTATCAGTTTCCCCAATGTTTTTGAGTATACGCACAAGAGGAGGAAGGATGGGAGCTACGTGGACGAGAAGGCCAGCAAGACTACTGTAAATATTTTAATTTATATTATAAGTTAGAATACTATGAGGTATTAGAATTTATATTACAAGTTAGAAGTCCATTAAAAAATTAAGCACGGGTCATTAGATAGGCTGCGTTCCAGTCTCTTCAGACTGAGAGCACCTCTCGGGCCACTCAGGATGGGATGGAAGAGAGTGTCGTTGAGTCTTCGCCCGCCACAATATCCTTTTTCGTGACTGCTCGGACGAACGAACTTTTTGTACAGGTCGTTAGCGGAAGAGGGAAAGGCGGACGCATCTATGGCACTGGCTCCTTGGCGTTGCAGATGTCGATATACTCTAGACCTCCACCGCCGACATCTTTTGCTATGGCACAACCAGATAGGATAGAGCAAATTTTTATGACGATGCCCACATTGCAGGCCACAGTGGTTGGTATACAGGAGTCGATCAGTAGCATGCAGTCCTCCATGGAGCATGGTTCTTCCGGTGCTCCTCCCGTTGTTGTCCCTGGCGCCACGATATCTGGTCCTTCTGGTGCCTCTGCTCCTCCCATTGCTGCTTCTGGCCTTATTCTATCTGATGACGCAGTGATAAGACTCCTAAGTTTTTTTTCAACGGAGGCATTAGGTTCACTACCATCTTAATTAGTGAATAAAATTCCTTCAGACATCCTCGAACGTTTGCGTGACCAGGAAACACCGCCAGATCGATAATTTTTCTATATTTGATATTTATTTGTGTTGTAGTAATCGTAGAGTTATGGATATTGTTTATTTATGTTGCCGTGGACTTGTGGATGTTGTTCATGTACTTTGATATTATTATTTAGAATTATGGCCGTGGACTTGTGGATGTTGTTCATGTATACGATTAATTTTATTATGTTAATTATATGTCTTTTCTGAATTATGTCTCGTGTGTGTATCCAGCGTGCGTTTGTGCCGATGAAGGTCTGATTAGACGGGAATTCTACAGCGGGTTGCGCTGGGTGGTTGATATATTGATAGTGTTTAACAGGTTTTATATAAACCAAAATATTAGGAATCTGTATTTAAAAGTTTTTTTTGCAGCTATACGCATATTAGCGACGGACATCCGTCAACTTAGCGGCTAATTACGATGTACTTACGACACGCTAGCGACGGATACAACTGTTGCCAAGTAAATTTCTATTCTTGGGTGACGGATTACCGACACACGTCGACAGATAGGAAACTTCCTCTCGACAGTAAGTAATATCATTATTCCGTCGCCAACTTGAATATCAGACTTTTTTCAGCATCAGGAACATAAATAATATCGCTATAACGTCGCTAACCCGACGCCATTTTTGACACAAATCCGTCGCTATCTAGACGTCATTATAAACTAAACTACTGTCGCATATACGTCGCTAAAGCATCGCTTAATGAATCCGTCGCTGAAATGTCACATAGACGTCAACTAAATTAATGTCGCAATTACTCTAGTTTATAGTCGAAATTGGCGACGGAATCTTTTAGCAATGTGGCATTTACCGACGGGTGTTTTTCGTCTAAATATCGTCGTCGGGTAGTCGCTAATAGTGAATAGCGATATTTTGGCGACAGAAAATAACGTCGTTATTCCTATATATTTTAGTAGTGCACCCCTTGTATTACACATGATACATCGAAGCCATTAAGGTGGACCAAATGCATATGACCCTGGCTCATCTCACAGCATTATCCCACGAAGTCTACTACAAACCTTGGGGATTCAGATGCATCGGCTGGCAGCCGCCAACACCACCATCAGCGGCTCTAGTGTCAAAAGAAGCTACCCTTTAGGAAAGATTCGTCTGAAATGCCAAATAGGCGATCTCCAAACATAAGTGACTTGCTATGTTATTGACGTGGAGGTATCCTATAATGTCCTGCTCGGGCATCCTTGGATACATGAATATATGATTGTTCCATCCACTCTCCACCAGTGCTTAAAATACGTCAGCGAAGGCAGCGTTGTCAAGACAAAATTAGTTGACATGGATCCTTTCAAAGGGATCGAGGAGTACTACTCTGAATAAATCTTGTATAAATAAATCCATCTAGACGAAGGTAGAAATGACGGCGATGATGAAGCCGACATTGTTACAGCTTCAGGCACTCCTCTAAGGGTCCGTCTCAAAGGACGCCCAATCCCCACAGCTAATCCCCTCGTAGTCAAGCTTCGAAGAAAGGCACAGGAACCTTTTATGGCCAAACTCTGAGGACAGGGACGCTCTTCGGACAAAGATTCTCCTGTCGTAAAAACCCCAGGGCAACTGGTAGTCAAACTCCACAGGAAAACTTTAGCACCATCAGCGTCACTGACAGCTACTGAAGAAGATGAACTGGAAGAGTACATTACGGCATCTACCAATGTATCATCCTATAATGATATAATCCTTGTAAAGGAGATACCTTATTTTCTCAATAAAGGTTTGTCCTTGAGTTAGTTTATTGTGGCACAATGGAATGTCGCGTATTCTTTGGAGTATGGTTTAGGCTTACATTGTATATGCAAGTAGCCACCACTCACTCAGTAGACCAGGTCCTCCTTAGCCAAGATGCATGTTTCGTCATTCCTGCAAGGATAAAAGAAGACAAACCTATCATTTATGGAAAAGTCGAAGTCCGCCAGAACTTCATTGCAAACAAGCCAGAACCGAAAAGGGATAGAATGCAACTTCACCGCTACAGCGTTCAGACTAAACGTATCATCCAGAGGATGGGATGCGACTTGGAAAAAAAAAACTTAGGCCTGAACTACGACAAGGGACGACGATTACCATTGCATCATTTTTCTTCCAAAGGCAAGCCTGAGACATATTACCAGTGGACCGATCATGGTTTAGGATATGTCAAACCTCCTACAACTCTCGACGATTCGGAAGAGAAAGATGACATGCAATCTCATTCTTCGCAGTCTTCCGCTTGGGACTCCGACACTAGCATCAGAGAGGTACTCAAGCAAATATTGTCCCTCAACATAGCATCAGCAGATCCGGAAGAGGATGACGAGAACCCCCATTGAACTCTTTGAAGTAGAACCGTGGGAGTTACGGTTCGAGTAGTAGGAACCATCTACTGAAGATGAAGTCGTGCAAGTCCATCTGGGCGACGATTATGCTCTTAAGCCCATCTTTATCAACAAAAATCTCTCAACAGAAGAATAAAAATTATCACGACCCGCACCCTGAAATTGGATATGAGTCATGGGCACTCCCAACCTACACCGTGTCACACCCCGATCTCCTGCATGCAAATTGACCGTCCCCGCTAGGCGCGAATCACCACGCCAGCGCTTCCCTGGGACGATCGCTTGACCCATCTTGGCATGATGTCGCACAAACATAAGCCGTGCCCATGCAAGACCGTGGTCCATTGTAGGTGGTAAGAGGTCTAAGCCACAGAGTCGCATAGATTGTCCGAGTGCAGCAGAATAATAAACGCATAGGCGATTGGTAACAAGTTCACAGAGTCGTCAATAGCGGAAGCATTGAATAACACAAGTATTAAAGTAAAATAAACCCTTTATTGATATTGAACAAGTGTTACAGGCGGCGCTAGGCCAAGATTACAAGTCATTCAAGCCTCTCTCTGAAATAGTAAAAGCGTGCCAAGTGGCTACATTTGTGGAATGATACATAGGCGATATTCCAATATTATGGCTTGTATATGTGCTTCAGTTCCGGACGCAATGCTCTAAGGCTCCAGAGTAAAATCCATGCCTTAGCACGCACGAGGGAGGCATCCGCACCGAACGAGGTTCTTCCATACCCTGCAAGAAATCTGGTGGGTTATCAGTATATGAATGCACTGGTGGGGCGGCTTCTCGCCCGCTCGACAAATCCAAACACGTTATATAGGTTTTTTGCACCATCTATAAGTTATCTTTCTATTCTTGCCTTAGAATCAGTTTTATGGCAATGATGAATAGCCTAACTTGTGTGGCAGTGCGTCGTGCGATATAAGGAACATGGCGAGACTTACCAACTTACCATCTAGCATTCCCTGTCCAAGAAAAACTAAGTTAATTCAAGCACGAGCATTAATAATGAATCCAGGGGCAATAGCATATACAAAGACAAGTGTTGTGAGCAAGATTATATTTCGGGTGCACGAGTTACTCGAATTATCAGGTGTGTTGCATAAGATATTCAAGTGCTCCATATGTACAGGTGTGTTATACTCATGATCGTTCAGGTGTTTCAAATAATCTTGATGCGATGCAATAACTCATACACGGATTACCGCTAAGTGAGGATGACTTATCTATATGAACATGAGTCGCTGGCATAGCCATAAAGGAAAATAGTTATTGACGAGGATGGAATGCAAAAAAGAACAGGGTGCGCTGCAAGCCATCTCGTCCAGAACATGAGAGACTAAACTAGATGTTTCATCTAAATCGGATCGACCCCAGTGCCCTGGTGACCGTCTGTGGAACTGTACCTTGTTTCTAAGTTGTTCGCAACATGCAATTATTGGTCTTCCAAATTTACGAGATACACGAAAACACGAGATGTTTGAATCTTGATTCTTGCTCTGAACGAGTATTGCTCCACGAGCTGTATTCCTTGATAATGCTTGACATGATTCTCGTTCATTGTATAACTTGCCTTGATGCATTCCCCATGTTCGGGGACTGCCTTGGCGACCTAAAGATCCCGGATACTTTCAGGTTCATATTTGCACGACTATTAGATAGTCTTCCTAGGAGAACTAGATGAATGCATGACTTAGATAGTGTTACATGGCTATGGCATAGTTCATGCGACAAGCATTAAAACGAGGAAACAAATACAAGTTAACATATAAGCAGGCAAGTATTACTTTCATATAGAACATAAGCATTTATGTTTTGCATGGGTCTAAGGGTAGAACGAGGAGTGAAACCATAAAGGGACATACCGAGCGACATGATCTTGGGACGTACAGTGTAAACAAGTGAACAATGCACTACGAAGAGTATACATATATCATTCTACTCGAGGCATAGCGGGGTCTAGTTGCAGAAGGTAAAGGTAGCATGCAAGGGTTCATTTATAAGCAAAGTTTTATTTTCATGTTCTAACACAAGCAATACAAGTTGGGATTATTCCCTTAGCTAGGTGCGATGTATTCTTTATTAGTATGCAGGGGTGATTCACCTAGCGACTAGCATGTATCGTCCATTTTTTAAGTGTGCTAGCTAAGAAGCAAAGATAAGTTCATCGTAGCCACCCACCTTAGCGATGATTTGCCTCGGTCGAGCGATACTCCGAACGAGCCTCTGAAAGCCTAAGCCGGAACTCCTAAAAGGCCAAGTCTGGGAATCCTTTTGCCTCAAACGAGTATTCTCGTTGAGTAAAGCGGGTTGGGTCATTGCATTTTTGCCTTTTGAATCGGCTGTCCGCTTGAGCGGAACGGGTCGTTACAATATACACCACTCAGAAAAAGTCTCGTCCTCGAGGCTTCCTGAGCGCAGGCCGTTCTATCGTACTATCGAGTCTATCCCAAGCATAGCAATCAGTACCACTAGATCTGTTCGAACATAATTTCCTACTCATTTCATATACCGTGTTGCGTGTTTACTGGGTCAGTCTTATTGTGCCTTAGCACGGAATATATTGCTTAACGCGGGGTACATTTTAATCTATCGTGAATAACGATCTAAGACTGAGGCAAACTTATGAAAGTCGTTATACTTGTCCATGCGGATATTCACTTGCACTAGCATTCAAGATTAACATATTGTGAGTCTAGATCGTGCACATATTCAAAGCGTCCTTCAAACATATACATATCAACCAACTTAGCGATAGTGAAGTCTTAGCACTCGAGTTTCATATATCATTGAGTCTTGGATCGTGCACACATTCAAGGTGTCCCTCAAACATATGTATTCAACCAAACTTAGAGATAGTAAAATCAGATAAACTACTTGCAAAAATCTCAAGGGTTCTTGTTTTATGAATCACAAGGATACTTTCGACAGGGTCAATCAAATTTCAAGTCATTTTCTTCCAACTCAATTCAAGATTTGCACTACCGTTAAGCATGATCTATCCAAGTTAACCAACTAGTGTTCATTCGTTCGGGTCAAACATAGCCTACGTTACCGTTCCAAGTCTAACTCTAAGTCTTGATGTCCCAGTTCTATGGATTGTTCAAGCAATATGCTAAAGTCGGTTACACAAGTTTATTTACTCGGCACAGGGTCATCTGCTTAATTACTAGGTCAGTTCACAAGGTCATAGGTACAAGTTTAGGCACATGATTCATCGTGCAAATTTGTCTGCATGATGCTCGCCCCCATTCCTAGGGTCAAACTATTGTTTATTTGAACAGGATATTCTATCTAAGCTCATTTCACTCAGATTTTTAAACATCGAGCACGGATCATCCTACTCTCAATAACACGTTCGTTTGTACAGGGGTCAAGTCCGTTCAGTCAAATTCATGATATATCTAAGTTGCAGGACAAGCCTAGTGATTTGCATAGTCTATCTCTCCAAACATATTTTGATAGAATCCCTATCCATTCCAAGTCTAGACTACCAAGCCAAGATTCGATTCTAAACCTTTGTTTATAACTCCAAGTCGTCCAACAAGTTTCACGTATCTGTTCACGAAATTATCAAGCGTGATTTATTTCAGGTTCTAGGCTAATTTAAACATTTTTGATTCACTTGCATTTCCAATTTTGTCTTATCGTGTCGAACTAAAAGTCAAGACGATCCATTAGTTATCACGATCCGGTCTTCCGCAAGTTCGATCACCCTCGTTGGACGTAAGATCACCACGTCAACGCTTCCGCTGGATAATCGTCCTAATCCGAGCGTGACGCACGTACGAGCATAGAGTTACGCTCGCACAAGGCAAGAACGTCGAACATTATGGTTATCTTCGAAACGATCAAGATACCTTATCCTTTTCCTTTGCTCCATCCAAGTTATGTATATTTAATCCATCAAGTCATGTCCGTTCATGCAATGATTATAATTTATCTAGCAAAATAATCCAACTTTAATGTTACCGTTCGGTGGATACATTATCTTACTTCTAGCATTCCTCAAGAAGCTAAGTTTCAATTATTCAAGCCTAGTCTATCCCATTTTTGATACGTTCTATTTCATCAAGTTCGTTTAGAATAATCACCGAACATGTTCCCGTGAGTTCGATTATCCCCGTCGTATGTGAATCACCACGTCGGCGCTCCCGCAGGATAATCATTCTCACTAAGACTGATTTCAAAGGTTATCTTTCCGAACTTGATTTCAAGATCATTCTTCCAAACTCTAGGTCAAATCCATTATCGCTTATCTCTTTCATCGAACCACAATATTCATTCTTGGGATAATTTCTATTCGAGCAATATTTTATTCAAGTTCAATTCATTTGTTTCAATCCAAAATCGCTCACATAATCCTCCAAGTTTCCAACAAGTTTCCTTAACCAAGATATTGATTTCTATTTTTGTGAATCCCTATTCGTTATAAGTCCTATCATTTATCCGAGACTTTCTCAAATCGTTCAATTTGACTATCGCACGAGACCTATGAATCCATTTGGATATTTCTAAATGATCCATACACCACTCGAAATTGAGTCACCCAATCAAATCCTCAATCGTGTTCGCATCAATCGCTAGCATATTCACCAAGTCATTCCTTAGAATTCCTGCATGATACTAGGTATCGCCTGATAAAATCTTAGTCTCGAATTTATCCCTGTTTATAGTCATCCAAGTAACCATATTCAATTTATATCTTCCGACACAAAATATCGTTCGAACTATTTTCTAAAATTCAAGCACGATTCTCTATGTTCGCCTTAGCGATAATCTGGTAATATTTCTATCGGTTGTCATTCTAAGTCTGACTTATTCTTTTATCTGAACGATATTCTTTCTCGTTTGCAACTAGCTTGCACCAATTGGTCTTGGCGTGCGATACTCAACACAACTTAGCTGAAAGGTTGTTTGCATAGCTAACCATTCGGATGATATTCTATTCCGCACACTAACCAGTTGAGTAATCACATATAGGCATTCGGGTTCGCACATATCTTAAAAATTTTAGCACGAGTCTATTCCCATAAAGCCTAACACAGGTCGGCACAAAGTCCTTTGCATCACAATTTCGTACAAGCAATCACATCATTCTCATGCACTTTTTGAAAGTAATTAGACTCATTGTTTTGAATATTCCAATGGGACATTGAGAGAGAGCATATGCACATAACCCACGAACGAGCTTTCAAAACTGAGAAATTTGAAATAAAGTCCAAAGGCGTAAATCCATGCTCTGATACCAATATGTCACGTCCCGATCTCCCGCAGGCAAATCGGCTGTCCCTGCTAGGCGTGAATCACCGTTCCAGCGCTCCCACGGGATGATCGCTTGACCCATCTTAGCGTGATGCCGTACGAGCGTAAGCCACGCCCGTGCAAGACCATGGTCCATTGCAGGCGTTAAGAGGTCTAAGCCACAGAGTCGTATAGATTGTCCGAGTGAACAAAATAATAAAAGCATAGGTGATTGGTAACAAGCTCACAGAGTCGTCAATAGTGGAAGCATTGAATAACACAAGTATTAAAGTAAAGCAAACTCTTTATTAATATTGAATAAGTGTTATAGGCGGTGCTAGGCCGAGATTATAAGTCGTTCAAGCCTCTCTCTGAAATAGTAAAAGCGTGCCAAGTGGCTACATTTATGGAATGATACATAGGCGATGTTCCAACATTATGTCTTGTGTATGTGCTTCAGTTTCGGATGCAACGCTCTAAGGCTCCAGAGTGAATTCGATGCCTTAGCACGCACAAGAGAGGCATCCGCACTGAACGAGGTTCCCCCGCACCCTGCAAGCAATCTGGTAGGTTATCAGCACATAAATGCACTGGTGGGGAGGATTCTCACCCACTCGACAAATCCAAACACGTTATATAGGTTCCGTACACCATCTATTAAGTTATCTTTCTATTCTTGCCTTAGAATCAGTTTTATGGCAATGGTGAATAGCCTAACTCGTGTGGCAGTGCACCGTGCGATATAAGGAACACGATGAGACTTACCAACTTACCATCCATCCTTCTCTGTCCAAGGAAAACTAAGTTAATTTAAGCACGAGCATTTATAATGAATCCAGGGGCAATAGCATATGCAAACACAAGTATTGTGAGCGATATTATGTTTCAGGTGCACGAGTTACTAGGATTATCAGGTGTGGTGCATAAGAAGTTCAAGTGCTCCATATGTACAGGTGTGTTATACTCATGATTGTTCAGGTGTTTCAGATATTCTTGATGCGATGCAATAACTCGCACGCGGATTGCCGCTAAGCGAGGATGACTTATCTATATGAACATGAGTCATTGGCATAGCCATAAAGGAACATAGTCATTGACGAGGATGGAATACAATGAAAGAACAGGGTGAGCTGCAAGCCATCCCGTCCAAAATAGGAAAGACTAAACTAGAAGTTCCATCCGGATCGAATCGGCCCCAGTATCCCGGTGACCGTCCGTGGAACTGTACCTTGTTTCCAAGTTGTCTGCGACATACAATTATTGGTCTTCCAAATTTACGAGATGCACGAGAAACACGAGAAAATGAGATGTTTGAATCTTGATTCTTGCTCTGAACGAGTATTGCTCCATGAGCTGTATTCCTTGATTTGCTTGGCATAATTCTCGTTCATTGTACAACTTGCCTTCATGCATTCCCCTGGTTCAGGGACTGCCTTGGCACTAACGGTCCCGGATACTTTCAGGTTCATACTTGCACGGAACGACTATTAGATAGTCTTCCGAGGAGAACTAGATAAATGCATGACTTAGATAGTGTTACACGGTCGTGGCATAGTTTACGCGATAAGCATTGAAACGAGGCAAAAAATATAAGTTAACATATAAGCAGGCAAGCATTGCATTCATATAGAATATAAGCATTTACGTTTTGCATGGGTATAAGGGTAGAGCGAGGAGTAAAACCGTAAAGAGATATACCGAGAGACTTGATCTTGGGACGTACAGTGTAAGCAAGTAAACAGTGCACTACGAAGAGTATACATATATTGTTCTACTCGAGGCATAGCGGGGTCTAGTTGCACAAGATAAAGGTAGCATGCAATAGTCCATTTATAAGCAAAGTTTTATTTTCATGTTCTAACACAAGCAATACAAGCTGGGATTATTCCCTTAGCTAGGTGTGTTGTATTCTTTATTAGCATGCAGGGGATGATTCACCTAACGACTAGCATGTATCATCCATATTTTAAGTGTGCTGGCTAAGCAAAGACAAGTTCATCGTAGCCACCCACCTTAGCGATGATTCGCCTCGGTCGAGCGATACTCCGAGCGATCCTCTGAAAGCCTAAGCCGAAACTCCTGAAGGGCCAAGTCTGAGAATCTTTTGGCCTCAAATGATTATTCTCGCTGAGCAAAGTGGGTCGGGTCGTTGCACTTTTTCCGTTGAAATTGGTTGTCCACTTGAACGGAACGGGTCTTTACATACCGCAGTGTCGGTGGTAGAACGCTATACAATAATCCACATGTATAATCTATAACTCACAATATATATACTTATCCATAACATACTCAATCACAGACACAGAGATAATAAAATCATAAGGAGATAATCAAATAATAGTCTCAAAATCATGGGTCCAAAATAGTCACCAAAATAATACTAAAGATCCAAATGATAATATCCAAAATATAACTAGAAGTCCCGGAGAACAATCCGGTCCAAAACAACTGGCTAAAACAACTACTTTACTAAACTACTGTACGCAGTCGGGGTCTGAGCTGCTAACTCTCCATGATCCTCCTGAAGGGCAAGATCAGGCTCCGCTACATCGCCAACATACGGTCCATAATGTGTAGGGATCTCATCCGCATCGTAGACACCTAAAATATTATTATCCAGTCAGTATTGGAATGAGTACATCACAGTAAAAATAGTTTCAAGACATGGTAGAAGCTATACCGCAATAAATAGTAAAGAATATATGATGGCAATAACACTGAAATCACAATAAGGCAACAAGAATAACTAACTGCTGAAGTCCTGTCATAGCAATAAGGTACAATAATCACAAGCGATCATAGAAAATAATTGCAAGTATGAGAGAAACAAATAGAAATAAACTAATCTACGTGATTTAAAATACCTTGTTGACATGTGAACGGCTAAGGATAAAATTTGGCAAACCACACATTTCATGCATGGCTGCTATTTTTTTAGTAAGACCAAGGGATGAAAATGGTAGTTCACATATCTACTAAGTATTTTGAAAAAACCCCTAATTTTAAAACCATATTAATTATTTTAATTAATTATTTAATTTATTTATAGTATCTCTTAGCCAATTAGAAAATATAATTTATTAAATTTAATTACTGGATAAATATGCATCTAGAAATTTATGGAACAAAACTATTATTTTAGTTTAGTATATTTTTAAAAATTCTTGTAGAAGAGTGGTAGGTTTTAGAATTTATTTTGTGAACAAGTGTGTATTTTCTGGATTTTTTTCTTATATACATATATATATAAATATATATGGTATTAACTAGAAGAGAAAGAAAAAAGAAATCATTTAGAAAGAAATCTTAAACTAAAATCCCTAGGTAATTAAGCCTAAGTCCTAAGTCAACTACCTAGTTAAACCCATAACTTAATCTCTAGTTCCCAACCCCCCAGCAACTGAGCCCAGTCCGCTACACCCCCACACTCACGGCCGAAAACGCGATCCCGCCCTCTCTCTCCATACCTATATATATATATATAAACTTATCCCAAAACCCTAACCCTAAACCCTTACTCATCTCCTCCACGACATCGACCCAGACCGCCGCCGACCTCCAGCCAGCGTCGCACAGTCGCCGGAGCAACCGCGCAACCCACCGCACGTCCGCGTCAACCGTAACGCCGCGACCGGAAATCGTTGTAACGTACCCTACTTCACGTCCTGATTCCCGCTTCATCTCACAACCAAATTCTGATCCGTCTTCACCGGTATGTTCATGACCTATCCCTCTTCCAACTCTGTTAATTAGTTTTCTCCGACCAGTGCTTAACCCTAGGTGAAAATTGAGACCAAGTTGGAGAAAAACTACAACTTTTAACTTCAGAAAACTGCTGCAATGACCCATGTTTAAGGACCAATATCTCCCACCACAGAGATCAAAACTTAGATTTTCTTTTTGCTATGTAAAGACCATGTAACCGATATTATTTTCTGTTAATTATATTATTTTATTTGGTGTTATATGTAGTATTAAATTGGGTTAAAAATCATAAAAAACCTATTTTTAAAACTTTTAAAATTTGTGATACGGAGCGCGTCCCGCCAAACGGGACCGCCCCGTCGCATACCAATTACACCTAAAGACGTATAAGGTATGTCCAGACATGTGAGATTTCGCAAAAACTGATTTGGACGCGTGTGCGCGTCGGAATCAACATGTATCCGCGAAAAGTCCTCGTATCGCGACTTTTGCAAAATACTGCACCATTTAGTGTACGCTCGTCAGAATACGACAAAACTTTCTCCATTGGATTTGTGGTATCACGATGGTCCTGTGACCCAAGTTTCACGCAATTCTGAGATAGTTGACCAAGCCGTCTATTTGCGGGCCCTACGGTTGACTTTTTGGGAGAATTTGTGTTCGCTCACCGAAATCCAAAATTGGCGTACCATTGAGTTCGTATTGATGTTAGAATTTGTTTGACCTATAATTTGTCCCATTTCGAGACCTTTACCCCTGGCACGCTTTTCGGTGCAAAGTGGTCCACTTGTGGACCCCGCTTTGACCCAAAATTATCGTTTTGCCCATGTGTCCAAATTGGACGAAAGGGTAGTATTTTCTAGCTATCTCGCTTATTCTGGAGACATTGGTAGTGTTTATTTTAGCATCCGGGGACGTTTATTCGGAGACCGTAGTTTCTACTTCTGTGTGCTTGACGCCTCGACGTTTACACTTTGCAGCTTTCTTGCCAGGCAAGTATACCTTGCCAAATTGCTTACAGTATCTTTCATGCTTATTATATTCTGTATATTCATTGCATGTATGTTTTCTTTCAGTCATAATTATATACTATATATATGTTGACACACACTTGACACATCGTATCATGGGAGGGGAGGACAATCAGTAGGCGTATGGGCTATAACCACTCTGGTAAACCGTAGTAACTAGCACGCACTATGGTAGTCATGTCTGATGGTCGCTACCCTCGCGGTATATCAGCTGATGGTGTCACGATGGTCGCTACCCTCGCGGTATGACGGCTGATGATGTCCCTAACATGTGTGTGAGTTGTGAGATTAGATAGAGTAGCCTACCCATGCCCATACGTCAAAAAGTTGTCCTCATTATGCATTCATATAGATTGTCTTGTACAGCGTACTTATATATTTTCTGTCTATATTGCATGTTTACTGTATTCAATTGGCATGCTTCTATGTATCTTGTTACGTCCCTCTGAGGACCTGTCCCTTGCTAGGTATAGACGATCAGGAGTATCCGCAGGAGTACGGGCCAGGACCTGACGCATTACTTTATGCCGAGGAGGTCTTACCTTCTGAGAATTATTGATTATTTCTAGCGATGGAACTTCTTAGATGATACACTTCTATCATCATCTTATTTTATATTGGAGATTTACCATTCTTTCTCATTTTAGTTTAATATAGTCATTGGTAGTGGATTTGTCTCCACCCGACTATTATGTTTGGATTATTCAGACTCATTATTCTAGTTTATTTATTTATTTCTATGACTTTTTGTATGGATGAGATTAGTATATCTGTGACTTGTGACCATATATATACCACATGTGAGTTAATATTCATATTACAGCGTACGTGTGTATTATGGTATCCATATATTGGAGTTACCATATACATATGGCTGGCATGCTTACGTATTCCTAGTCCTACATATTTTGGGACTGGGGCGAGACAATTTACTCTCCCGACTAGTACAACTTAGATTCTGAACCAAACACGATGAAATAACAATAGTTCAGAAAGTCGCATCTCATACAAGAATCCACTATTTACTAATCCGTTTAACGAGTGTCAGAAATTAAATAATCAATAATAAGCATGCATTATAGAGACTATCAAGTACTGAAAGTAATCATGAAAATGTACTCGCATGTGGTCCTTAGCTGTGGTACGAATCAGGTCCCAAATCAGAGTCCAAATCGCCTTATGTAGCACGAATTACCATATCAAAAGATAATTTATTTAATTCTGAAATAAATAGTCTAAAATACTATTTTAATCCTATTATTCTAAATTTTAGATTAAATCTCAATTTTTGTCCAAAGAAATCGAATTTGCCAACTTGAGACTCGTGGCACGCAAATCGAGACGGCATGTTGACCAAAAAGTCAACCAACATAAAATCTAGATTTTGGTATATATTCCTATAGATTTCAGCGCTACTTGAATGCTGGAATCGACGGTTTAATAAATTCAAAAGTTGGTAAAACGTTATGGCCAATATGGCGCTCAAATGACAGTTTCGTCTGTTCTCTGACTACATCTAGGTTGAACAAATTTTACAGAATATTAAAATAGAATATTTAATTCTAAGAAAAATATATTTCATGGTTTATCATATCATATTTTCTAAACTTTAAATGATTCGTGATTCCGAGTTCGGGATCTCCCGGAATTTGAAAAATACCATAACGTGTTAGATTTTGGACAACTAGCACTCTACGAATTTTTCTAGAAAAATAGGTTCAAAATTTAGGAAAAAAAACTTATATATTCAGAAACTATAACTCGAGACAGTTCCAACACAAGAAATGGAGATGCGTTTGGAGTTTAGAGCTAGGAGTAATTGATATGCGAAGTCGAACGAACCCTATATGACAACTCCCTCAAACTCTTTCTCTCTCCTCGAAATAAATAAGTTGACATGAAAAAACCTAAGTATCTATATATATATATAGGAAAACTGAGCATCTGTGGCTCAGGAAGTGCCACTTGGCATGATCTGGGCTAATCCCGCCCAGATCAGATGGCCGTAGTTCAGCCCGGCTCTGAGCCGACTCCTAATCGAGCTCGGCTCAGTTACGGGTTGGCTCCTCACCCGAGCTTTGACCCGCACCCGCCCCCCTCTGTTATTGACCGCTGGCCCGGGTCTGAGCATCGGGTGGCTAACATACGGGCTCGTGGTGGTTGGCGATTGACTAGGATTTAGATTAGTGTTTTTATTTACAAAAAATAGTTATTTAATCAGTTTTTTAATTTAATAACTCTTAATAAATAATTAAAATGTTCCAAAAATTATGGAAAATTTTAGAAAATATAAAATAGAATATTAAACCCTAAAAAAATATTTGGGATCAAATTTGTCCTCTAGGTTTCCCACAAAAATTCTTAGAAATCCTAGAAAATAGATTTTATTTATTAATAATTACAAAAAAATTCCTAAAATTTTTTTTTTTGGCCTAACTATGGTTCCAAACCATAGAATGTTTAATGAGAAATATGGATCTAATTTTCCCCTATTGGTGTATAAATCCTAATGATTTACATATTATTATTAGTATATTCGGGAAGTGGGTGTTATAAACCTACCCTCCTTAAAGAAATTTTGTCTTCAAAATTTATGGTAGAACAAGTACAAGAAGGAAAAAAACTCATAAAGCAAAAAGATAGGGGTAACGCTCACGCATCTCATCTTCCCGCTCCCAAGTGGATTTGCCAGGGAGTGATGTAGCCAAGCGACGCGAACCAACGGAATCGTCTGGTTACGAAGCACCTTCTTCTTGCGATCTAGGATCTCCATCGGCTGCTCCGGATAACGGAGACTTGGTCCAACCTCGAGCTCTGAATAGTTTAGTACATGGCTAGGATCCGTCATATAATGCCTCAACTGTGATACGTGAAACACGTTGTATACTCCTTCCAATATAGAGGGTAAGTCCAGTCGATAGGCTACGGCACCGACCTTCTCTAGAATACCAAAGGGTCCAATAAACCTTGGACTAAGCTTCCCACCTCCACTGAAATGAATCGTACCATGTGTCAGAGAAATCCTCAAGAACACCAAATTACCAACCTCAAACTCTAACGGTCTCCAGTGGCTATCGGCCCACTGCTTCTGTCTTTCATGGGCCACGCGAAGTCTGTCTCTAATCTGCTTCACCTTTTCTACAGCATCAACTATCATCTCAGGTCCCAAAAGTGCTCTCTCGCCCACGTCATCCCAAGATAATGGAGTCTGACAGCTCCGATCGTACAGAGCCTCGAAAGGAGATATCTCGATACTGGCCTGATAGCTATTATTGTATGCAAACTCTACCAGGTGAAGATGGCCATCCCACGAGCCACCAAAATCTAGTACGCATGTCTGAAGCATATTCTCGATCGTCTGAATAGTCCTCTCTGACTGTCCATCCGTCTGAGGGTGTTAAGCAGTTCTAAATTTAAGTTGGGTACCCAAGCTATCATGCAAACTCCTCCAAAAGTGGGATATAAATATGTTATCCCGATCGGAGACGATGCTCACTGGAACTCCATGCAGCCTGACGATCTGTCTCACATATAAATCTATGAGCTTCTCCGTGGACAATCCCACTTTGAAAGGTAAAAAGTGGACTTATTTGGTTAACTTGTCAACGATGACCCAAATCGCGTCCTTCCCTCCTGGAGTGCGTGAAATTCCGAAAACAAAATCCATCATGATATATTTCCATTTCCACTCGAGAATCGGTAGTGGTTGGAGCAACCCTCCTGGTCTCTGTCTCTCGGCTTTGACCTGCTGGCACACTAGACATCTGGAGACAAAGCGTGCCACCTCTCCATTCATCCCATAATACCACACGTGTTCCCTCGGGTCCTTATACATCTTGTTAGATCCCGGATGTATATAATACTGGAAACGATGAGCCTCCTACATGATCTCTTCCAGCAGGTCACTACTAGGCACACATAGTCTAGTTCCGTGCCTTAGTAAACCATCCTCTGCAATAGCGAAGTCCTCTAACAATGTTGCCTGTACCTGAGCTCTAATGCTTCACAGACTCTCATCCTGATATCACGTCTCTCAGATCTTGTCCATCAACCCAGACTGAATCTGCATACCCATCATTTGCGTCTCCACTTCAGGAATAATAACCTCGATGCCCAAGCTACCCGAATCTACTAGAAAGTGGCAATCCAATGTCAGGTACATAGCTACTGGATACCTGTTCAAGGCATCAGCAACTACGTTGGTCTTCCCTAGATGATACTGTAGTAAAATATCAAAATCCTTTATTAGTTCTAGCCACCTATGTTGCCTCATATTTATCTCTTTTTGCGTAAAGACGTACTTCAAGCTTTTGTGGTAAGTGAATATTTCCATACGCTCTTTGTACAGGTAATGTCTCTACAGCTTCAAAGAAAAGATTATCGCTGCTAATTCCATGTCATGGGTAGGATAGTTCTTCTTATGTGGTCGCAACTGTCTAGAAGCATATGCCACCAACTTCTTGTTCTACTCTAGAACACACCTCAAACATTTTTCCAAAGCGTCATTGTAGATAACAAATCCACTTGTTCCTGACTGCACTGTTAATACAGGTGTTATGGTCAACCTCTTCTTTAGCTCATCAAATGTATCCTGACATTCCTCGGTCCACACAAACCCCATATCCTTCCGAGTGAGTCTAGTCAACATTTATGCGATCCGAGAAAAATCTTTCACAAATTTTCTGTAATATCCGGCCAATCCTAAGAAGCTTCTGATATCTACAACAGAACTCAGAGTGGTCCAAGATTCTACAACAGCAATCTTCTTCGGATCCACCGATATCCCATCTCCAGTTACCGCATGCCCAAGGAAATCTACCTTATCCAGGAAAAACTCATATTTCGAGAGCTTTCCATAGAGCTTCTCCTTTCTGAGGGTCCTCGTGCTCCATTGGCATCTTTGAATAGACAAGAATATCATCTATGAACAACACCATGAATTTGTCAAGGTAATGATGGAATACCTTGTTCATCAAGTTCATGAAGACTGTCGGAGCATTAGTCAACCCAAACAGCATCACCATAAACTCATACTGGTCGTATCTTGTCCAAAATACAGTTTTTGAAATATCTTCCTTCTTCCCCTTCAACTGATAATAGCCAGACCTTAAGTCGATCTTCAAAAATACTCTTGTTCCGCTCAACTGATCAAAAAGATTGTCTATCCTTGGTAGTGGATATTTGTTCTTGATGGTAAGGTTATTCAGGGCCCTGTAGTCGATGCACATTCGTACCGACCGATCCTTTTTTGGTACAAATAAGTTTGGGGCTCCCCAATGTGAGGAACTTGATCTAATGAAGCCCTTGTCTAGCAATTCATCAACCTGCTTCTTTAGCTCTGCTAGCTCGCTATTGTTGATTCGGTAGACTTGCTGTAACACTGGCTCTACCCCCCGTACTAAGTCAATGGAGAATTCTAGATCTCTATCTGGTGGCAATCATGGCAACTCATTGGGAAACACATCTAAGAACTCCACAATAATGGGATGTGGCAAGCCCTTCTCCTCTACCATAGCTCCATAAATAATCCCATCATTATGTTCTACTGCTCCTCTAACAAACTCAAATTTTGGCTCTTCTGGAGGGCAGAACAACACACATCCTCCATGACAGTCTATGCTAGCATGGTGCCTACTCAACCAATCCATTCTGAGGACAACGTCAATACTTGAAAGTAGCATTACGAGTAAACTAGCATCCAAATCACGGCCTCCCAAGGTAACATGACACCCTTTGTAAGTATCACTTACTAGGCTAATCCCCCCACCAGTCGTGATCTTGCAACTCCTACCCAAGGGTTCTGTTAGTAAACTATTCTTAAGCATAAAGGATACAGATATGAAGCTATGCGATGCACTAGAATCGAATAAAACAGTAGCTGAAAATGAGTCAAGAAGAATAGAACCTGTTATCACATCACCCATGGGTTCTGTCTTCTCGACCGTCATTGCAAAAGCCCGACCCTGTTGGTGAGCTCCTCTATGTTAATGCTAGGCAAACTGATGTTGCTGCATAGAAAGTGGTGGTCTACTCGGTCGCGGGTCCACTAGCGGTCCAACTGGTCCTCTCTGGGCTGAGGCTCCACCTATAGGAGGTGCGGTAGGACACTTTCTTATCTGATGTACGGGCAATCCACAAAATAAGCATACGCCCAATCTCTTCTTGCAGACCTCCCATGAGTGCCATGGCTTCTTGCAATAGTTGTATAGGGAGGCTTGTTGCACTTGCCTCTGTGGCTGCTACTGCACCTGCTAAGCTGAGGCTCTGACTGGGGCACGATACTGCTGTTGTTGCAGGAAGGTTCTTGGTTAAAACTATGGATGCTTTGCCGGCACCTTACTACCATTACTGTCGTAAGCATCCCAGTTCCTCTTGGTCCGAAGGCCCATATCTACCTCGACTCTCTGAGCCTCTGCCATATGTCAAAAAAAGTGGTATGGGACAAAGAAATATGGACCTTGATATCCTGGATCAAGCCCTCTCTGAACTATTGAGCCCTATCCTTCGGGTCCCTTACCATGTACTCTATAAATTGGCTTAGCCTGCCAAACTCTACAACGTACTCATCCAAAATCATTTCATTCTGCTCCAAGTTCTAGAATTGCTTCTCCAAAACTCCTTTGGCCAGTGCAAGAAAGAATTTTCTCTTAAAGAGGTCCTTAAACTAGTCCCAGGTCAGATCGGGATTTGCAAGTCTGGCTCATTTTTGAACCAAGTACGGTCGATATCGTGAAGATGCATGCCCGTCGCTTTAATCTTCAGGTCCTCTGAAAGCCGAGAAACCCTCATGATCCGCTCGATATCCTTGAGCCACTCATCAGCGTAGAGGAATCCCTCAGTCCCCTTGAACGTTCGTGGCTCCGTCTTCTTGAAGTCCTGGATGTTACCCACCCTCGGCTGAGCGGTCTATTATTGTGGTTGTTGAGCAACCCTCTCCATGACTGCTAGGGCAACCTGCTAAGCATTTTCTATTCATGCTCTTAATATTTATGTCTGCTGCCTTTGGGCCTCTGCCTGATCTCTCTGTGCCTCTATCATGCTTCTGAAGAGATCATGTAGGGGCGGAGGAGGAGGAAGAGGAAGAGGAGGAAGGCCTTCATATCCAGCTGATGAGGCCTCCTGAGATGCGGGAGGTGTGGGAATAGATCTATTAGCTCTGGAACCGCGTGCTCTAGTCTTAGGTGTCATTTTGAAAGGTGTAAAACCATAATAATTCAATTGATATAGCACAAAATAAGGTAGTATTGAAGAAGGACAACAATCATGAGGGACGTCCGATAACTCAGAGGAAAATAAGTGTTAGCAATTAAATATAGCAGAATCCAAGTTATGATTGAGTATTTTCCTATTCCTAATATCTTATCCTATGGCAAGCTCGTAGTAGTACAACTAACTTAAGTACCACGACGAGTTCGCAACCTTATGCAAAATCTGACCTGCATGGGCCACCATAAAAATGTGTCGCGACCCGCACCTGAAATTAGGCATGAGTCATGGGCACGCTCAACCTACGTCGTAGTGTCAGGGGTAAAATATTGTATAATAAGCCATAAGTATAATCTATAACTCACAACATATATACTTATCCACACTATACTCAATCCAGACACTGAGATAATAAAATCATAAGGAGATAATCAAATAATAGTTTCAAAATCATGGGTCCAAAATAGTCTCACAAATAATAGTAAAGATCCAAATGATAATAGCCAAAATATAACTAGAAGTCCTGGAGAACAATCTGGTCCAAAACAACTAACTAAAATAACTACTTTACTAAACTACCCAAACGCAGTCGGGATCTGAGCTGCTAACTCTCTATGATCCTCCTGAGGGGCAATATCAGGTTGCGCTATGTCGCCAACATACGATCCATAATATGTAGGGATCATCTTCATCGTTGTCACCTAAAATATTATTATCCAATCAGGAATGGAACTAGTACATCACAGTGAAAATATTTTCAACACATGGTAGAAGTAATGCAGCAACAAATAGTAAAGAATATATTATGGCAACAATACTGAAATCATAATAAGGCAACCAGAATAACTAACTGCTGAAGTTCGGTCATGGCAATGAGGTACAATAATCACAAGCGATCATAGAAAATAACTGCAAGTATTGAAAAAATAAATAGGAATAAACTAATCTACGTGATTTAAAATACCTTGTCAACATGTGAACGGCTAAGGGTAAAATTTGTCAAACCATACGTGTCATGCATGGCTGTTATTTTTCAGTAAGATCATGGAATGGAAAAGGTAGTTCATACGTCAACTATGTATTTTTCCTCCCGACGAGTACAACATGGATTCTGAACCAAACACGATGAAACAACAGTCGTCAGAAAGTCACATCTCATATAAGAATCCACTATTTACTAATCCTTGTAACGAGTGTCAGGAATCAAATAATCAATACTAAGCATGTATTATAGAGACTATCAAGTACTGAAAGTAATCACGGAAATATACTCGTCGTTGGTCCTTAGTTGTAGTACGAATCAGGTCCCAAATCAGAGTCCAAATTGCCTATGTAGCACGAATTACCACATCAAAAGATAATTTATTTAATTCTAAAATAATTAGTCTAAAATTCTATTTTAATCCTATTATTCTGAATTTTTGATTAAATCTCAATTTTTGTCCAAAGAAACCAAATTTGCCAACTTGAGACTCGTGGCGCGCAAATCGAGATATCATGTTGTTCAAAAAATCAACTAGCATAAAATCTAGATTTTTGTAAAGATTTCAGCTCTACTTGAACACTAGAATCGAAGGTTTCAAAAACCCATAAGTTGGTAAAAAGTTATGGCCAATATGGTGCTGAGATGACAGTTTCGTCGGTTCCCTGACTATATCTAGGTTGCACAAATTTTATAGAATAGTAAAATAGCATATTTAATTCTAAGAAAAATATTTGTTGTGTTTTATCATTTCATATTTTCAAAACTTTAAACGGTTCATGATTCTGAGTTCAAGATTTCCTGAAATCTCAAAAACACCATAACATATCAAATTTTTTACAACTGGCACTCTATGAATTTTTCAGAAAAATAGGTTCAGAATTTATGAAAGAAATTTATATTTTTAGAAACTATACCTTGAGAAGATTCTAATACAAAAAACGGGGATGCGTTTGGAGTTCGAACCTAGGAGTAATGGCTATGGGAAGTCAAACGAACCCTAGATGACAACTCCCTTAAACTCGTTCTCTCTCCTCGAAATAAATAAGTCGGCAGGAAAAACCCTATGTATCTATATATATATAGGCAAACTAAGCAGCTGCGGCTCAGGAAGTGCAACATGGCATGATCTAGGCTAATTTTGTCTAGATCGGATGGCCACGGTTCAGCCCGACTTTGAGCCGACTCCTAGTCGAGGTCGGCTCGGCTACGGGTTGGCTCCTCACCTGAACTTTGAACCGCACCCGCCCTCCTCTCTCATTAACCGCTGGGCCCAGGTCTGAGCAGCGGGTGGCTGACATGCGGGCCCGGGGTGGTTGGCAGCTGACTAAGATTTAGATTAGGATTTTTATTTACAGAAAATAGTTATTTAATCAGTTTTTTTAATTTAATAACTCCTAATAAATATTTAAAATATTCAAAAATTTATTAAAAATTCTTGAAAATATAAAATGGAATATTGAACCCTAAAAAAGTATTTGGGGTCAAATTTGTCCTCTAGGTTTCCCACAAAAATTCTTAGAAGTCCTAGAAAAATAGATTTTATTTATTAATAATTATAGAAAATTCCTAATGGCCTAACTATGGTTCCAAACCATAGAATAAGCTTTAATGAGAAATAAGGATCTATTTTCCCTATTGGTATATAAATCCTAAAGATATATATTATTATTTAACATATTATTATTAGTATATTTGGGAAGTGCGTGCTACAGAAATCCCATGTCCAGCTGGTAAGGGATTACATCGATGTCTTCGCATGGAACTACGAGGATATGCTGGGTCTGGATCCACCGATCGCTATGCACAAGCTCAATATATGGCCTGACGCCAAGCCAGTGAAACAGCAACAATGACGATTTTGCCCAGACGTTATGAATGCCATTGAAGCTAAAGTAAATAAGCCGATAGCAAGCAGATTTATTAGCGAAGAACAACATCTGGACTGGGTAGCTAACATCGTCAACATCATCAAAAAGAATGGTAAAATTTGAGTCTGCATCGACTTTCGGGATTTGAATACGACTTGTCCAAAGGACGAATTCTCGATCAAAGACGTAATGGTCGACAATACTTGTGGCTTCGAGCGTATGTCCCTCATAGGCGAGTTCTCAGGCTACAACCAAATCAAAATATTTCCAGAGGACAAGACGCACACGTCATTCCGGACGCCAATAGGGGTGTATTATTACACCGTAATGCCCTTTAGGCTAAAAAATACAGGTGCACATACCAGAGATCTATGAGCACCATCTTCCGTGACCACCTACGCAAGACAGTAGAATGTTATGTTGATGACATCGCTGTTAAGAGCCATTTTTAAGATGATCACCTCCAAGATCTGAATACTGTATTTGATCTAATAAGGATGCATCAGCTCAAGATGAACCACAATAAGTTATTCTTAGGGGTCTCTAGTGGAAAATTTCTTATCTTTATCATAACTTCAAAGGATATTCATATTTACCCTGAGAAGACTAAGGCTATCCTAGATATGCATCCTCCGAAGAATCTACAAGAACTTCGTGGTCTACAGGGAAGACTAGCATACATTAGAAGATTTATAGCCAATCTCTCCGGACGATGTTATCCCTTTACTCAACTCATGAAGAAATGGGTCTCTTTCGCCTGGATGGAAGAATGCCAGCAAGCGTTTGACAACATTAAGAAGTATCTCACTAACCCCCCAGTGTTGGTGGCCCCAATCGTGGAAAAGCTCTTCTTACTCTATGTCCGAGCAATGGATCATTTCCTCGATGCTCTTCTTGATCAAAATAGCGATGAAGGCTATAAGCAAGCTATCTATTATCTCAGCATAAAAATGATCATCGCAGAACATAAGTACAATTCGGTCGAGAAAGAATGTCTTGCTCTGGTGTTTGTTGTCATAAAGATACGTCATTACTTGACAGGGCAAACCATACATGTAATTTCTTGATTGAACCCCCTCAGAGTCCTCATGACCAAGCCCGAGAAACTCAATTCTCGCCTAGCCACATGGGCAATCCTACTGTCACCCTATGACATGGTGTTCGTCCCGCAAAAGGCTGTGAAAGGCCAAGCATTGGTTGACTTTCTAACAGCCCATCCAGTGCCAGAGACTTTAAAACTCTACGATGAAATCCCTGACGAGGTGTTGGAGTCCAACACCGTTATGACAGGAAGCTCAGTTTGGCGGATGTTCTTTTATGGTGCTTACATAACAGGGCCCAAAAGCAATATCATCGTCGGAGTTGGGATAGTGCAAATCTTTCCTGACGACCTAGTCATCCATCGCGCATACTCACTAACGGAACCATGTGAAGGACCGTTGGACAACACTAAAGGGGGGTGAATAGAGTGCAGCAAAATAATCTATCCAATTAAAATTTAAGTAAAGTGAAGGCAGCTAGCGACTAACAGTGTATATGCAAGACAGTAATATAAAGTAGTAAGAGTAAGAGAAAGCAAACGCAAATATCACGATGTATACTAGTTTCCTTCTGAGAGGACTAATCCAGTCCCAAGAACTCTTGCTCAAAGTTGTATCCACTATAATCACCAATAGTGAATCACAATCTTTGATCCGAAGGCTTGTCACTTCTTTACAAGCACAAGATTTGATCTGAAGTCTCGCAACTTCACAGCAAGAGAGAAAGGGAGAGAGAGAAAACTAGTTGAGCCAAGCTCTTTAAAACTCTTGTAGACTTCTAGATTGAGACCGCACTTGGCACTTAGAAGGCTAGTGTGTTGCTCTTGGAGATGGGAAGGTTGAGGCTCATATGTTTGCTCACTAAAGGATTAAAGATTATAGAATGGGATGAGACATTGAGAGTGTGAAATTCAATCATATTTATAGGGTATTAACAAACATAATTTGACCAGAGTTTAGGTAGGTTTTAATTCAAATTTTTGAACGTTCGGCCAGGAAATCAGGGGTGTAATAACTGGGTTAATTTTATACTATATAGGTGACCGAGTTTGGTCCGAGTTCGGCACAAATTCGGTCCAAGTTCGGTTGCATATTCAAGTAATGTTTGGGTTTGAATGTAGGTTAATTTGGTGGCTAGGTTCGAGGGTTTGTTTGAGTGGACTTTAGGTCATGCCAGTGCGACTCGATGTACAAAAGTCCTATACTCAAATAAAGTAAACAAAAATTATATTTGAATGATGTAGTTCAATCAGCATGTAGCAGTAATATTGAGTCTTCGGATTATGACATATCGATATATGGTTTAGTTAACTATCAAAATCAAGTTGATTGAGACTGGATGGGCCAATAATCTCCCCAATTTTGATAATTGAAAAACTATGAATAATACTGCAAGTCTTGAGTGTGCAAGGCTCCCCCGCAGTTTATAGAGCAATTTGGTATATTGAAGTCAACATCTGATTCTGAGTCGAGTATATAATATCATTTTTATACTTCTCCTCCGTTGTCATCTGATCGAAATGGCGCACTCCCCCGAAATCGGTGAGGTATTATGAATGACAAGGAAACAAGAGAGTGAAACATATACAGAATAATAATAATAAGAAGAAGAAGAAGAACCAACAGTTAATAGCAAATAGTAAAATCCGTTGCTTTTATTAATCATTAGTTCTCAAACATAAAAGCCATGCATATAATAAAAGTTGTTTATTAAAAATATCATAGTAGATCAACCAAACTAAGTATAAACATTCAAATCCATTGTAGCATCTAGTTATTATCTTCATATTCATCATCAGGCTCAGCTGTTTTATTTTGATCAAAGAAATCATCGACTGGATCCAAATGTCTCTGAACATAAGGGTGATTAATGTAAAATCCTGGTTGGTTGGGATTCCGAAAAATTGAAAAAGGTCTGGCTGGGTGCTGAGAGAGGGTATACTAGATATCTATCAAGGTGTTGCCAAGGGCTTGAGTCTAAAGAGTTTGGCGGTGATCAAAAATATGATAGCGTTCTTCTTCTTTGTGGAAACGATCATGCAACAGATTGAAGATAGATTCCAAGGTTTGTGGTGGTTCATCATTAGTAGGAACGAAATCATCAGGATGTGTGTTGGAGTTTTAGGACGAGTTATAAGATAGAAGTAAAGATGTCTCAATCCTACGAACTCTATTAAGGGATAAAGGTTCATTGAGATGAGGGAAAGTATCCAAAGAAATGCCAAAGTAGCTGAAAATGGTTGGCAAGTTCATGACGTAAAGTATTGGACCCCCTTTCTTACGACATTGAACTATTTGAGAGAAGATGGTCTGAGCAACATTAAAATGAATGAAGAAATACAGTGGTATAAAGCTGACATTTCTATGTAAGAGATATCATCATAGTACGTCATCTTAGATAGAAACGAAGAAAAGATAATGCGGTGCATTTCAAAGAAGTGACCATTTAGATAGCGAGCATAAAATTTGCCCCGTGGAGACATTCATGATGGGCATAAAAAATATTTTTGAAATATTCTAGAGTTAAGTTGTGTTCAAATTGAACTTGCGTAATGTTAACTAGAGGTCTACCTTCAGCAGGAATGCGTAAAATTTTACCCAAGTCATTCGCATCGAATTCAATGTGAATACCCCGAACTCTAGAAGTGATAGTGGCATTTTCATATGCTAAGTTACAATAGAATATTTGGATAGCATTGAGAAAAACATTAGAACGGGTTGCAATGGATTTTTCAAGTTCGAGTTTTTAAAAAATAGGTAGATAGTCATTATAGTGGAGAAAATCAATAGGATGACCGGGACAGATGGTTCTTTTAGAGAAATTATTAAACCAATCAATAGAGTTTTCTAGGTTTCTAAAGACGAAACCATCAAATTCTTCGATGTTTGGCATAATGGGACAGAAGAGAGAATCATAAAAGGGTTCTAATTTTCTCTTAGGGCCCATAGGGAAAGAGGTTTAGAGAATGGGAGGAAAACTAGGTTTTTGTTTGTGGAAGACGTAGTTTTTCTCATTGGTCTGAAGGTTTAACCACGAAAAGATATATAAATAAACAAAAACCTTAATTAGGAAGATATTAAATGATGAGAATATTCTAGAATAATGAAAACCGAGTTTGGTCCAAGCTCGGCCCGAGTTCGATCTGAATTCTGTTTTCATTAATGTGCAGAATCATAATACAACTTTAATCGATATTATACATTTTTGACTTGATATAAATACATAATAATAAGTGCTAAATGAGCTTTATCAGATCGTAACTTCTCAAGGAGTTAGATTATCTCGGAGCAGTTGTAGGGGCCGAATTCCAGCTAGCGGATGTCCGAAGACACTTAAATATCGTGTTGCATAAGGTTATTTATACCTTGTTGACAGAATGGCCCTTTCGGCTTGTATCCAAGATTTATCAATCTTTGAATAACTTAAATGGAATAAGAATTTAAAGCATCTTACAGTTCTTATATTTTATCAGAATCTAAAACACCTAATTCTCAACGGATAAAGTTAAAATGATCTCCAGCTAAAGGTTTAGTAAAGATTTCCGCTAATTGATGTTTCGTGTCCACATATTCTAAACAAATATCTCCGTGTTGTTGAAGATCACTAAAAAAAAAATTCTAATTTCTATGTACTTACTGCATGAATGACATACTAGATTTTTAGTGAGATTAATAGTGCTAGTGTTATCACAGAGAATATGAATTTTCTTGTAGTGCAATTAAAGTCTTCTAGGGTTTTCTTCCTCCACAAAAATTTTGCACAACAATGGCATGCAGCGATATATTCAGCCTCAGTTGTTGATAATACAACAGAATTTTGCTTCTTGCTAAACCAGGAGACTAGAGACTTTCCTAGGAAATGACAAGTGTCGCTGGTACTTTTTTGATCGACTTTGCATCTAGCAAAATCAGCATTCGAGAAACTAGTAAGGTCAAAGGACGTGGTTTTGGGATACCATAAGCCTGTCGACAAAGTCCCTTCGAGGTATCGAAAGATACACTTGACTGCCCATAATGTGATTCCTTAGGATTAGCTTGATATCTAGCACAAAGACATACAGCAAATATGATATCTGGACGACTAGTAGTTAGATATAACAAACTACCAATCATACATCGATACTTACGTATGTTTGTAGGTTTACCACTCTCATCAAGGTCAAGCTTGGTGGATATTTCTATAAGAGTTCCGATAGGCTTTTTATTGTCTATATCGAACTTTGTAAGCAAATCCTTCGTGTACTTAGCCTGATTGATGAATGTTCCTAGTGAATCTTGCTTGATTTGCAATCCTAGGAAGAATGTTAGTTCTCCCATAATGGTCATCTCAAATTTACTCTGCATATACTTAGCAAACTCATTACATAGCATCTCATTTGTAGATCCAAATATGATATCATCTACGTATATTTGCACTAATAACAAAGAATCAGTAGAAGATTTTATAAAAAGGGTAGTATCAATTTTTTTTTTTTTAAAACAGTTTTCAAGTATAAAGGAGCTAAGGCGCTCATACCAAGCACGAGGGGCTTGTTTGAGTCCGTAGAGAGCCTTTCGTAGCTTGAATACGTGGTCAAGGTGTTTGAAATCTTTCAAACCAGGGGGTTATTTAACAAAATCTTCTTCTTTTATAAAACCATTTAGAAAAAAACTTTTAACGTCCATTTAAATAAGTTTAAAATTGTGAAAAATAGTAAAAGCGTAAAGCATTCGGATAGATTCAAGTCTAGCGACAGGAGCATAGGTCTCATTATAGTCAATGGTGTCCTCTTAGTTGTAACCTTGAGCTACAAGACGTACTTTGTTGCTTGTGACCGAACCATCCTCATTTAATTTATTTTGGAAAACACATTTAGTACCAATGATCGGATAATCATTAGATCTGGGAACAAGTTTCCAAACTTGATTACATTTAAATTGGTTGAGTTACTCTTGCATAGCAGAAATCCAAAATTTATCAGCAAAAGCTTCTTTTATATTCTTTGGTTCTATTTGAGAAATAAAAGCAACATTAGCAATGGTATCTCTATTTGAAGAACGTGTACTTACAGCTTTTGATACATTACCTATTACCAAGTTCTCTGGATGATCTATAGAGAATCTCTATCTCTTGGGTAGAGTTTTCAGATAACTTGTACTGGTTGTATCTTCAGGAGTCTTGTTGGTTGCGGATTGAATATCTTCATCGTCTCTTTCGTTTGGTACTTGAGTGTTGAATTCATCGAATGTAACATTGATTGATTCTTCAAAAATCATTGATTACTTGCTAAATACTTTGAATCATTTGCTTTTGGCGGCATAACCTAGAAAGATACCTTCATTGTCCTTGGAGTCAAACTTTCTTAAGTTATCTTTAGTATTGAGAATAAAGCATTTGCAGCAAAAACTTTAAACTAACTAATAGTGGAGATTCTACTAAACCAAATTTCATAGGGGGTTTTCTTTGAGATAGGTTGTATAAGCACCATATTCAAAACATGGCATACTGTACTTACAGCTTCAGCCCAAAAATATTTTGGAAGGTTATACTGATTTAACATGACTCTAGCCATATCGCCAAGAGTTCAATTATTTTTCTCTGCAACACCATTTTTTTGAGGAGTTCTGGGACAAGAAAATGATAAAAAAAACTATTTTTATTGTAAAATCTTTTGAAATCATTATTTTTTAATTCGCCTCCATGATCACTTCAGATACGAGCAATCATGAAACCTTTTTCATTTTGAACCTTTTTGAAAAAAGTAACAAATTCAGAAAATATTTTATTTTTGTTTGCAAGAAAATAAATCCATGTGTATCTAGAAAAATTATCAATAATGACATACGCATAGAGCTTACCGCCAAGACTGTCGACTCTTCTACGTCCAAAAAATTACATATGCAAGAGTTAAAGTGGTCTAGAGGCACTTATAGCATTGATTGACTTAAAAAAAGATTTAGTAGCTTTATTCTTTTCACAATCAGCACATATCATATCTTTCTTGAAAGTAATCTCTGGTAAGCCTCTTACTAACTTCTTTGTGGACAGTCTTGTAATAGTTTCCATGTTTGCGTATCCTAGATGCATGTGCCATAGCCAGCTATCATCTTTGTTGGCGTATAGACATCTGCCTGCATTGTTAGTGTCATTTGCAATATAGAAAATATATATTATCTTCCATAATCTCTTCAAAGATAACATTACCTGTGGATCTTTCATATATATAATATTTGTCCTTTACGAAGTTAATGCCCTAAACATGGTCAGCTAGATGACTGATGTTGAGTAGGTTATATTTTAATTATGTTACAAGACAAACATATTTTATGATAGGATAGGAAGGGATACCAATGTCACCATTACCAATAATATATCCTCTGAGGTTATTACTGAAGGAGACGTATCCTTCTTTGTTCATCAATAGCGTTGTAAATAGGTCGGCATCACCAGTCATAAGTCGTGAGCAACCACTAACGATAATCCACTTGCTTCTAGGATGAGAGGATTGGTCCACCTATAAAATAAGTTGTAGATGTAACGCTTGGTACCCATTTCTTTGAGGGTCCAGTTGTGTTAGTTTTTGGTACCCATGCATAAATATTCATATCTACTAGCTTTCTAGTTCTACAGAATCTAGATATATGTCATTTCTTGCCACAGTAGTGACATATAGTTGTGTTATTGGTAATTTGTGCAGCATAATAAATATGAGTGTGTGAAGTAGTTCTTTGTGGTTTACGTGGATATCTATAGTAAAATGCATGATTATGTGAGGCATGTTAAGTTCTACGTGCATGATAGCATACAGTGTTACGATGTGTTCTACATGTATGATTGCATGGAGCATTATGCTTGTAGGTAGGAACATAGTTGTGAGTGCTCATGTGTTTTGCTACGTGTCTCGTGTTAGGTTGGGTAGGAAGTTGTTCAACCTTCTTACCCAATCTATTCTCTAATCTTTTAGATGTAGCAAATACTTCATCATATTTAGCAGTGAGAGCATCTATTCTACGAGCACCAATGAAATACTTTTTCTTTTCGGATTCAAGTTCTTTTTTAAGTTTAGTGTTCTCTTAAGGCCCCTTGTCAATGCTGGCAAGTTCCTCGTGGAGATTAATCTTAAGTTTAGAATTCTCTTCTGAATCGTTAGAAGTATCCTTTACTTCTCTTAGTAAAGATGTAAGTCTCCCTATCTCAGTTTGATAATCTTGAATATCTTTTCTAACATACTTGTATTTATTCCTAATTTTTTTTAAATTATCAAGCAAATCACTAAAGGCATTACCTAACTCATCAAATATAAAATCATCATAAGACTTTTTGTCTGTTACCTGATCAGCTAGTGCCATGAAGCATAGGTTTGTCGCTTCTCGAGGATTATCCTCTTCAGATTAACTAGCTTTGCTTTAATGCCAGATGCTAGTATTTGCATACTTCCTTGATGTTCTTATGGATGAGCGATTGTGGAAATTTTCTTTCCTTAAGGTTAGACGGTCTTTCTTTATATAGCATATCTTCTTGCAGTTGTAACATATAGGCGCTTCATCACTATTGTCATTGAACTACTTCTTCTTTGATCTCTTAAGCTTTAGAAATTTTCTGAAGTTCCTGGTGAAAAGGGCAACTTCTTCATCTTGAGATTCATCGTCGTCGGAGTCGTAGTTGGTGACCTTCTTGTGATGAGCCTTGAAAGCAATCATCTTTTCTTATGGAGTGGGATCTTCGAATTTCTTGAGATCCAGCTCGTGAGTCATCAGCTTGCCCATGAGTGTCTCAAGGGTCATCGTGGTGAGATTATTTCCTTCTATGCTTGCAATGGCCTTGAGATTCCAGTTCTTGGTAAGTCCTCTGAGTACTTTGCGAATCTTTTCGTAATTATTGTACTCATTGTCAAGAGATGATAGAGGGTTGACGATGTCGAGGAATCTTGTAAATATTTGTGTAATCATCTCATTTTATTTCATCTTGAATGCTTCATATTCCTGTGTTAGTTGACTTATTTTTGATTTCTTCGCTTATGAGGTTCCTTCATGAGTGACCTCAAGAAATTTCTAAACTTCGGGTGAAGTGCCACAAGTGTAGACTCTGTTGAATTCAGTTTTGTCTACAGCACATAAGAGAGTTAATAGCTTTAGCATCAAGACTAGCTTGTTTCTTTTCAGTGTCTGTGTATTTATCATGAGGTTTCTCTATAAGGTTGCATTTATGATTATTCTAGGTGGCTTCTTATATCCTTCTACTACAACAGTCCAAAGGTCAAAATCAAGTAACTTTCAATAAAAGATCATACGTGTCTTCCAGTACGTGTAGTTAGTATAATCAAACAGGGGTAGCATATTTGTGGACTGGCCTTCACCATTGTTTGTGTGGATAGATCTAACAGTTGCCATAAGTCCCTTAGGATGTTAAGCTAATATACAGAGAACTTGATCTGATACCAATTGAAGGACCATAAGACAACTCTAGCGAGGAGTAAATAGAGTACAGCAAAATAATCTATCCAATTAAAAATTAAGTGAAGTGAAGGCAGCTAGCGACTAACAGTGTATATGCAAGACAGTAATATAAAGTAGTAAAAGTAAGAAAAAGCTAACGCAAACACCATGATGTATACTAGTTTTCCTTTAAGAGGATTAGTCCAGTCCCAAGAACTCTTGGTCGGAGTTGTATCTACTATAATCATCAATAGTGAATCACAAGCTTTGATCTGAAGGCTTGACACTTCTTTACAAGCACGAGATTTGATCCGAAGTCTCACAACTTTACAGCAAGAGGGAGAGATATAGAGAGAGAGAGAGAGAAAGAAAGAAAGAAAACTGGTTGAGCCAAGCTATTTACAACTCTTGTAGACTTCTAGACCGAGACCGCACTTGGAACATAGAAGGCTAGGGAGTTGCTGTTGGAGATGGAAAGGTTGAGGCTTAGATATTTTCTCACTAAAGGATTGAAGATTGTAGAATGGGATGAGATGTTGAGAGTGTGAAATTTAATCCTATTTATAGGGAATTGGCAAACAGAATTCGGCCAGAGTTCGGGTAGGTTTTAACTCAAATTTTTAAAAGTTGGGCCAAAAAATTAGGGGTGTAATAACTAGATTGATTTCACACTATATAGGTGACCGAGTTTGGTCTGAGTTCGGCACGAATTTGGTCCGAGTTCGATTGCCTATTTGAATAATATTTAGGTTTGAATGTAGGCAAATTTGGTGGCTAGGTTCGAGGATTTGTTTGAGTGGACTTTAGGTCATGCTAGTGCAACTCGATATACACAAGTCCTATACTCAAATAAATTAAAAATTATATTTGAATGACGTAGTTCAATCAGCATGTAGCAGCTGTGTTGAGTCTTCAGATTGCGACATATCGATACATGGTTTAGTTAACTATCAAAATCAAGTTGACTGAGACTGGATGGGCCAACACCATATTCCAATAATGTGGCGGAATACAACGCTCTCATTATTTAGCTCCAGCTAGCTAAACAACTGGAGGTCAATTACCTAAAAGTCTATGGGGATCCAAATTAAGAGTCAGCCAGGTCCGCGACGAATATGAAGTCCATCATGAGGACGACCTACTCTCCTACCACCAAGTGGTCATTGATATGATCGCCACCTTTACAGAGTTCTTCATAGAATATATACCGCGACTGCAAACATTGAATTTGATGCACTCGTCGGCCTCGTCGCATCCTTGGCAGTCCCAATCAAGACCCATCTATTGGTCACAGTTGTCGGTCAAGAGATGGTCTTCCCAAAGAATAACTTATGCTTGAATCTGAGCCACTCCATAGAAAAAGATGCTAATGTCAAAGACTGGAGGCTCCCCTTCATAGACTATGCATTCTATGGAATCCTCTGGATTACCCAAAAGTGGCCACTTCCGTCAGAAGAAATTTCCTCTGGTTCTACTACGATACAGCCACTAAGATGTTGTACTGTGGTTCCTATGACGGACTCCTACTACGATGCTTATCAAACGTAGAAGCAAGACAAGCTCTCTGGGAGGCTCATGATGGTATTTGTGGTGCTCACCATCCCGGACCTAAGCTTCAAGATCGCCTCCAACACATGGGCTATTATTGGCCAATAATTATGGCAAATGCCGTTAATTATGCGAAGAAGTACAGGATATGTCAAATCCATGCCGACTTCATCCACCAACCTTTAGAGTTTTTGTACTCGATCGTTGCATCTTGGCCCTTTGAAGCCTGGGGAATGGACATCATAGGACCGATCAGTCCATCTTCGTCTAAGGGGCACCGATTCATCCTGGCTATAACAGATTACTTCTTTAAATGGGCGAAAGTTGTTTCGCTCGCAGAGGTGAAAACCTCTAACATGATCAGTTTTCTTCAACATCACGTTATCTACCGCTTCAGCTTTTCCCAGCGGATCATTCATGACAATGATCCATAATTTATAAGCCACGCTTTCTTCATGTTATGCGATAAAAACCGAATTCAGAATATAGCTACAACTACCTATAATCCAGCAGCGAATGGATTAGCTGAAGCATTCAACAAAACTATCATCAAGTTCCTCAAAAATTTTATTCCAACCAGCAAACGTGACTGGAATGAGAAGTTGGGTGAATGTCTATGGGCCTACCCTACGACGGTTCGAACCCCAAAAGGCAACACGTCGTTCTCTTTGGTCTACGAAAGCGATGATGTGTTTCCTTTAGAGACCTAAATTCCTTCCCTTTGGGTGGTCCTTTCCAATCAGCTAACCGACGAAGACAACCATCGTCGATGTCTACAGGAATTGGAGACACTTGACAAAAAATGCTTTTGTGCCCAACAGCACATTGAGCTATATCAAGCACGACTCTCCAGGGCCTTTATAAAAAATGTGAAGGAAAGGACACTCCAGGTCGGCGATCTCGTCGTAACCATGAGAAGGTTGATGATCATGACCCACAAGAAGACAAAAAAATTCCAGTCCAAGTAGGAGGGTCCCTTTGTAGTGGAAACGGTCTACTCCAACGACGCATATAGGCTCGCCAAGCCTAATGGGGACTTGCTCATGATGTCAATCAACGTCAAGTTCCTAAAGAAATACTATGCCTGAGTTAGGCCTAAAAAAAAGAAAAAAAAAGTGTGTCATTACTATCCCTATCAAAGGGACATGAAAGTATAATATTCACGGCTATTGTTTTCTCCAGCCAATTATTTCTATCCGTAGCATGTGGACAAATCTGTTATCCGTACTCGGAGTTCCCAAATATGCAATAGGTAATAGATCCATAAAACTTCTCCAAGACAAATAGTTCACGTCCATATCACCTCTTAACTAGAAGTTGTCTTTCCAATCAAAAGAAGAGAGTCACGTCCATACTACCTCTGACTTGTCTTTTTTGTTACCTCCATAAAATTTCTACAAAAGCAAATGGTTCACGTTCATATTACCTATGAACTATGAGCTTCCCATGTTCTCTGTCAAAAAAAAATCCATGTCCATATTACCTCTGGCTTGTTTCCTTTTCCTTCCACAAAAATACTTCACCGTGATCGTACTCAGCAAACATGCTTGACTATCGGTTCTACACCACAGTATCCCTACCATCACAGATGGTGTCTCCACCAAACCTCCTTAATAGAACTACTTTGACCTATCACGTTCATACTACCTCTGATAGGGCTTAGCATTATTCCTGTTATGATGTTATACTACGTCCATATTACCTCTGGTATAAAACTCATAGCCGAGATATCCACTATCGGTTCTACACCACAGTATCCCTACCATCGGAAAGGATCTCGTCTTCTGCTACAAGTCCTGCTCCTGGATATACACCCGGTCCGTACTCCTCCGGGTAGTCCTCCTCGCCTATGCCTGGAGGGGAACCAGGTCCTCAGAGGGACATAATAAGGTACAAAAATATCATGCTATAGTAAAATAGAAAGGAAACATGTGATACGCCAGTGTAATCTAGAATAACCATCTAAGTGAGACACAACTTGAAGACAATGTTCGACACGTGGGCTTTCCAAATATAAATATGTAGCTCCGAGGCATAGAGACACACGGTGCGTATCCATAGCTCCGAGCACAGAGACAGACAGTAAGTAAGTACTATGACTCCGAATACAGGATCTCTACATAAATAAGGATATATATATATAGTGCATGTGAAGTAGCCCAAGCGTCTAGTAACTTCCCCTCCCAATGCGGTCAACGAGACACATTCGCAGCTCGCTGAGCCTGAACCTCTATCTAAACAGTCTCGTCATACTGAAGTAACTAGCACCAATCATGATCCTATAGTCATCACAGGTTCCGGTTATGCTGAAACTATCAGGATATAGGAAATCTGGCACGATAACAGTATCTAAATGTGTCCTAGGATTCCGATATAACCAGATAGGTACATAAAGGTATCAAGACACATCTAACAATCAATACTAGACGTTACCGACGAATGTCTGCACCCAGATATGATCCGGACTAAGTAACAATTTTGATCCAAAATGCACACAATGTATAGATAAAATAAATAAGGAAAACTGGAATTGAGTTACAGAATAACAAGGTACACTTGCCTGGATCCGGATGCTAAAGGCGGGGCTCCGGTACAACGTCCAAGTCCGAGGATCTTAAAGTACCTAGAGATGATATATAAATAAATTAATAATCTAGCTCGAAACTATCCAAAATAAGAGATGACATCATGAACTAACATAGGTTTTTGTCTTAGTTACAAAACTCGCGTCTAAGGTACTAACTAGAGGGTTGACCAAAGTTGACTAGGTAAACGTTATGATAAATACGAATCATCAAATAGCATAACGTCCTCAAATAATACCCTCAAACACTAGTATTCATCAAGTGTGATTTCGGTCATCTATAAATAATGTTCATCCTCGACCCATGTCATCCTTGTAATCATAGACATAAGCGCATAAAACCAAAATTAGTTGTCACCCCTAAATACGCATAATGTTTACATACTCATCCTCAATCATACCATCATCACTACCAAATAAAATTACATTGGTACAACATCATCGAGTCTACACATACAAAATACTCAAGTCTGAATTTATATTCTAATCATGTCATGATCCCAAACACTAAACCAATAACGCATATCATGTTTACATTCCTCAAATATGTATTTAATTAAATATGGGCTAATCATCAACCCAACTTCCCTAATTTACTACAATGCTCATTAATCAAAATACGTATATGACCTAGTATTCAAGGGTGAGGAAGAAGAAATAAATATTGAAGAAGAAGGAGAAAATGTTACCAAGGGGGTGGCTGCGGGTGGTGGCAAAAGTGGTGTTGCTGTCTGTGGTGGTGTTGACCATGGTGGTAGTGCTCGTGTCGACAGTGGTGATGGGGTGGTTCTCAGGGGTGGTGATGGTAGTGCTGCTCGGTGGGGATGAGAATGGTGATGGAGGTGGCAGCGGCGGTTGATGGTGGTAGTGATGCTGTGTTGGTGTCGAACAAAGGGGGGAAGATGGTGGTGGTTGCTGGTGGTGGTTGCTGGTAGTGGTTGCTGGTAGTGGTTGTGTCATGGTGGTGGGGGTGTTGATGGCAGCTGATGGTGGCGGCAATGGTGGTATTGGCGTGATGAAGGTGGTGGTAGCAGTTGGTGTGTCGACTGAAGGAGGGTGGTCCGGTGGTGATGGTGTTGGCTGTGGTGGTGAAGAAGAAGAAGAAGAAGAAGAAGAAGAAGAAGAAGAAGAAGATGATGATGATGATGAAGAAAATAGAGGTAAAGAAGAAGAAGAATGGAGAGGAGGAGAAGAAGAAAAAGAAGAAGAAGAAGAAGAAGAGTGGGAAGAAGTTCGGCTATGAGAAAGGGAGGGGAGGAGAGAGAGTGCAGTGAGTGAAGAATGGGTTTTCTAGGGATTAGGGCCGGCCACATGGGGATAGGGGTGTGTGTTAAAATAGGGGGAATGGGTGGTTGTGATAGGGGAAGATTGAATCAAGGGTTATAATTTAGCATGAGTGAATAATACTATGCAAGGGTGAGAGAGAGAGAGAGAGAGAAAGAGAGGGGTGACCAGTCACATGACCCAAAGGGGGTCTCTCCTTTTGATTTGCGCCAATAGGAGTTTGACACCTAGCAACCCCTTTGCATTTGAGTCCCTTAAAATTTGGGATTTACAAATAAAGGAGAAAGAGTGAGGATTTGATGTAGAAAATTAGTATTTGGTATTTTGTAGGAAGGAGAGGATGTTGGGTGTTTTGTATAAGCCTCATGATTAGGTGTGAGAATTAAGTTGGTGTTAGGTTCATTTCGGTTTCACCAATTTAAATAAAAGTTGTGTCATAGGTGCTCTTAAATAAAATAGGAGTACATGGGATCTCAATTGGGAGTGACACAAATGTCATGGACGGTGTAGGCTTGGTGTTAGTCTTGGGCCATTTAATTGGTTAGGCAAAATGGGTTGAGTTTGTATCCCAAATCGATGGCAACGACATAGGTACAAGGCATAGGATTAAAGAATTTATTTTAGTGACTGGAAAGTTGTGCAATTAAAATAGAGCACAAGGGAGTATGTTTATGAGTGACAGAAATGTTCAGTACCTAGGTTGGCTTGTCAGGTCAAGAGTGCAAAAATTTGTTGAAAAGTAAGGCTATTGTTGTGCTCTAATTATTGTAGTAACACTAAGGTGCACCAAGAGTTTAGAATTAAAGAACCAGTCTACATAATCCCTAATTTCTAATCCTTAATCAACCTGAAGCTAAACCAAAATTGTTACCATATCCAGTCTACCCTAAAAATTTGTTGAGGCAGTTTACATCCTTCCCAACTTAGAAGAATTTTGTTTCCGAAATTAAAAGTAAAGAACGAATAAGAGTTACGAGAATTAAAAATTTAACAGGTAATTGAAATACAGTACATAAATTCGTACCTTGGTCCTCAAATAAATGAGGGAAACACTATCGAACAGGATCCTCTTGCTCCCAAGTAGACTCGCCCAGCGAATGATGCTCACATGCAACCCTGACCAGTCGAATAGTTTGTACCCTCAAAACCTTCTCACTGCGATCGAGTATCCCTATTGCCTCCTCCACATATGATAAACTGGACCCGACTGTAATCTCTGAATGATGGAGCACGTGTCTAGGGTCTGCCATGTATCTTCTCAACTGTGATATATTAAATACGTCATGCACGCCTTCTGATAACGGAGGCAATACAAGACGATAAGCCACTTCGCCAACACGCTCCAAGATGCCAAAAGGTCTAATGTACCTCGGACTCAGCTTGCCTCTGCCCCTAAATCTGATGATACCACGAGTAGGCAATATCTTCAAAAATATATGATCATCTTCCTTGAATTCCAAAGGTCTACGGTGTGCATCTGTCTAATGCTTCTGCTTGTCCTGTGCTGCACGAAGATGGCTCTGAATCTGCTTTACTTTCTCTACTGTTTGTGTCACCAACTCTGGACCAAGTATCTGACGCTCTCCCATGTCACTCCAATATACCGGTGACCTACACTTTCTGTCGTACAGTGCCTCGTAAGGTGCCATCTGTATGCTTGTTTGGTAGCTGTTGTTGTAGGAGATTCCACCAAGTGTAGATGGTCCTTCCAAGATCCTCCAAAGTTGATCATGCACGCTCTCAATATATCCTCTAGTATCTGAATCGTGCGCTCTGACTGACCATCAGTCTATAGATAATATGCAGTGCTGAAGTTGAGATGAGTTCCTAGACTCTCCTGCATACTCCTCCAAAAATATGATGTAAATCTGGAATCACGATCTGATACAATGCTGACATGCACTCCATGTAGTTGTATTATCTGCCTCATGTATATGTTAGCCAATATTTTCGTGGATTGTCTAAGTCTGAAGGGCAAGAAATGCGTCGACTTGGTGAGTCGGTCCACGACAACCCAGACTGCATCCTTCCCGCTAGGGGTCCTCGAAAATCTTGTGATGAAGTCCAAGTTAATATGCTCATACTTCCACTCAGGAATGGGATGCGGCGGCAATAGTCCTGCAGTCCTCTGATGGTCGGCCTTGACTTGCTGACAGATCAAACATCTCGCCACGAATCTCGCAATCTCCCTCTTTATCACATGCCACCAGTAGTGTTGTCTCAAATCTTGGTACATCTTCGTAACCCCGGGATGAATAGAATAAATTGAACTATATGTCTGGGTCATCAACTCCTGGCGTAGCTCGCCACTCAAAATATATAGGCGATCTCTATACCTCAATGTTCTGTCTTCATGAATTCGGAGTCCCGTCTGCATGACGGCCTCTTTCCTCTCTCGCAGTCGCCAAAATCTCACATCGGTAGGCAAGGCTGCCTTGATCCTCTCAACCAATGTAGACTAAACTTCTAGACTGGCCATCTATCCATCCCTGCCTGACAATACAACCTCTATCCCGAACACCTGAAGATCCTCAAACAAATATTATTGAGTCGTCAAAAAGTATGCCATGGACTTCCTACTTAAGGCATCTGCTACAATATTTACCTTACCAGGGTGGTATTGCAACTCAATATCATAGTCTGTCATCAACTCTAACCAACGCCTCTGTCTCATGTTGAGATCCTTTTGAGTATAGACATACTTCAGACTTTTGCGATTTATGTAAATCTTAACCCGCTCTCCATAAAGGTAGTTTTGCCATAGCTTTAGTGCAGATATCACCATAGCTAGCTCCAGATCATGTGTCGAGTAATTCTTTTCATGAACCCTCAGCTGTCTCGATGGGTAAGCTATCACCTTGTTGTGTTGTATCAGTACACATCCTAGTCTGCTTCCAGACGTATCACTATACACTATAAATCCTCCAGATACAAAAGAAAGTATCAGGATCGGTGCTGCCGTCAGACGCTTCCTCAGGTCATCGAAAGTTGTCTGATACTCCTCAGTCCAGATAAATTCCTCGCCTTTACGCGTCAATTATGTCATAGGTGCAGCAATCCTGGAGAAATTTCCCATGAACCTCCGATAATATCCAGCAAGTCCGAGAAAACTCCTAACCTCTGTAACTGATGTAAGGGTAGGCCACGTCTCCACTACGGCGATCTTATCTAGGTCAACTGATAGTCCATCTTCAGTGATTATGTGACCAAGGAAAGGTACCCTATCCAATCAGAACTCGTACTTGCTGAGCTTGGCATACAGCCTCTCCTACCTCAGCGTCTCTAATACGATTCTGAGATGCTCCTCCTGGCACTTAGAATATACCAAGATTTTGTCGATAAATACCACCACGAACTTATCCAAGTACTGGTGGAAAATCTTGTTCATCAGGCTCATAAATACTGCTGGCACGTTGGTTAAACCAAACGGCATGACTAGAAACTCATAGTGTCCATACTTCATCCGAAAATCTGTCTTTGAAATATCCTCCTTTTTCACCTTGATCTGATAATAGCCAGATATGAGATCGATCTTCGAGAATACACATGAATCGCTCAGCAAATTAAATAAATCATCGATGCACGGCAAAGGGTACTTGTTCTTTATCGTTACAGCATTTAGCGCCCTATAATCGATACACAAATATACCATCCCATCCTTCTTCAGCACAAATAAGATAGGTGCTCCCCATGGAGAAACACTAACCCGAATGAAACCCTTCTCTAAGAGATCATCTACTTGGACCTTCAACTCAACCAACTCTTTCGGTGCTAGTCTGTAGACGGAAGAAGTAACTGGCTAGGCTCCGGGAGTCAACTCTATAGTAAACTCTATCTCTCTATCAGGTGGCAGGCCTGAAAGATCATCGGGAAACACATCCTCAAACTCTGATATAATATGAGGGTACACTGGTTTACCTTCTGCAATGTGTGCTGCTAAGGTAGGTTGGACACCATGCTCTCAGGCTCCCCGAAGAAACTCAAACTCAGGGTGGTCTGGTGGTCTAAATATAATGTATCCACGTCGGCAATCTAGCGTCGTATGGTATTGGCTCAACCAATCTATGCCTAGGATAATATCATAGTCTGGCATGGAGAAGACTAGAAATCGGGCACGCATTTCTTACCCACAAACAACTATTGAACAAGATCTATAAGTGTCGCTAACCGGTACTACTTTATCTCCCGTAAGAATCTTCTTAATCTTCGGAAGGGGTGCAGTTGCTATTCTATGGGTGGCTACGAAACTAGCAGCTAAGAAAGAGTGCATGGCACCATAATCAAATAATATTACTGATGGTAATGAAGCAACTAAAATAGTACCTGCGATCACCTCTTCAGCTATCTCTGCCTCCTCAATGGTCATCGTAAAGGCCTGGCCCAGTCCCAGCGCTGGTGCCCTTGGCTGTTGTTGAGCCTGCTGGAAACAAACTGCATGTGGCACCAAGGGTGGCCTCCTCTGAATTCCTCCTGGTGTTGTTGGTCGTAGCTCCCCAATTCCTGTATAGGGCAGCCTCGGTCCTGGAAAGACTGGCCCGGGGGGCTGCTGGTAGGGCATCGGTACTGGTAAGGCTGGTCGATGAACCATCGGTACTGGAATCCTCTGCTCTAGGAAATTCGGGACTGCATGATGGCCAGATCCACAGCTCATGCATACTCCCAACCTCCGTCGACAATCCCTCAACAAGTGTCCCCTCTTGCCATAGTAATGGCAAGTGGAAATCACTGGTCCCTGCAAGGGTGCTGCTCTCTGCTGCTGTGGTACCATAGGATATTTTATATGTCCTCTCTGCGGTGCTCGAACTGACGATGATGATGCATATGAGCACTTCAGACTGGCCTCTATCTTGTTGATACGATCCTGGCATCAGGCTGCTAACAGAACCTCGGAGTAGGAGGTGGGGGCTATAAATCTAATAAATCTCTGTATCTTAAAACTCAGGCCTTCGTAGAACTTCTTGGCCTTCTTCTCCTCAGTTGGAATCAAGTACGGGGTGAAATGGCTCAAGCGGGGACACTTGTTGAGGGATTGTCGACGGAGGAACTCACCATTGTACTCCTCAATGGTCGAACTGCCATGCCCGAGATTTTGGAACATGTCCCGAAGTTTCACACTAGTAGTGGAAGAAATAAACATCTCCTTAAAGAACCTAGAGAACTCCTCACAAGTGACCCAATCGGGCCCTAAACGTTCCTCCTTTGAAAGCCACCAGTGATGAGCGTTGCCGGTAAGCTGCATCCTGACAGCGGTCATCCATCTATGTCTCGGGAGACTGGTGGCCTCCAACTGGTGTTGAATGTTGGTAAGCCATGTGTGTACCTATGTCGGCTCCTCTGTGCCAGCAAATGGAAGTGGTATCATATAACAAAAATCTATGACAGAATCCATCGTCGACTGGCGAGCTGGTGGTGACGTCTGTCCCAAAGTTGTCACAATACTCTCTCTCAAAGACTCAGCCTGGCACTGCTGGGCCTGCCACTGAGCTTGCTGTTGGACCTGCAGCTAGGCCCATATCATAGCATAGATCATCTAGAACATATGCGGTACATCCATGGGTTGCCCTGGTAGGAAGGGCATGTATGGCATCTGTGGGGGAATTGGAGGTGGTGGGGGCAATTGTTGCTCCTCCTGTCCTGCGACCTGCTGGCCCTCATGATCTGCCTGGTACGGAGATCGGTGCCCGTATGAAGGCACCTCTGGCTGCCCAGATGACTGTCCCTGGAGATCTGGGGTCAAAAAAAGAACATGCCCAGTGTCGATTCTCCAGATGACCCGGCGTCACGGAGGATATCGCCCGGCGGTGCGACATGTCCGCTACGAAGATTCATAACTCTAAAAAGAAGTCATATTTAATATCAGTATTTAGGAATTAAATAGGATATAAATTGGCAAAATAAAATCGAAATAGAGGTGTTATGTGAAGGACTCAAGCATGTAGATGAGATCATAATATATATGCCTAATTGTAGGCTCGCTTGGCACAGTCAGGTAACCAAGACGATTTAAATCGGACCTGCATAGGCCACCACAAAAACTATGTCACACCCAATTCCAAATATAAGAAACTGAGCCACGTGGCATTGGCCAGCTGGTACACTCCGATGGATATCCCAATCTAATGGGCCACCACAAAAACTATGTCACACCCAATTCCAAATATAAGAAATCGAATCTATAAATTACAATAATATAACCCAATATTTAAACATAAGCAATGTAACTAATCTCATCCATAGATATCAGAATATGAAACACATAGAGAAAATAAGTCTACTAATGTGCAAAAAGAAAAAAAAAGTTTGGATATGTATCATAATACAATATGGATAGAGTCACACGGGGACAAACCCGCTAATACAAGTACTGAATGCAAGGAAGCAATAAGATAACTAGGACTGATATCTGTTAACTAGATAATGATACCGGACCCAAGGCGAAGTCACTACCGGTGATCAAGCGAAGTCCTCGGGAAGGATCTCGTCCTCTGCTACAAGTTCTTCTCCTGGATATACACCCAGTCCGTACTCCTCCGGGTAGTCCTCCTCGCCTATGCCTGGAGGGGAACCAGGTCCTCAGAGGGACGTAACAAGGTACAAAAATAGCTTGCCATAGTAAAAAAAAAAGAAAAATATGATATGCCGGTGTAATCTAGAATAACCACCTAAGTGAGACACAACTTAAAGACAATGTTTGACACATGGGCTTTCCAAATATAAATCCGTAGCTTCGAGGCACAGAGACACACGGTGCGTACCTGTAGTTCCGAGCACAGAGACACAGTAAGTAAGTACTACGAATCCGGATACAGGATCTCTACGTAAATAAGGATATTATATATATATAGTGAATGCGAAGTAGCCCAAACGTCTAGTAACTGTCTTCCCCACCCAACGCGGTCAACGATCCGTATCCACAGCTTGCTGAGCCTGAACCTCTATCTAAACAGTCTCATCATACTAAAGTAACTAGTACCAATCACGATCCTATAGTCATCACAGGTTCCGTTCATGCTGACACTATCAGGATACATGAAGTCTAGCATGATAACAGTGTATGAATGTGTCCTAGGGTTCCGATATAACCAAGTAGGTACATAAAGGTATCGAGAAACATCTAACAATCGATACTAGACGTTACTGACGAACATCTACACCCAGATATGATCTGGACACTAAGTAATAATTTCGATCCAAAATGCACATAATGTATAGAAGAAATAAATAAGAAAAACTGGAACTGAGTTACAGAATGACAAGGTACACTTGTCTGGATCCGGATACTGAAGGCGAGACTCCGGTACAACGTCCAAGTCTGAGGATCCCAAAGTACCTAGAGATGATATATAAATTAATTAATAATCTAGCTCAAAACTATCCAAAATAAGATATAACATCATGTCACCCTCACATTTTTACTCAAGGGTAGTTTAGTAATTGACATGGGTAATTTTAATTTTAGGATTTTTTGTATTTAATATTTTGTGCATGCATGATCAATTAATTATTGTATTATTATTGATTGCTAGTTGTAAATTTATTTTAGACTTGTTTAGTGGACCTAACCCATTTATTAGATGCATGAACCAATATTTTGGATGAGTTTAGTTTGAGCCCATGAATTAACATGGATTAGGAGGTTCGATTAATTAGTGAAACCATTAGACTAGAACCTTTACTCCCTAATTAATTTCTTCATGAGAGGCCCCAAGGGGTAATTGAGATATTTCACATTGCTTGGAGAGGTGTATATGGCTGGCCACCTCAAGTGGAGAGAGAAATCATTTACTTCACCAATTCCTAAATTCTTTATATCTATAATTTTCCTCTTCCAATTTCCTTCATTCCCTCATCAATTCTCCACCAATTATTCACAAATTTCTTCTCTAATTCTTCATTAAGGCTTCTACATCAAGGATCTACAAGAAGAAAGCAAGGAGGAGGAGGCCAAGATCTACAAGGAAAGGAGCTACTTTACATTTGGAGACTTTTTATTGGGAATCCATCTCCCAATAGGTATATTTCAGTTTTTCCCTTCTAATAGACTCTAGATCTGAGATTTAACCATAATAAACCAACCCACATGCATAGGCTACCCATAGAAATTAGTTTTAGGTTAATCGGAGACCTACGGTGAAAGTTATGTACATTTTGGTACCAATTTTGGGAGAATTCTGAGATTGGCATATGTAGTGGTTGTCATTGGGTCTAATAGATCTAAATGACATATGATTGCTTATTTATGACTAGTGTTGTATCCACAATTTGGTACGTGTAGGCCGTATCTCATCAATTTGACAAAACGAGTCATTTTTTGGGGTTTTCTTCCGACACGGGGACTTGTGCATATCATATTGCGACACGGACATGTAGTTATTATAATTACTATATGTATTGATCATAATTAGTGTATTGACTTGTTCGTGTCCTTCGAGATGTGTTTGGTTGTGTGTTGGAGCCGTATCGCAAGCGTATCATAGAATTAGTGTGATACGGGTATGGTGCACTCCACGTGTTTGACATTTTGTCCTCTTTGCTATACGTACATGTGTATTTGTATATATAGATGATATTTAAGTGATATATATATATATATATATATATATATATATATATAGTAGTGTATATGAGTTGTGTATATGTGTGTGTGTGTCTATGTGCGTATATATTAGTGTATATAGTTATATATAGATCTATATGTATATGTATATATATATATATATATATATGTGTGTGTGTGTGTGTGTGTGTGTGTGTGTGTTGGTGTATATATATATGTGTGTTTATATATATATATATATGTGTGTGTGTGTGTGTGTGTGTGTGTGTGTTGGTGTATATATATGTGTGTTTATATATATATATATATATATATATATATATATATATATATATATATATATATATATATATATATATATTTGTGTGTGTGTGTGTGTGTGTGTGTTGGTGTATATATATATGTGTGTTTATATATATATATATATATATATATATATATATATATATATATATATATATATATATGTGTGTGTGTGTGTGTGTGTGTGTGTGTATGTGTGTGTGTGTGTGTAGATAGATAGATATATAGCTAGTTATTTATATATGTGTGAGTATATATATATATATATATATATATATATATATATATATATATATATATATATATAGTTGTGAGAGGAGTATATACATACATAGATGTGTAGTATTTTGTTTGATGTGTTGTGTCTGTGTGTGGTGTGTGAGGGACATTGTGGCAGTGTTGAGGGACTTGAGCAGCAAGTCAAGCTCGTGCATCAGGATATGCACAGCAGGTATCAACAGGGTGGCTCGACAATTCAGAGAGAGAGGGAGCAGCAAAGGCTCGAGCACACTGCTCAGGTGTGCAGTAGTATCAGCATAAAGAAGGCTCATGTAACCTCCGTATCCTGAAATTCTAGCTTAAATATTGTTATTAGGTTAATTTGGGGCTATTGAAATTTTTTCATAATTTTTGGTTAATTAAAAACTAGTAACACTAATTTCCTAGGACTTGCAAGAATTTATTTTAGTATCAAACATAATTAGAAATATCCTAAACTTATAATTTAGGTTTTAAATAATCAAATATATTTTCTAGAATTTTCTGGGAATTTTCTGGGAATTTTTGATTATTTTTAGCATTTATTTTGAGTTAATTATGAAAAATTGAATTAAAAACTATATTTTTAGAAAAAAGAAAAAACTAATAAAACCAACCCGCCCAGTCAGCAGCAAGCCTGGCCCACGTGTCAGCCAGCGCGGCCCAGTCAGCGGGGCCCAGCGATCAGTGAGAGAGGGCGAGGGTGGGTGCGGGTGAAGTCGGTCCGAGCCAAGCCGAGCTGAGCCGAGCCGAGTCCTAATCCGACTCGGACTCAGCCGAGCCAAGCCGGCTTGAATGCTGGCTGTTAGATCCGAGCGGGCACCAGTAGATGGATGCCATATGGCACGTCCTTTAGCCGCGGCTGCTCTCTCTCTCTCCTTTATATATATAGTATTTGGTTTATAATTTCTAGGGTTTTATTTTAGCCGATTTTAAAGAATTGTCATCTAGGGTTTCCTTCATCTTCCAGAAGCCATTACTCATAGCTCTATACTCCAAATATGTTCTAGTTTCTTGCATTAGAACCGTATTGAGGTTAGTTTTCTGAATATGTAAATTGTTTCACGAAATTATGAATATTAAATTCTGAAAAATTCGTAGAGCACAGCATGTCTGAAAATAGATGCATCTCGGTATTTTTATGATTTCGGGAGAACCAAGAATCAGAATCATGAAAAGTTTAAAGTTTTGGAAAGCTAATGTCGAGATCATTGACATATGCTTTTCCTAGGATTTAATACAAAATATTTCTATGATGTTAATTCTGTAGAACTTCTAGGTTAACAATCAACCACCGTTTCACAATATGATTTTGGTATGTGCAATAATTCCCAAACAAATTTGAATTCGGACGAACCGTAAATTCTAGAATATTTTTTACGCTGAAATCTACAAGAAATCATGCATGAAAGTCAAGTTTGTGTCAGTTGACTTTTTGGTCAACAGATCGCCTAGATTTGCATGTCATGAGTCTCGAGTTGATAAATTTTAGTTTCTTTGGACAAAATTTAGGAATTAACCTAAAAATAAGAATAATAAGATTAAAATAGGATTTTAGAGTAATTATTCCATAATTAAATAAATTAAAATAAATTATCTTTTGACATAGTAAATTTGTAATACATAGGCTATTTGGACTGTGACTTGGATTCTGATTCATACCAGCTAAGGACCACAAACGAGTACATTTTTGTAATTACTTTCAGTGCTTGATAGTCTCTATAATGCATGCTTGGTATTGATTATTTGATTCTTGACACTTGTTACACGGATTAATATGATGGATTCTTACTATGAGATACGTGACTGTTCTGGATTATTGTTATTTCTTCGTGACTGGTTTGGAATCCATGTGTACTTATGGGGAAGGAAAATACTTAGTGGACATGTGAACTACCCTTTCTATCCCATGGTCTTTCTGTAATAATAGCAGCCATGCACGACACGTGTGGTTTGTCGGATATTACCCCCTAGTCGTTCACATGTCAACAAGGTATTTCAAATCACATAGAGTAGTTGTTCCTATATGTTCTTCCATACATTACAGTTATTTCTTTTCTAGCTTGGAGATATTGTACTATATGTTTTCCAGGATAGGACTTCAGCATTGGTTATTCTGGCTGCCTTATTGTGGCAGAGATATTAATGAGCCGTGGTTATTCTAGCTGACACATATGGAGCAATTATTAGTATAAGTTAACTGTGAGGTATTAAGGGGGGGACTTGATGAACTCGTGTATTTGTACCCAGGTATCCATATGTTGGTCAGGGCAGTGAGAATTAAAAAGAGGTTTACCTGTATTTCAGTCTAGGAGGTAGGAAGTATGTGCAGGGGTATCAGTGGGACTGATGCTTGGTAGTATCAAGTAGTATCAGAACTTGATAGCAGTATAGTTTTGGTATCAGTAATCTACTAGTATAGGTGGGTAAGTGGAAGTGTAGGTCATATTAGTTATTAATGCAAGTTAGTATAAGCTAGTATAGATATTAATGACTAGTATTGGTTAGATATTGTCTAATATAGACTATAGTGATATAGAAATCGACTTATGAACCTAGTTAACCTAGTATGGACTTAGACATGGCCTAGAAACCTCATACGTAGTTAGTAATCATGTTTATCCTTTAATTCACCAATTAACATTAATAATTTATATTTATGTCTTTTTGACTTCAGTTTGGGCATCGATCCTCACACATTGCTCAGGACCACAATCGAGTACATTCTCTGTCAGTTTTCATTATTTTGATCATTACTCTGATTCTAGTTGTAGTGTATACTTGATTCCGACACAGCGGATACACGGGCTAGTACCATAGATACCTGTCATGAGGAGTCATGATTAGAATCCATCATACTAGCTGGGACAGAGAAATATTATAAGTTATGTGAACTTACCCCACCTTAGATGCATTATAACTCACCCCACACATCACGTATGGTGTAGCTTGACCATTTACATGCCTCAAAGCCAGTTATATATGATTAGCCTGACTTTTTCTTGCATCATAGCTAACCAGATGGTTAGCCTAACCTCATATGTATCATAGCCAATCATAAATAACAAGCATGATCTAGTCCCAAGTTGATCACATAGCAAACTGATATTTCACAACACTTAGCTAGAATTCTATTCTTTTATTTCAGTACACTCATTTGTAGCATTCACATATATCTGTTCATTACTAGTTAGTTCTATATACTGATTACATGTCTCTCTAGTATTCTTTACTTTCCAGTATTTCTTTCATCACGTATTTCCTTGCACTGTTTTATAGTTTTTGTCAATATAACTGAAATTGATGTTAGTGTTTGTAATTCACTCCAAGCCTGACTGGATAACATTTTTTAGAGGATCTTGAGAATTTTTGTCCTACCCATGAATAACTCAAAAAATATTCTATCACATGAATAGTGTCAAGTGTCATATGGTATGATGTACTTGATAAAGCAAGCACGCAAAAAAATATAGGATCGTGTTATCAATTCTCTAAATGACGTTACACGACTCCGCGTACGGCGTCGACACCCGAATCTTGTTCGGACGCTAAGCAACGTCTCACGGTCCTAGGTTGAACAGGTAAAACACAAAAGTATATAGAAATAATGCAATCAAATAATAGCACAGGATCTTCTGCAAGCTGGCAAGGTACACTTGCCTAGAATCTGAACTCCGTCAGTTGCTACGATATAAGTGGTATCTTCAGGTACGCCTTCAGATGCTGAAATAAATATCATCATTGCTCTCAAAAAACTTAAAATAAATAAAATTGACTACCCATATGTCCAATTTGGACACAGGGGCAGAATTGACAGTTTTTGGTCAAAGCGGGGTCCACATATGGCCTACTTCGCACCGAAAAATATGCCAAAGACAAAGTTCTCCAAATTTATCAAACTTAGTGTCTACGAGTACAGAATGATAGCACGAACCCAACGGAACATCCAGAACTGGATTCCGATGAGCCGGTCATGAAATCGCCCGTCAAGTAGAACTGTAGGGCCCGCAAAATAGTGTTTCGTCAACGTTCTCAGAATCGAACCAAACTTGGGTCATAGGACCAGCGTAACAATATGAATCCGATGGCATAAGTTTTATTGTGAAATGACAAGCACACACAAAATTATGACGAGTGTCAGAATAGGTCGATACGGGACTTTTCGACGGATACGTGTTGATTCCGGTGTGCATGCACATCCAAATCAACTTCCGTAAAATCTCACATGTCCGTATTGACGATACGCATCTTTTGATACAATTTACACATAACGAAATCACCTCGTTTAGTGGGACGTACTCCATTTCGGGAAAATTTGGGTTTAAAAAACTAAATTTTTGGTCAACTTCAACCGTGAATAAATTACAACATACAACAAATTAAAATAAACTAATTTAAGGGATTAAATTTTGGTTATATTTAAATTACTGTTAAAGTAGAATTTAAAAATATTAACTAGGTTGGAAGAAAAATAGCTATGAACATGGGTGTTTGGGACAGTTTCTGAACTACCAAATTGGGTCATTTTTTTCTGTTTTGTATCACTAATTGCGACTGACACAGGACACGTTACACAGAACTAATTATACAGGGTTCAAGAGGGTAATGTGGTCTTCACAAAGGATTCAACGGGTCAACATTTAGATTAATGTGCAGGAAGATACGAGAGTGGAAAGAATGGTACCTTGCTACTGTTGTGCTGATCTCGAAGTCGGACGGCCTCTTTGCAGCGGCAGCGCGTGATGGTTTGGCGGCTGATGACGAAGGCGATGGTCGGGATTGAGAGAGATTGATGGTGGTGGGGATGGTCTAAGCTAGGGGTTTTATAGGCTATCGAGGTGGAAGTTACGGGGAGCTGAAGGGAGAGGATCGGCGGTTTGGAATAGGAAGGGAGAGGGGTGGGGGAGTTTGGGAAGTTAATGTAGGTGAAGGGGGCGGGTCGGGTAGCAGATTAGTGGGTCTGTAGGTTAGTGGGTTAGGATCCGGGTCCGATTAGTTTAGTTTGGTTTGGTTCGGTTTGATTCGATTTGGGTTGGTTTGGGTTGGTTTATTATATATAGGTCATAAAAAATAATTTTGGAGCCCAATAAATTCCAAAAAAATTATACAATACTCTATTATTTGTTATGCACCCAAAAATATAATTTATCCACTATTTTAATAATTAATTTAATACACAAAAATATAAATACATAAAAGAACATTTATTATAATTAGCTAAAATTTACAGAAAAATCTCCCAAAATCTCAAAAATTCAAAATTCCAATAATTAAAATTCTAAAATTAAATTCTAAAAATATGGATATTTACAGTGGCACATAGATGGGTTGAAGGTGCTCCTTGCAGCACGGGTCATGAGCCCCACTGCACGTCCCCGACACACCAGACTAGTCCATTTAATCTATTTCTTTCTTTTATCTCTTGTTCAGTACATTTTAATTTATTCTCTTTAGATACTTTTTGTTCATTGGTTCAATACAGTCTGTTCATTCTATTACTTTGGTGCTAAAATTCTTTCTTTATGCAGCACCCAGTACAGGAACTGTCTTGGCGACCTTATGGTCCCGAAGCCGTTCTATATTTTCTATTACTTTGCTCGGAACGACTATTTGATAGTCTTTCTGCCTCAGGTGAGTGAACCATATCTCGGGTTGTGCATCCAGATCATGGCATTATCTATGTGATGAGCATTTAAATTTATGAAGCAGTGTACTATAAGGAACATATAGAGAACATAAGTAATACTACAAGGACGAGGATATGATAACCATAAGGCGAGCATGTTATTCCATTCAACCGATTTAGTTTCAAGTTCTATGCAAAGAGATATAAGATAGGATTATTCCCTTAGCTAGGTGCGTTGACTTCTTTTATTAGCATGCAACAGGTGATTTGCCTAGCGACTAGCATATATCGTTCATGCTATTAGGTGTGCAGGCTAAGAAAAGACAGGTTCATCGGAGCCACCTACCTTAGCGATGAATCGCATCGGCTGAGCGAAACTCCGAGCGTGCCTTTAAAAGTCTAAGTCTGAACTTCTGAAGGGCCAAGTTTGAATTTCTTGCCTCAAGCGAATTTTCTCGCTGAGCTAGGCGGAACAGGTCATCGCACTTGCGTTGTTTGAATCAGCTCTCTGCTTGAGCAGAGCGAGTCATTACACCCATCGCCCTTCATGACTCTACTCGTGAGTGCGTATCGTTGCGAGCCATTATTGAGCATATTCGAGCTATAAGTGGAATTTATCTTATTAGTGATGTCCCAATGATGATCTATGAAGATAATGTTGCTTTTATTGACTAAATGTAAAAAAAGGTTACATCAAAGAAACAACACCAAGCATATTGCACCAAAGTTCTTCTTATTCACCAGTAACAAGAAATGAGAAGATTGAAGTAAAGCGGATTCTATTCCAGGATAACCTTGTTGACTTGTTCACAAAGTCCTTACCAAAAATCTAGCATTCAGATGCTTGTTTAAGGTGTTGGTTTGCTTAAATTGTTTGTTTACATCGCTTATAGTTTATTTGGGATAAAATGTCAAAATTAGGGAAAGTATTTCGAAGTATACTCATTTGACCATAATGTACTATTTTTTTCTTAAAATAGGACCATTTTTCTCATTGGCGTTTTGTTTCCTAAGAAGGTTTTAACGAGACACCCATATTGCGATGTTTATACTTCTATATATATTTTTGTTCTGAAGACTTATCGACATTGACTCACTTTTTTTCTTTCGATTGCAGTTTTTTCTACTATTTTTTTAATCAAGATTTTGGTAAATCACATTCCCATTGTACATCCCTATAAACTTGCGTTCTTGTCAATTTCCTGAAGACCGAGGTGAGTCATTTCTTGAGTTGTGCACACGCAAGGGAGAGTGTTGCAGTTAGTTTTAATTGATAGTAGATTGGGCCAACTAATAGATACATATAAGAGTCATATCATGTCCTTGTCCTATTATGATCTTGTTAAGGTCTTATTATAATCATGTTAGCCAATGGCTATTATAAATATATATATACTAGTATAAAAATTCCATACATATAGTTCACTTGTCCTCTCTCTCTCTCTCTCTCTCTCTCTCTCTCTCTCTCTATATATATATATATATATATATATATATATATATATATATATAGGAAATGCTCTGGTCAATATTGTTAGTGTTGTTTCCATTGGACTAGTAAAGATAGTCCCACATCAGCTACACCACCAAGTGGATATCACAATATAATACTTCGTATGTGTTGAGGTGTGTACATGGGGTGTGGTGGGGCACATGGGTGTCATGTGGGGGTATTTTATTAGGAAGAAAAATGATTAACTTCTTCATGAAAGTATTTATGCTTTTTGTCATGCTCTTGGAATTAATACCATAGGAGTTAAGCCCCAAAGAGGCTTAGCGACTCGGACACGGACTCGGGCTCAAGGGCACAAAGTGGCACTTTGTTGGCGCACTATGCACTTAGCACGTCAATATCGTCGCAAGACGCTTGTGCGTGTTTTGTTGTGCGTGTGGACGTATTTTTGGGAAGCGTATTGTACGTGCGTACTGAGATCGCGGTTGTGTATGCGAGGCGGCGTACGCGTGGCGACATACGCATGGCGGCCTATGTGAGGCTGCGTACACGTGATTGTGCACACAAGGCTGCGTACGGGAGGTTAGTATGCGCGACTTTGTTTGCACTGCACTGTACGCACGTCTCCGCTGATCGCGGAATTTGACGGTTATAGAAAGATATGATCAGTTATTCAGATCCATTTTTTGTGAAATTTGAATTTAAATTGTTCATATCTTTTCGTAACTGATTAGCGGCTAGGGTTTCTACCATTCTCTATAAATACGCTCTCCGTGCCTCTTTGAGAACTAACTTCGAAATAAGAGAGACGAAGAGAGGTTCTTTTATTGCCGCCATTGGAGTCCAAAGTGTTCGTGCGAGTCCAGGAAAGAGGTGACAGCGAGCATTCCAGAAGTTCTACATGAACTTGTCGGTCCCTATGAGGAGGTCGTGTGGGACAAATCATGCTTTGAGCAACGGTAATCTTTATCACCCCAGCAAGCAGAGATCTTTTTTCTCTTTCCTCTTCTCTTCTTGTAATATGTTCTATCCATCTGCAACTGCGATTGCAAGAAAGAACAGAGATAATTTTTGGATTATTATTTTTTGTGGCAGCAAGTTGTAATTGATATTCAGCAAGAAGGGAGCCCGTTGGGTAAACCCTTAATCTCTCCTTCTTCAGAAGGAGCCCGTTAGGTTGATCTCTTTTCATCTTTAGGATTTAACAAAGGCGATAACCTTTGTTCATGTTTATCCATCTTTGGTTAAGCCTCGGGACTAATATTCTCAAAACAAGATCCGAGTAAGATAGAAAACAAACATGCAAAACTTCTCGACACAAGTTTTAACAAACTTGAGAAGTTTGACGGGGTTTATTACGACTCCTAGAAGAGAAAGGTCACCCTTAATCTCCAACTCGCAGAGGTAGACTACATATTGACAGATCCAGAACCTGTTGTTCCAAAGGGTGATGATATTACTGTTCGGACGATTGCTAATGCAACTACTAAGCAGAACTAGTGGAGGAGTGATAACAGCCTCTGCAAGCTGCTAATTCTGAACTCCATGGAGGATACTCTTGCGGAGTCATACAGCAAGACGGGCCATGCTAAGGTCGTTTGGGAGGCTTTAAAAAAATATTACAAGGTGGATGAGAACCGCAACAAGATCCATATGACCGAAAAGGTCTGGAACATGTGATTTGAGGACGACAAGATAATATTGCCTCAAGTCAAGAAATTTCTCAAGCTTCATCAAAAACTTGAGGATGATGGCATGCCCATGGGCGACGCTCTCGTCGTAGGAGGTATTGTTGCCAAGCTCCCGCCTGGATGGAGCAACTTTATCTCGAACATGCACCGGGAGAAGATGCAGGTGAGCCTTCATCAACTAATGTACAGCATCCATGTTGAAGATGAGTTGAGGGCTCAAAACAAATTGGACATATTGTCCAAGTAGTTGGCAAAGGCCAACTTGGTGCATGCTGATGATTCCAAGGAGAAGCAGAAGACTTCTCACAGCAAGAAAAAAGACTTCAACCATCTGAAGGTGAAGTCGGCTTTGTTCAAACCGAAGCCTAAGCCCAAGTTAGATTGTGACTTGATTTAACAGTGGCAAGAAGGGACACTATCGGAGAGACTGCAGATCCAAGCCCAAATAGACAGAACAAGGTGAGCCTAATTAGGTTGCCATAATTGCACAAGTTATGACGGCTCATGTTGATACTGACTGGTGGATGGACACTGGTGCATCTTGCCATGTTTGCTCGAAGAAGGAGTTGTTTACCACCTACAAGCCTACATCTGAGAAGGTCATGGTGGAAAATCAGGCACAAACTGAAGTACTTGGGACCGTAACGGTGGTATTGAATTTGACTTTCGGGAAGTCACTGACTCTTCAGGATGTGAAGCATGTATAAGTGATAGCCAAAAACTTGGTCTCGGGAAGTCTTCTCTGCAATGCAGGCTTGAGGATGGACATCAATGTTGGACAGATGGTGATGTCGTACAAAGGAATATACTTCGAAAAAGCCTTTTGTACCGAAGGGATGTTCAAACTTCGGCTTGTAACTCCTGCAAAGAATATTAATGCAGTCTCCTTTTCTGGTTACTCTTTTGAGTTGTGGCATCATAAACTAGGACATGTTCATTATAAAAGAATAAATAAGATGTCTAGCCTAGGTCTTATCTCCAAATATGGGAGTAAGGAGGTGGATAAGTGTGAGGTATGTGCGCAGACAAAGATCATAAGAAAATCGTTAAAATGGGTTAACCAAATCACAGATCTTCTGGAGTTGGTACACTCAGATGTCTGTGACTTCAAACAGTTCTCCACAAAGGCTAAGATAAAGTATTTTATTACATTCATTGACGACTACTCGAATTATGCATTCTTCTATCTACTTAAGACAAAAGATTAAGCTTTCAAGAAGTTCAAAGAGTTCAGGGCTAAGGCTGAACGTCAAATTGGGCAACAACTCAAGAGACTCAGAAGTGATCGAGGCAGAGAGTATAGGTCTATTGAATTCGCATCATTCTATAAGGAACATAGAATAGTTAATGAGATGACTGCTCTGTATTCTCCTCAATCAAATGGAGTATCTGAAAGGAAAAATAGGACATTGACAGAGATGATGAACTTAATTTTGTTGATTGTGGGTCTTCTAAACTGCTTCTGGAAAGAAGCTACGCTAACGGCTACGTTCATTCTGAACAGAGTATCGTACGCAACTTTCGATGTCACTCACCCAACTTGAATATCATTCGAGTGTGGGGGTGCATGGCGTATGTGAAGTTTTTGGACTTGAAGATTCGGAAGCTGGGTACGAGGACTACAAAGACCATCTTCCTGGGTTATGCTGAGAAGAGTGATGCTCGGAGATTTCTTAATATTAAATCAAATCATATCATCAAATCTCACAACGCAGAATTCTTTGAAGATAAGTTTGCAAGGCACAAGAATATTATTATTGCGGACATTCCGGAGAATAGTGTGAGTACACAGGAGGCTAACGCTTCCAATGAAGATGTAGTCCAAACAGAAGTTGACATTCCAGAAATAACGTTCGAACCAGAACTCGCAGAACCGGTGTCTAAGCGAGTAAGGAGACATAAGGACTTCGGAGATAATTTTGTCACCTATCATGTGAAAGCAGATCCGCTTACCTATGATGAGGCGATGAAGACCAGAGACATTATCTTCTGGAGGGAGGCTATCAATGATAAGTATGACTCAATAACCTCCAACAATACTTGGGTGTTGGCAGATCTACCTGAAGAAGCTAAACCAATAAAAAAAAAAGTGGATCTTCAAGAAGAAAATAAAGGCCGATGGAACTATTGACAAGTTCAAGGTAAGGCTGGTAGCCAAGGGGTTCTATCAGAAGCAGGGGATCGACTACTTTGACACATATGCTCCAATTGCACGGATGATGACCATTAAGATGTCAATTTCTATAAGTGCAATTCATAAGCTAGTTATACATCAGATGGATGTGAAAACAACATTCATGAATGGTGAGTTGACCGAAGAGATTTACATGAAACAGCCAGAAGAATTTGTCGTCAAAGGGCTTAAAGACAAGGTCTGTAAGTTGGTAAAATTATTATACGGTCTGAAGCAAGCTCCCTAGATGTGGCATGAGAAGTTTGATAAAGTATTTAGATCAAACGGCTACAGGGTCAGTGAGACGAACAAGTGTGTTTACACAAAGTTTGCTGACGAGAGAGGAGTATCGTTTGTTTATATGTAGACGACATGTTGATTCTGGGTACGAATCTAGCACGTGTCACTGAGACAAAGAAGTCCCTCTCATCCAAGTTCAATATGAAGGACTTAGGGGAAGCTGATGTTATCCTGGAGATAAAGATTATCCGGACAGACACTGGAGTAGCGTTGTCACAGTCTCATTATATTGAGAAGATGCTCACACGCTATGGATATCAGGATCTTCGAGGGATCGATACTCCGAACAGATGTGACAAGAAACTGAAGCCAAATCCAAGGGAAAGTGTTAGGCAGTTGGAGTATTCAAGCGTCATCGGGAGTTTGATGTATGCAACAACTGCCACTAAGTCTGACATAGCTTTTGCCGTAGGGATGCTGAGTCGGTTCACGAACAATATAGGTGTTGAGCACTAGAAAGATGTGAAAAGAGTAATAAGATATCTCAAGAAGACTCAGAAGTATGCAATGTACTACAGCGGTTATCCAACAGTAATGAAAGGCTTCAGTGATGCAAGCTAGTGTTCAAAAGTAGAGAGCGAAAGGTCCACAGGAGAATACGTCTTCTCCATAGGAGGAGCTGTTATATCATGGAAGTCAAAAAAGTAGACAATGATCTCTCATTCCTCGATAAAATCTGAGTTCTATGTACTGGCAGCTGCAGTAGATGAAGCAAAATGGCTTCGAAAGCTCATGTATGATCTTCCATTGGTTGGTGCATAAATTTTGATCGTACCAATTTATTACAACAACCAGGCGACTACAGCGGTAGCATCAAACGATATCTTCAATGGTAAGAAGAGGATTGTGTGTCTGAGGCACAGGACAATGAATGATCTTATCAAGATTGGAGTCATTGCCGTGATTGATGTTCGGAGCCAGAAAAATCTGGCTGATCCGTTCACCAAAGGTCTTAAGCGCCAGCTAGTCGAGGACACAGCAATCAAAATGGGCTTGAAGACATTCTGGTATTATGCCTTTGTAATTCTACCATAAATATTTATGCTATTAGTTCAAAGAGAAATCTACTAGGCATCTAGCTTTAGGTTCAAAGAATGATCATTGACTGGAAGAATATCAGGAATAGTGGGTAGTCCTTTTAGACATTGAGAGATTATGGACCCAGAACCACTATTGTCTACTATTTGTTCATTATGTAGAACAAGTCCTATGGGAGGATGGCTTAGACGGCTTAATGAGTTCTCAGGCATTAATGTCTGGTGTGCTTTACAGGAAGCACGATAGCGCCGCACTACAAAGGAGCGTATGGACTCCATGCTACAGTGGTGTGACACCACGATGAGGTTCCTCGATAGGGTAATGTCTCGGCTTTGCGAGCCATGTCACTGTGGCGTAGCACCGCACATAGGCAAGTAGCCTAATGCTGTAGAATGAAGAGTGGTAGGCAGCACTACAAAGAGGTCGGTGACGTCATGTTACAGTGGTGTGACACCACCAAGAGATAAAAGATGTAAAGCCTCGGGTACGCGAGCCATGTCACGCGGCGTAACACCGCAAGGAAGAGAAAGGCTTTATGCTGGGTAGTATGGCACTACAAAGAGGCTGGGACCTCATGCTACAGTGGTATGACACTATGATGAGGTATAGCCTCGGCTTTGGGCCATGCCATAGCGGCGTAGCACCGCAAGGAAGCGTAAGGCTTCATGCCAAGGACTCCTTAAAAGAACTCACCTATAGTGTGTGAAAATAGATATAGGCCGTCTCTTGAGGGTAAGCTTGTAGACGCCCAAGATACACACACCGAAATCAGGCGTGCACAGGGACTTTAATGTGAAACCGAAAGCACAGCTGATGTCATTGTGTGAGTGAAAAGAATTGCAAACGTGATGCAGAATTCAAAGCTTAGTCCATTCTTGTATCATACTGTTATTCGACCCATGCGGGAAGATTCAAGTCGAAGCGACATCTATCCTAATGCATGATAGACAGTCACTATGGAGAACGCTCAACGCATATATATTGAGATATGTGGGGGATTGTTGGTGTTGTTTCCTTTGGACTAGTAAAGATAGTCCCACATTAGCTACACCACCTAGTGGGTATCTCAATATAATATTGTGTATGTGTTGAGATGTGCACATGGGGTGTGGTAGGGCACATGGGTGTCATGTGGGAGTATTTTATTATGAGGAAAGAGGATTAACTCCTCCATGAAAGCATTTATGCTTTTTGTCATGCTCTTAAAATTAATTCCATATGAGCTAAGCCCCAAAGGGGCTTAGCTACTCGGACTTGGACTCGGGCTCAAGGGCGCAAATGGTGCTTTGTTGGCGCACTTTGCACTTAGCATCGTCGCAAGGCGCTTGTGCGCATTTTGTTGCACAGTGTACTGAATTCATGGCTACGTACGCAAGGCGGCGTACACGAGGCGGCGTACGCGAGGCTGCGTACGCGTGGCTATGCACGTGAGGCTGCGTACGAGCGGCTTTGTTTGTGCTGCACTGTACGCACGTCTCCGCTAATTGCGGGATTTAACGGTTATAAAAAGATATGATCAGTTATTCAGATCCGTTTTGTGTGAGATTTGAATTTAAATCGTTCATATCTTTTCGTAACTGATTAGCGGCTAGGATTTCCACCCTTCTTTATAAATACCCTCTTCGTGCCTCTTTGAAAACTAACTTTGAAATTAGAGAGACGAAGAGAGGTTCTGCTGCTGCTGCGCCATTGGAGTCCAAAGTGTTCATGCGAGTCGATGAAAGAGGTGACAGCGAGCGTTCCAAAAGTTCTACGTGAACTTGATGGTTCCTGGGAGCAGATTATGTGAGACGAATCTTGCTTTGAACAACAGTGATCTTTATCACCCCAGCAAGCAGAGATCTTTTTTTTCTTTCCTCTTCTCTTCTTGTAATCTGCTCTGCCCGTCTGCAACTGCGATTGTAAGAAAAAATATAAATAGTTTTCTGATTATTATTATTTTTGGCAGCAAGTTGTAATTGATATTCAGCAGGAAGGGAGCCCGTTGGGTAAACCCTTAATCTCGCCTTCGTCAGAGGGAGCCCGTTGGGTGAACCCTTGATCTCGTTTCATCTTCAGGATTTAGCAAAGTGATTACCTTTGTTCTTGTTCATCCATCTTTGGTTAAGCCTCAGGACTAACAAATATTTGACCACAAAAATTCAGGTAAATCTTATTTTAGGCTTTATTCACCCTTGCCTCTCTTTTTTGTTTCTTTTTTGCCCTCTGTTTTTGCTACAAGATAGTCCTATTACCCAAACAAGTGCGGCAAAACTCTAAGGCCAATAAGGATGCACAAGGCTATTAAGGATTGAAATCAAGATCTAATAAAGCCAATCAAAAAATTATTGCAAAAGAAAAACGCTTAACATCAATAGGACCCTGAGAAATCCAAACATGTTTGGCTTTTGGATAATCCCGACATGAAACTTTGTTTCAAAAGTTAAATAACAACTCTCACAAATATCATAGTCCATGTTTCAAAGAAAAAGAAAAAAAAATCTTTTGTGGAGTTTGTTGTGCATCGCTAGCCAAAACACAATTTTTACCTATTAAAATGAAAATATAACTCTTTGGTTTATCAGGTATCCGTATTAGGCAGAGGCACGATTTTGATGAACAACTTAATTACAGCTTAATTCATCTGAAAGATCAATTACCATGTTTTCGAAGCACCAATTTTTGTCATGAGTGGATAAAACCATCGAACGAAGGTCACCCTCTCTTCTAATGTTGATATCAGGCCAAGTCCGCGGAAGCTCGTCACACACTCAACAGGACTTCCATATTAATGTCCCAATGTCATTATCGATCCTATGTTTAATGCCCACCTCAACAAATACTCTACCAACATAAAAGAGACGTCTAGCTTGTTATCAACTGGTAAAGATCACATTCATGACTATGTTATGATTTCAAATTTTTGTTTAGTGAAGTCCCTATCTGGAAAACTTGAGAAGTACACGAGAAGGAATGTAAGTGACACGGTGCAAAAACACGGTTTAATAATCAGATTTGAGGCATTCCCACGAGCTTCAGTTTTAGGCTATTTTCGAGGATTTCAATGGTTGAATCGATTAGTTTCAACCATTTTGGCACATACTTGAACACAGGTCCTTGTAACGTCCTGCTCCGAACGGTTACTTATGTAACACTAAGCTGCTTCGACTCGGTTGAGAATCGAGTCTCGGGAAAACATTACCGCCAAATCAACACAGACGAAGTGCAATGAACCCTTCGAATTGATCGAACGGCTTCTATTGAAATAAGTCCAAGAGTTTTCGTTGGTTGCTTTGCTTCTTGGTTTTGTGTTGCTTTGTGTTTTGAGTTGCTTTCGATGACTTGGTTTTCATGATTTTGCTTGCGCGTTCTTTCGAATCGTAAGAAAAAGAGATCGAAGTATGCTAACCAAGTATTGTTGTATTTTCAGGACGCATAACCAAAGAGTGAACGTCGCTTAAGGCTTCCCCATCCTCTCGTTCGATTCATTCGGTGAGTGGCTTAGGCCCTTCGATGAATCCTTTAGTCTGCATGCCTAATAAAAGAATCTCTAGTTCACTTGAAATTTGTTGCCTCACTAAAAAGATAAGCTAAAAGAGAAAGAAAATTATTGCATGCTTCAAGTATAGAACTGCTACTTCACTAGTTATATATCGAATGCTTATTTGTCCCTTATGTGTTGTGCATTGAGTATTATTGCTGGAAACCTCTGGACTTGATCTAGAAAAATGAGAAAAAGAGATAGACTTGCTTGTTCATTGTTCATCAGTTGCATGATATCATATTTTCTGATAGGAGCTTGCATTCATGCATTTGGTGAGGACAACTTGTGCACAAGGATTATCTCTCGAGCGGTCCCTGGGGCACTGGGGATCGTTCGGCCTGGGAGAGATCTAGATACCCTGAGGCTTGAATGTCCTTATTTACGGGAGGGTAGACACGTCCATTAGTGAGATGGGCTTGTATGTCCCAACTGCTAATCCCGTGGAGGGGACCATCATGTAGTTAGGGCGCATGCTAGGTTTACCTTCTTGCATACATAACACTTGATGCCTATATTGATTCATAAGTTATTCATATGCAAATTGTGGCTAACTTGTGTGTCTGCTGCAGGGATAACCGCTTGGCCGTAGGTAAGAATATCATATGCATATGCTATATATCGTCTATGTTTTCTTGCATGAATTATTAAAAAGAAACTAGACAACCAGAAAGATCACCTAATAATGCTAGCTTCATATGCTTACTTAGTGTGGATTTCTAAGGTGAGTTTGGCCACGGTCGCTCACCAGTACATGTGGTAGTACTGACCCACGTCTGTGGACAAATATCCAGGTACTGGAAGCGAGAGTTTGGCAAGCATCTTGAATCTGAATAAGCGTGTGCGCACCCTTCCATAGGAATGTGTTCGTGCTGCTTCCTCCGTTGCTTTCTCTCCAGTGGGCTACTCTTCTTCTGCTAGATGTTTTGGTTATTTTGGTCCTACTACAAGGATGTAATATAATGGGCGTTGTGACTAGTTTTGGAAATGTAAAAAGAGTTGTAAGCCTTCCAAGGCATATTTTGTAACTCAGCCAAGCAAGCACTTGTAATCCAAATCTTCAAGTATTCAATAAAAGAAAATATTTTGTGTGCTATCAAATGTGTTCAACTTGGTTCCCTGCATTTTTCTCTATGCCTATATATGTATATTTTCGTCTAACTTGTGTCTTGTGCAGGTACGTTGCCTGGTGTAAGCGCAACTTAGGCTTGCACGGCATCGCGCCCAAGCGAAGACGAGCGGTTCCGTAGGGACCAAGCGAGGATGATCGGCCCCTACGGGATCGGGGCACGACAGGTGGTATCAGAGCACGGCTTTACGTCCTTGGCCTCTTCAAACATCGTTTTCGAAAATGATATAAATTTTCAAGCGATTTCAAAAGTCCCGAATTTCGAAAATTGATTTCGAATCTATAAGAAGTAAATCGAGATTATGAAAGGTCCCTAAGAGTGTGAAAAACCCAACGTCCCATGCAATAAGTCCATAATACGTTATGAGACTAATGCAAGCTACTCTATTTTGCAGCAAAGATGACAAAAGTAGGTGCTAGTAATCCTGAGACATCGCGCGCAACAAGCGTGCGCGATGATCAAATCGATAGGCTGATTGCAATATTTCAGAATCAGAATGATCGTCATGCTGCACAACAAGAACGATTGGAGGCTCAGCAGCAACGAGCAGATGCTAGAGCCTTAGCACAACAGCAGCAGCTTGAGTCCCTGACTCAGATTGTGACAACACTAGTAGCACATAGTGGTGCATCGGGAACCGCTGCAACACCTATGACTGTCCCGACCATGCCTCAAGGAGCAGGATTAGCAGAAACTAACGATCCTCGTCGAGCGGCCGGGAAGTCTACCTTTAAAGGTGCTGAGTTTCTGAAGTTGAACCCTCCGGAGTTCGAAGGCAGGACCACGCCGGATAAGGTGATGGACTGGATCGCAAAGATGGAGAGCTTGTTTAGCTTTGCTTCAATATCTGTGAACAAGAGGGTGGCGTGTGCAGATATGCAGCTGCGGTTACGTGCACATGACTGGTGGGAAGTGAAGAAAGCAGATCTAGCCACCAAGCATCAGGATGGTAAGATCACTTGGGGAATGTTTAAGGAAGCATTCCTTGCACATTATCTTCCGCCAGCTGTCAGACAGAGGAAAGAAGATGAGTTTACCGAACTTAAGCAAGGGAACATGTCCGTCGAAGATTATGAGTCGAAATTTTCCAAACTTGCTAAGTTTGCTAGCTCGATGATTCCTGATGAGGGAGCTCGCACACATCGGTTCATAAAAGGCTTAAACGATAATCTGAGGAAAGATGTTATGAACCGGGAGTGCAAAACATACATACAAGCCTTTGAGGCAGCGGTGCAGAATGAGCAGTTTATGCCTCAAATTGCTCCGGAAAAGGCACCGACTCCTCGAAACCCTCCTGCTAAAAGATACCATAACGGGGAAAGAAAGACAGCGGACGAGCAGCGCCCAGGTCCTGCGTGTAGTTACTGTGGCAAATCAGGTCATACCGTAGATATTTGTCGTGCTGCAAACAATAAGTGTTTTAACTGTGGGCAGAAAGGGCATCTGGCAATGAACTGCCGAAACAAGAGGGTTCCACCGCCATACCGGAATGGAAACAATAATACTGCTCAGGTTGAGACTCAGACCCCGCCGGGTCCTGCCCTGGAACCAACTGATCAGATAAGAAGGCCTAGAGTTTATCAGTTGAATATTGAGCGTGATGAGAGTGGACACGATGTTGGTGAGTCTGTTTCCTTTGAACCCTTGATGCTTGATCTTTGCCTCCTTGATCTCTTAAGTTTCGAGGACGAAACTTCTTCTAAGTGGGGTAGTATGTAACGCCCCGCTCCGAACGGTTACTTATGGAACACTAAGCTGCTTCGACTCGGTTGAGAATCGAGTCTCGGAGAAACCTTACCGCCAAATCAACACGGACGAAGTGCAATGAACCCTTCGAATTGATCGAACGGCTTCTATTGAAATAAGTCCAAGAGTTTTCGATGGTTGCTTTGCTTCTTGGTTTTGTGTTGCTTTGTGTTTTGAGTTGCTTTCGATGACTTGGTTTTCATGATTTCGCTTGCGCGTTCTTTCGAATCGTAAGGAAAAGAGATCGAAGTATGCTAACCAAGTATTGTTGCATTTTCAAGACGCATAACCAAAGAGTGAACGTCGCTTAAGGCTTCCCCATCCTCTCGTTCGATTCATTCGGTAAGTGGCTTAGGCCCTTCGATGAATCCTTTAGTCTGCATGCCTAATAAAAGAATCTCTAGTTCACTTGAAATTTGTTGCCTCACTAAAAAGATAAGCTAAAAGAGAAAGAAAAGTATTGCATGCTTCAAGTATAGAACTGCTACTTCACTAGTTATATATCGAATGCTTATTTGTCCCTTGTGTGCTGTGCCATTTCCTTATTTTCCGATCGCCTGGAAGGGACAAAAGAAACATCTTGTTTTTTCTTCAAAATTTTCTGATCTCTAGGGGACTTCTCAGTAGGATTCGAACCCAGATGAGGTTCTGGCCATCTGTCAGAGAAAAAAGAACGAATTGATCTTGTAGGATTCCCAAGAAATTTTTCGATTTCTTCCTGAAGCAGATGATTATTCATCTGCTTCTCACGTTCCGCGAATAGCCGGGACATTGAGGAAGCATTGAGTATTATTGCTGGAAACCTCTGGACTTGATCTAGAAAAATGAGAAAAAGAGATAGACTTGCTTGTTCATTGTTCATCAGTTGCATGATAGCATATTTTCTGATAGGAGCTTGCATTCATGCATTTGGTCAGGACAACTTGTGCACAAGGATTATCTCTCGAGCGGTCCCTAGGGCACTGGGGATCGTTCGGCCTGGGAGAGATCTAGATACCCTGAGGCTTGAATGTCCTTATTTACGGTAGGGTAAACACGTCCATTAGTGAGATGGGCTTGTATGTCCCAACTGCTAATCCCGTTGAGGGGACCATCATGTAGTTAGGGCGCATGCTAGGTTTACCTTCTTGCATACCTAACACTTGTGATGTCTATATTGATTCATAAGTTGTTCATATGCAAATTGTGGCTAACTTGTGTGTCTGCTGCAGGAATAACCGCTCGGTCGTGGGTAAGAATATCATATGCATATGCTATATATCGTCTATGTTTTCTTACATGAATTGTTAAAAAGAAACTAGACAACCAAAAAGATCACCTAATAATGCTAGCTTCATATGCTTAGTGTGGATTTCTAAGGTGAGTTTGGCCACGGTCGCTCACCAGTACATGTGGTAGTACTGACCCACGTCTGTGGACAAATATCCAGGTACTGGAAGCGAGAGTTTGGCAAGCATCTTGAATCTGAATCAGCGTGTGCGTACCCTTCCATAGGACTGTGTTCGTGCTGCTTCCTCCGTTGCTTTCTCTCTAGTGGGCTACTATTCTTCTGTTAGATGTTTTGGTTATTTTGGTCCTACTACAAGGATGTAATGTAATGGACGTTGTGGCTAGTTTTGGGAATGTAAAAAGAGTTGTAAGCCTTCCAAGGCATATTTTGTAACTCAGCCAAGCAAACACTTGTAATCCAAATCTTCAAGTATTCAAAATAAAAGAACGTATTTTGTGTGCTATCAAATGTGTTCAACTTGGTTCCCTGCATTTTTCTCTGTGCCTATATATGTATATTTTCGTCTAACTTGTGTCTTGTACAGATACGTTGTCTGGTGCAAGCGCAACTTAGGCTTGCACGGCATCGCGCCCAAGCGAGGACAAGTGGTTCCGTAGAGAGCAAGCGAGGACAATCGGCCCCTACGGGATCGGGACGCGCCAGTCCTAACATTGGAGAGAGCACATTTGTCTACATCAAGGACTCGTTCAAATCTTTTCAGCATACTAATAGAGAAGGTCAACCCGGGTCACGCAATTTACTGAAATCCAAAAACCAAGAGCTAAAGGACAATCTTCTTCTGACTTTTGTTGCAATGAAGTCTAATATGAGGGTCAAACAATCGATAGAATGTGACAACTAGGGAATATTTCTATGGCGGGAAAGTAACTAAACAACATCTACTGAAGGCTTCATTACATTGGTTCACAAACAATAATGAACTAGGGAAGACTAATCACTCTTTCGTCTGGTTGGTCGATGGGAAAACTCCCTGGCATTATACAATACAAAGTGACCAGAGAATAACAATTCACACTGATGAGGTTAAACCAATAATTTACCAGATTCCACCAGTGTTTATAATTTTGACTTGTCAGTAGAACAACAAAAATTATATTTTCATTTCTGCTAATCTAACTCGGCCTTTAATTGCCAAGATAGAAGGAAACATGTACATGAACCTTCAGAGAAAATTTTGTGTGGGCTATGGTTGGTTTTGGAGACTAACAACTTTGAAATATTTACGGAAGGATTTAGAAAATGCAACACTTCATTTTTACTCATTTGACTGACAGACTTAAGCCAACAGCTTGCCAAATTACGTGTGCTGCATCAACCAAGCATAAAGCCCTCATATTTCCAAAACTGAATGATCAGTAACTTCTGCTGCGCCGTCAGGCATACAGCTAAAGAATAGGCCCACCATATCCTGAATTCTGTTGCTGACCAGTTAAGTATGCATCAGTGAATAGCATCAAGATACTGTCCTACCATAGCAAATTGCGCCAATATAGAGGTTCCTGGCCCATTTTTCCTGCATCAGAAAATAGTATCATTTGTGACCTGCTTATATTTAACCATATATTTGCATTGTTTACGCTCCACATAACAGCAAAAAGATACGACAGCAAATCCTTGAGTATAAATACCAAAAAAATGGCAAACGTGTGCTAGCGCTGCAAGATCATGATTTCAAATTTTACCTTAGCTGAAAGCTCAGCAGCATCAGAAGCAAATCTCTCCAACAAGGAGGGGGCGTCTGAACATGGATGTTACTTATACTCAAAACACATATCATGGTCATCCATGTTCACTTCTACACATCCATGAGTAAATGGAGTTCAGTGCTATCTGATACGATATTATGGAAGCTCATTTGAATCTATACATAAGTTATCCATCTATCTTGAAAGTAATCCTAGCTTCTTGAAGGTACAAACCTTTACCGTGTATTTCTATTTCTAGAATCAGATGTGTCTAATTGTAGTGGCAACCACCGAAAGAACTCGAGAGTCATGCAGGCAGGCAGCAACTCCAGATATGAACCATCTAAGTTTGCATGGACACTGTAATGTTGATGTATGCAACACTTGAAACTTATAACAATCCTTCTAGACATGTACCTCAGTAACGGTGCAATGAGCCACCTATTCTCCGATATCCATTCATTCTAGCAAGTTCAACTTCCATGTACTTTACACATATAACCCCTTTCTTTCCACACGTTTCCTTTCCTAGATAATATTCATTTTGCTAGCCACTCAAATTATCACATTTCCCACTATTTTCTTACAAAATCCCCATACCCATATTGTTGATTTGATTATCAAAAATTAACCTTGTTTCAATAGATACCAACCTGCCAGACCCTCAACGGTACAAAACAGGTATCCTCCACTATATCCACTGTTCTAAAAATCGGAATAAATCGGCGCCTAGGCGGCCCTAGGCAGCGGAGGCGGCCGCCTAGAAGTCGACCACTAGGCGGGGAGGGGGCCACCTAGGCGGTTTTAGAAAGAAAAAAATTGTTCAAACTTTGAACATGATCCGACCCGAAACCCAACCCGAAACTTATTAAGTGAAAAAAAAAACCTGAAGACAAATTTAGTCGGCCCTAACCGACGCCCACCGCAGGAGCAAGAGCAGACGCCACCGGAGAATCTCCAAGCGACACTGCCAGCCACCGGAGCAGGTTTCTTCTTCTTTGTTTTTTCTTCTTCTTCTTCATCTTTTCTTTCCCTTTTCTCTTACTTTTCTTTTCCGGTTTCACAGAATAGTAGAATACAGAATATATATTTCACATAATTTTAAAATAGATTTCTAAATATCAGAATTTTTAGAAATCCAGGAGCATGTTTCTTTTCTTTTCCGGTCTTATAAAAAAACAGACTTTTAAATAAAAAACATATTATTTTCCTATTTCTCTTTTTTTTTATTAGTCTTAATAACTCATATATATATATATATATATATATATATATATATATATATATATAATCATGCCGACCGTCTAGAATTAGGCAGCCGCCTAGGCGGTTGGTTTCCGCTCGCCTAACGTCTGGCGCCTTTTACAATCTTGACTATATCTTAGGATTTGAAATTCTGATACATCCGAAACTAACTCTAATCACAAGGCACTAAAATATTCCTCTAAATGCACCTGTCCACTTATACTCCCAAGTCCAAAGCCATGGCAACCCTAATCTCTTTATCCATATGACATCCAAATTACTTAATAATTTCCTATATTGAACTTAAATATTTCTATCCCAGTCTTACTAACACTCCAACTTCAAAGTGATTTCCATCCTAACCATCCAAATTACCTGAAAATCAATCCTGAATCTCCAAGCATGTACTTCAGGATAGCAAAAGCATCCATTACCATGAAAAAAAAATCTAATACTGGTTGTCTGACATCCAATTTGACATGTCTATTTCAACTCAATCAGTCAAAAGTGTTGATGGTTTCTTATGATCGTGATAGCATAATCATGGTTACAGATTCATGTATTAAGTACGCCCATAGTATAACATCTTATATGCAAACCTAAAATGTACTGACTGTATGCAGTAGTATCTAACATTGCATAGAGATTTTATTCATGAAATTTCCTCTTTAGTAAGATGAATAATTCCCAAAAGTTATCCATTGTCATTTATTAAGTGAATACCTCTTACATACTTCGTCGTAGGTAAGAAACATTTTTTGGTATGAAGTAAGGCCCATAAAACAATAAATCAAACCCTAGGGCTATCTAATGTCAACAAGGTGACAAGGAAAGAGCTGAGAGTATAGATTATCAATTTGATATAATGAACATAGGAAGGAGTCTGAAGCAAAATGAACCTCCATATAAAGGACCAAACCACTAAGAAATTTTAAAACATGACTTTAGAATTCCCTCAATATATGCATGGCTAGTAAGGATACCCCCCGCCCCCCCTCCCCCTCTTCTCTGATAGAGAACAGCTTTGAATGAACAAAAATCCATAATTCTTTTGATAAATAAGTTTCTGATCTATTGGGCAAATTTCCTCTATTCTGAGTGTAGTTCCATAAAAACAGCCAAGATATATGTCTAATATCATACAAGAATTTCATTAGTTTCCTTTTCTCATGGCCTCTCTCTCTCTCTCTCTCTCTCTCTCTCTCTCTCTCTCTCTCTCTCTTATATATATATATATATATATATATATATATATATATAGCCAGATTTTTTATCTAGAGGGGGCAATACTTACTATTAAATTTTTTTACAATAAATACATTTATAATTTTCATATATTAATACCAAATGTTATATTATTGGATTAATACGAATAGAAATATTATAAAATATCAACCCTAATGAATTAATACGAATATGAACAATATGATTCACCAATCAGTTTAGGTTAAGTGATTCATTCATTGGTCGACTTCAAATAAAGAATGTTTTGTCACTATAATCAATTATAATAAGAGTCTATTTGTGTTTGAATATGAGATTGTTACACATCTCAAAGTCACATATATACTTGTTTAAGATTTTATGTTTCATTAGGTTGGCTCCGAGTAAGAAATGTGTTGCCACTATAATCAATTATAATAAGAGTTTAAATGGACATATTTACATTTGAATCAGACTTTGTTACACATCTCAGAGTCAAATAAACCAGTTTAAGATTTTAAAATTCAAGACAGACCCCATGAGATGGTTTGTGTTACATACACATCTCGAGTACCAGCTGGGTCAAAATTGAATTGGCTTATATGAGATTTAGACGATAACATCCACTTCAACTACTTTCTTTCGCATTCTCATGTGGCTAAAGAAAAAATATATATATATATATATATATATATATATATATATATATAAACGGTGAGCAATGTTCTAAATGGTGCCCACCTCGGCCGCCTAGGCGGTAGGCGGTCGCCCTCCGCACCGCTTTTGTCATTGGCGCCTTGGCGATGGAGTAGACGATCAGCAGAGATTTGACGGCATAGGCGAAGGTAAGTATGTGGCACACGATGTACTCTAATTCAAATTCTGTAGTAGAATGAGTTAGGCGGCGGTGTAGGAGAACGCATAGACGGAGCAATACCAGACTATATGTTTTAGCAAAATAGTTTTGCAAGCATTATGGACCTATGAGTCACTTTTACATGACTTAAACTTCATAAATATTTGTTCTACAACTTAGCTATGCATAAAAAAAATGCTTAAAATATGCATATTATGCAAAAACAGTGGTAAAATAATAAAAAATATCCAAAATGTATCAAACGCCTATGTGGCGCCTAGGCATCCTAGGCGGTAGGCGGACCCTTTCCGCCGCGCACCCGTCTACCGCCGTTTAGAACATTGACTGTGAGGATAGATAATTTTTCCCATTTAGGTCGAGTATGAATTTAAGTGAGACGAATTAGGGAATAAATCCAATAGAACTGTGCTGCTCCAAATGAAAAGTTGTAATTACTTGATTTAAGATATCTGGACAATCTTGACCAATGTGACATCAAATTTCTACGAAGGTACAAAAGTTGGAAGATGGAGAACAAAAGAAACTCAAAGCAAAAGCTTGTATATATTCTGAAAAATACAACTACGTTATTCCTAGCCACCATGTCCAATTTTACATTAATCATGGTATTAATGCTTTCCACTTTTTCAATAATCAACATGTTTGTTGATTGCATCGTCTAATACTTTGAAGTTAGAAAAAGTTTACAAGCTATCAAATTGCCATTTTTTATTATCAAGTCGAGTATTATTTTTTGTGTTCAGATAGGTATACATATAAGCTATATAAATAAATTCAAAATCTGTCAATCTATATAATAAATAATAATCCAAATCCAAAAAAAAAAAAAAACTAAATCCCGGGGGGGGCGGTTGCACCCCCTAGGGACCAAGTGGCTACACCAATATATATATGGATCCAGGCACTTGCGTGAAGTTGATCGAAAGGGCTTAACAGCGCCTACGATCAGGGCTACCGACTCGGAGAAGGAATAAGGGTGGCAAAGAAAACGATGTAGAAACAACTTACGAAATGAAGAAGACTAAAAAAGATAGTCCAGTTTACGAACTCTTCTCAAAATCTAAAAAAAGGTGCTGAGCTGGAATCTCATTCTAAAGATTCTTGTGGTTTCGAAGAATCCAGGTATAGGAGAACCAGGAACAGAGAGTTCTCCCCCTTTTTTTGCCCGACTCTTTGGCTTAAGAATGTTGGTTTTAAGAACGAGTGATTATCCTTCACCGACCCTTACTGTCCAACCGGAGAGCGGACAACTAATGTGTTCCGCTTATTGAATATGGTCTATGGTCGGTCCATGACCCCTGGATGCCGAAGGTGAGCCGAATAAATGTATCTTCATTACGACTTGGTATATGGATAGGCCAAGTTTCTGGATCGTAATAGCTCATACGAAAGATTTTCAAAGCTAGCGAAGAATGCATTGCCCCATCCATTTTAGCATTCTTATTTCAACTACGCTCATTTTATCAACATGTTTTTTTGCCCAACACTCCAATACATAAGTAGGGCCAGTCTTATAGACTTTTATTTTCATCTTTTTAAGGGTATCATGCGATCACAAAGCACTCATACATTTCAATCATTTATTTCAATTATATGAACAAAATCCTTTCCAATCCCTCCATGTTGAATATTTGATCTATATACCATAAACTATTACTCCTATGTATCTCTTTTCATCAATATGCAATCTTCCTCATTTTTGTCTGACTTTTTGTTAACTTACAAAAATATTGTTTTTGTCCTAGTTCTTATATCCACATATTCCAAAGTTTCACCACATTTAGAAGCTAATCATCTATACTCCCATAAAACTAGCATAATATAATCACCAAACATCATACAACATGGTACCTCAACACGAATATGCCTAATTATTCATAAGGCATGGAACCTATACATGAATATGCCTATTAATTTCATAACTAGCGCAAAGAGGTAGACTTAATATGCATCCTTGATGTAAAAATAAGGTTTCTCTTGCAATTGTCGGCATTGTAGTTTCTAACTTCATCATACATATCATTTATAATCTCTATAAAGCAATTACATATTTACTATTAACGTGCACGTGCATTGCAAGCACGTAAATTTTCTTTTTGAATTATTTTAATATAAATTTATTATTTATATTGACGTCCCTATGAGTTGAACTCGCAACCAAGGAAAATACCTCTCACCTTAACCACTTGAGTTTGGTTAGTTATAAGTAAATCATATTAGATAGTTAAATAATTAGTTAATTTTTGAAAATAATTAATGGAGTATTTACAAATGGCTTCGACGGCTCAATTTTGAGCCGTTTGCAAGCCACCTTATATTAGTAGAGATTTATTCACCAAAACCGAGAACATTCTCTCCCTAGGTACTTGAGCATAAACTTATTAGTAAAATTCGCCAGTACTATTTTGTTAGTAAATGGCTTCCCTATGAGCGTGTCAAATTATTCACATGTGCTGTTAACAAGTGAGCATGTATAATGTTGTTGCAGTGTAACCATCTAATAATCAAGGTTCAAAGTATCGGTATCGGAATCGGTATCGGACCATTCCTATGAGAATCGGGATCGGCGGTATCGGTAGTATCAGCGGTTTCGGATCGGAGTATCGGATTTTTTGGTATCGGAAAGCAAATAACTATTAGTAAATTATTAACATTTTAGAAAATATATTTTTATATATTTATGCATAATTTTAAGTATTTTCAGTGTTGTTTCTTAGTATTTTTGAAATTGAATGAAATAGTAGTCACCCTTGTCGATTGATTTACGTGCGATAGATAAATTTTCCTCTTTTATATGCTTTTACAACCTTACTAGTTACTATGCTTTTACACCCTTACTAATTGGTCTTTTTCATTCAATTTTTTTTGTCGAATTGACCGGAAAAGAGACCTCTAATGTCGGTACCGGTCAGTATCGGGTATTGGTCGGTATCGGATCGGGACATGCCAAACTGTATCGGTATCGGCTGTATCGGCCGATACTGCAAACTATGCTAATAATGACATTTTGTTAGTAAAGGACTAGTTGCAGTGTAACCATCTAATAATGACAGTTTGACTAAGAAAGCCCCATGAACAATTAAAAATGTTGTCACACAGGCAAACAGAAAGCACTCATCTGTTACACAAAATCTAAATCAACTAGGCATCGTATAATTAATAGAGGTGCATCTGCCAGGTTCAGAAAAAAGATCCTGCTCTCAGCAGAATGAAATCCCTAACGAAAGTGTTATTTGGCAGTATAGACAACCAGCTTATTCATCTGAACAGATAAGTAATACATACCTTTACAAGGTTGCTCGGAAAGGCAGAAGTGCGGAGAGTTTCTTGAGTTTCATCTACTTTCCGTTTCGGTATGCTTAGTATAAAAGCGGCTTGATCAGGGGTGGCTGCAATAGAAGTAATCCTGTAACCAGTCTCCCACCGACGATGAATTCCTTCACTGGGGTAAAGGAAATCCAACTCAACAACCTGTCAGAAGTAGATGTGTGGGTAAATCATAAAATAAAATAAGATTAAAGATGGAAAACAAAGAACATAGTTCATCAGCACTCAACAATATTATCTTCAGGTATTTACAATATAACCAATTTTGCATCACAAAACAGATTTCTAAGGTTAACTGAGCCTTAAAATAACTTTACGGTTCAACCTTAAACAGCACTGTTTCACATTCAAACTTCAAAGACAATGGACAACTTTGTATAAAGAAACAGGCATATGCCATAAGTCTTCGTAACATAGAGAACTGAGTAACAATAATTGGATCTGATTTGCAGCTTTATGTTCCAAGATTAACATGTGTTGCATAAAATCGGTATAACAAAAATGTAGTTTGCACAAATGGTAATAATGGATGAGGAATTGTCATTTTGAAATATGTACAAATAGAGCATAACAAAACTAATAGGTAACAAAACTAATAGGTAATAGATGTTGCATGAATAAATAGAGATTGGGGTTATTAGTATATTACTCTGACTCAATGGGTTTATTTAATTAGAGATGGATGAAAGGATAAGTTCCCATTTTGATGGCCCTCTAATGTGGGACTAAACAAAGGACTGATAAGACACAATAAAAATACACAAGGAATACACAGAAACTCTTTTGCGCTCCGCCACAAGCTAGGTCGTAGATGTCAATCAAGTCCAGCTTGGAGGAACAAAGTTTGTGGAAGAAGTTTGGTGGGGATATGGGCCAATTGAGAGGCAGAAGGAACATCCTGGAGAAGAACTTCCCAGAGCTTAACCTTGTCCCGAATGAAGTGACATTCAACCTTAATTTGCTTAGTATGCTCATGAAAGAGATGATAGTAAAAAATGTGGATAGCAGCTATCTTTACACAATAGAGGCGTAGAAATGAAGCACCAAAGTCAGTCAAAAGGTACTTGAGCTAGGTGGGCTCGGAAACTGAATGAGCCATCAAGAGATACTCAGCCTCCGCAGAGGAGTGTGCAAATAGAGTTCTTGCTATGTTGTGGAGAAAGCTCAGTAACCACTAATTGAGCGTCTATCATCAAAGGACCTGGCATAGTCAGCGTCAACATAGGAATTAGATATAAGGATAAAGTAGGTAAATGGAGAAGTCTTTTATCCAAAGACTTCTTCAAGTATCGAAAATTGCGATAAACAATATAAAGGTTAGAGACCGTAGAAGATTGCATACATTGGCATATTGTGCAGATGACGAAAGAATATGTGGCCGAGTAAGGTAGGTGATTTTGCTGACAAGTCGATGATAAAGGTAGTGGGAGAAGTGGATGATCAAATGTTGGAGACGTGAACATTCTGATATTTAAGTGTTAGTTGAGCATCAACCAAGAAAATTGTTTTCCTCGTAGAGATCCAGATGATACTTCTGCAAAGAGAAGGATTTCCTAAAACGAAGAAACTTTATGTCAAGAAAACTCTATGTCAAGAAAGTATCTAAGATGACGTCCTTAGTATGGAAGTGACTAGAAATATAGGCTTCTATCTTGGAGATACCAACAAAATCATACTACTAATAAACATAATGTCATCCACATATACCAGAAAAATGACGATGATTATGCCATAATGAATAAACAACAAGGAGGGAGCATTTGAACGCACTATTTGTAAACCAATCTCTTGAAGCACTTGGCTAGAATTATCGAACCAAGCACGAAGAGACATCTTAAGGCCTTACATGGATTTTGAAGATGACATAAAATACTCTCCCGTGAACATTCTGATATTTAAGTGTTAGTTGAGCATCAACCAAGAAATTGTTTTCCTCGTAGAGATCCAAATGATACTTCTGCAAAGAGAAGGATTTCCTAAAACGAAGAAACTCTATGTCAAGAAAACTCTATGTCAAGAAAACTCTAAGATGACGTCCTTAGTATGGAAGTGACTAGAAATATAGGCTTCTATCTTGGAGATACCAACAAAATTATACTACTAATAAACATGATGTCATCCACATGTACCAGAAAAATGACGATGATTATGCCATAATGAATAAACAACGAGGGAGCATTTGAACGCACTTTGTAAACCAATCTCTTGAAGCACTTGGCTAAAATTATCGAACCAAGCACGAAGAGACATCTTAAGGCCTTACATGGATTTTGAAGATGACATAAAATACTCTCCCGTACACTCATAACCAGGAGGTTGTTGCATATATAATATTTCAGAAAGATCCCTATTAAGAAAAAGATATGTTGATATCCAAATGATGATGAAGGAGATTATAACACCTGAATTGCATTTAGTTTGGCAAATAGGGAAGGTCTTTTGATAGTCAATCCAATAGCGTTGGGAAAAGCCTTTAGCAACACGATGCGGTCTCAGACGATAGACGGTACCATCAAGATTGGTTGTGATTAATAGTAAACACTCATCTGCTTTAACTATGTGATTGCCCATGGGTTGAAGTAACAAGGTTTCATGCATCATTGGACCAAATGTAGAAGAGCTTCTTGAACAAGGGTAGGAACAGAAACAAAGGACATGGAGGTAACAAAGTAACAGTAAGATTGAGTCAATACTAATAAACAAAACATGAAAGAAAATGCATAGTACAAGACTGTCTTCTCAATTGGGCGATAATCATGTCGTGGGACGGAGAAAGGGAACCGACAGTCGATAATGTAGGTGGGCATAACAACCTCTTATTCTTAGAAGTATAGAAGGGCATTTGTGTTCTGTATTTCTATTTGCCTTAGTAGTCTCTTGTTTGGTCCCACATTGGATAGCCACCAAAGTGGAGCCTTATCCTCTCCTTTGAATATATACTCGCTATATCTAAAAGTGAAATCAATCCTAATCTTAACATGGTATAGAGCACTAGCAATAGGCTCTCTACAATTACAAAACCCTAGCCTTTCCTAACCCTAACCGTTAACCTTAACCTTCTCCCTATACCATAACTGTCATAACCTTCCTTTCCTCCTCTAAAACCTAACCTAGCAACGACTCGAGCTAACACCATTATCCTTTTACCGAGCATTAAAACCATAACCTTAATCTTGGCCCGCTGTAGCTATCATTGCCCCTCTCCTCCAACTCAACCCTAAGTTCAATAACACCATAGTCGTTGCGACCTTTCCTCCAACTCAACCCTAACCACGCCATAGTCTCCAACTTCATATCTCTCAAACAAACTCCTTAGTCTCAAACAAAATGCAACCCCAAGCAGATCACATGATTCTCAACCTAACCCTAACCTCAACTATACCTCCCTCAACTCTGCAGGCTAAACTCTATGGGCTAATGCATATGTTTTTTGGTGAGCGAAGGCTCAATTGTTCGATCACGACACTAATACAATTGCTGCATGATTGTGGTAGTACTCCAGTGTGGTAACGAAACGGCCACAATGCATTGAGATAGCATTGTGGTGGTTCCATTCAGGATGGTGTATTACACCTGAAATAGAACCGATGTTGTGATGAGAAATGCAGTGCCAAAGAAATAGATTTATAAAAAAGTTATCTCCAAGTTGTCAATCTTAGATGGAACTCTTGATTCTGGAGAAGGAATAATGATTCACCGCAATTGGGAACTTGGAGAAAAAAAACATGATTGGAGGAGCTAGAGGTGGAGAAGTGTGTTGTCGTGTTAGTGGTTGGAAGTGAACAAACTGCAAGTAGAGAATGAGGTGGAACTAGGGAGGTGGAGAGCTATGAAGGCAGAGGATGGCCGCGATTTGAGGAAACCGAAAAAACAACTGAGACAAGTAGAAAATGTGCTTTGAGACAAGTAGAAAAGGTGCTTTATAAAGTATTAGGGCTACTAACCCAAACAAAGTAATCAAAAAATCCTGGAACATTTTTGATTGGGATTATATAATTTCTTTTTTTTCGTAAGTCCATTGGGGATTGAGCCTCATCAACCAGAATAATGGATTCGTCCATAATCCAAACCATAATCCCAATCGTTAACCCCGGCAAAATCTCATCCTCAAGTAACCTAAAACATAGTTATTTGGGTTGGGTTCTGCTTTGATACTTAAGTAAGAGCACAGAAACAAGGCCTGGTACGCAACATTAGGGGTAGGTTTAACCAGTATGTTATGGTTCAGTTAAATCGTTTGTATATATATATGGTATGCTTCATTTTGACAATTAATTAATATGGTCCTTTTATGACCATTTGATTCATATCTTTGCTGAACTTTACCTTATAAGATTTGAATCCTCCAGGTCAACACTTTTTGCCATCCATATCAGGAACCCATCACATTTGGGGTTGCAAGATCCGGATAGATTCCTAAGGGGTAGGAGGATCCCGGTAGATGGTAAGTATGGCCCAAAACCAACCAAAAAAAATGGAAATATGAAGATCATGAAGAAGATGCAGCAAATAACGACAAAGGAAGAGACTTATTCATTGTGAACTCTTCTCTCTCTCTCTTTTTTATTGCAGATGATCTCTCTTCTTTGGAGTGTTCCTAGCAGCTTCCTCCTTCGACAATGACTCACAGAGAAGAGTTCATTCTTCACTCTTGATTGTCGTTATTTCTAAACCTCCCTCTCATCGAGCAACATTCCAACCACTTCCCTCTTCGGGTATGGAACTGTGACAAAAGAACCCACCCCCCCCCCCCCCCCCACCCCCTCCTCCTCTCTCTCTCTCTCAGTCAAACCCTACAGTGATGTGGCTCATTCAAGTCCACCAACACCCGGGATGATGTGGCTCATTCCATGTCACCAATTCGCTTCTAACGTGGCAACTACTCTCTGTTGCTCCTTAGCACAAGCGGTAGTACCTAGTCTCTACAGGATGTCAGCATCACTATCTGGCCTATCGTGGCTCACTTGCCAGCTGACAAATAAATAGCTTAGGCCCACATGTCACTGCCTCCACAGCAACTTAGACCATGCGTGCTTGTCAAGTTGATGTCTACTCCCACCTCCTCGTGACTCTATGTTCTCCCTTTGAACTCAATATTATCTTGCTACTTGTCTATAGTGAGTTTATCTATTATTGTCCTATGCACCGATGATCTCATAAATCTTTAACACCTATGAGGGCTTCCTCAAAGGCATGTTCATTCATTATTTGGTACCTCTGTTCATCTTGCGGCCCGGAGTCGTGCATCTTATTCTTTCCTATTATTCCTCTATCAACTTATAGCATTTATTTGTCTACTACCTCAAGTATCCAATTCTTCTCTCATTCTACTCCATGGGTCTGCGACTGTGGTGCCTTTGATCATATATATCACATTGGGATTGAATCCGTAATGCCTAGGTCTCATAAAGTTATACATGTTGCTGGTGGAGATACTGCTCTTGCCCATGACTTTGGTTCCATCCAATGGATCCCCACCGTCAATCTTCAGTATGTTCCTTTTGTGCCTTCTTAACGAGCTAACATTCTGGTTGTTAGTCGTCTTCCTAAGGAATACACAGAGATTCTTCTACAATTACATAAGCATTACAAAAGCAGTTGATGAATACATGTATTCACTTTTAAAATTTGCATAATGAAAGTGTACTTCTGATGTACCACATTAGTTAGGTTCTCTTAAGGAAGGATATATATATATATATATATATATATATATATATATATATATATATAAGAGAATATTTTATAAATGATGGTAGTAGTACAAGCAATAAGTCTGTAAATAAACAATTTTGAGAAAACTTTTACTTCAAAGTTTAAACATGGAATATGTACAACAAACAAATGTGAGTGTTATCATACATCAATAGGAAAATGAAAATCATAATACCTGGTCAGAAAAACCAGAGTTCCTTGACATAACCACTCCCCAACGATTACCAGAAGTAGTCATTGATGTAACATGAAAACCTTCTTTCCACTTTTTGCTGATCCATTTGAAAGGAAATGAATCGCTAACTTTATAGGACTGTTGAGTATATGGAGTTCCTGCAAAAACACACAACAATGAGGGATGTTGTATGCAACAGCAGAATACCTTGAATAAACACCAAAATAATAGTACTCCCCACGAATATTTGAAATAGGCTTAATTGCACATAATACAGCGAACTATCCAGTTTTGGCACTTTTATAACTTGTACTATTTTTATGGCAGGTTGCTACCTAAAGTTTTTTTTGTCACTTAAATATCCTGAACTATCAATTTTCCAAGTTAGCCCTAATACTAAACACCAAAGACCATTCTGCACCTATAAAATACTTTTTTTTCTTTTTCTATAAAGGAATAGACATCTTCTCCCTTGCAACAAACCCTAATCCTTGTCCCCCTTTCCCGCAATTTCTCCTCTGTCCCCACCCTTGTCGTGCAACCGGCACACCAGTTTCAAACAGTCTCTGCGGAGGACGAACGGCCAGGATAGAGGTAGAGGAGGAGCGAGAGGGGGGTGAGGCAACAGGATACGTTAGGGCAGGTTAGGGTTTCCACAAAGAAATGATTTAGACTTCACAAAAAAAGAACTTAGAACTGATCTCCTTTAGTATAGGGGCAAAACTGACCAAAATGGTCACGTGCGACTATTAAGTGGGAGGGCTGACTAGCGAAGGGGGTAACTTATAAAAACATAAAAAGTTCATGGTATTTAAGTGCTGAAAAATTAGTTCAGATTATGTAGGTCATGTATTTAAGTGCAATTATCCTTTGAAAAATATATGTTTAGAGAAAGAACAGAGATAACAGGCCAATATATACAAATTTGTCAAATAATGACAACAGCAAACATCGAAATAGCTCAATGGCGGAATGTCTGGAAAATGATGACACACTGCAAGGCCGCAAAGTGCTGCACCAATACTCAATGAGTATGATGTGCGAACCTTACTACTACCTTTGACACTCATTGTCTTATGTATCTCATCCTATAGCCAACCTTGGTAACTTCAGGGTAAAGAAACTACTTTAAACTTTGAAGGATAGTAAAAGACAAAAACCTTTTAGGTGTAATGTCCGGCTCCTAGTGGTGGCATTATATTGTTAAGGATATCGGTTTGCTAGCTCAAGTAAGAAGAAACCTTAAGTAATAGCTCTCTTGTTGGAACAGGAAGACGTTTCATCATGGATAAGTGGACAAGACTTCACTTTTTGATTCTTTCACGATTAATAAAACACCCATAAAGAATAGATGCATGCTTGGTTGCTATGAATAAAGTCCGTAATCACTAGAATGATAACTACATGAAAATTGTATGCTCTTTATCATATTTTGCTGAAAGATATGAATTGCATGCTTAAGTTGCATACTGCTTGAAAATTTTGTTAATATGCTAGTAAAGAAAGAAAGAATGAGACTTTGTATTCACCATGAAATGTTACTATACTTGTTAAAGAAAGAAAATATGATTGCATGCAAAGTTAGACTGTTATTACAATTGATATAATTGTTGTCATGCTTGCTGAAGAAAAAAAAGAATGATCGTGTATTGTTAAAAGGAATAGAATTACATGCTTGAATTAGACTATTAATACAAGTTAAAGAATTGTGCTATGCGTGTAGAAAGAAAGAATGATTTCATGTTTCTTTATTGTATGTTGTAAAGATATAATTGTATGAAAAAAACTTGTAATGTTTGTAAAAAATGATACGAAAGAAAGAAAGAACACGACATGGCCGTATGAAAGAAAGGAAGGAAGAACGGAACAATGGCTCTATGGTTTGAAAGAAAGAAAAAATAGAAATGTTTACTTGTTATTAAGCTGCTACATAGTAATGTTTTATCTGATAGAAGTGCATTCATGCATTGGTCTTGAACGACTTGTGCACAAGGTATAGTCTCTCGATCAATTTCCAGAGAACCATGATCGTAGTGGCCTAGGAGAGAATGGAGCACCCTGAATCTTGTACATCCTCGCGATCAGGAGGGCGTAATGTCTATTAAAGAGATGGACTTGTACGTCCCAACTTCTAATTATGGAAAGTCACTCATGGACCATCATATAGTTATGTCGCATGCTAGGAATAACATTATTGCAAGCCTAACAGTTTGATGTAGAGACGAACAAAAAAATTATATATATATATATATATATATATATATATATATATAGGTTCTAAACGACGGTAGACGGGTGCGCGGCGAAAATAATCCTCCTACCGCCTAGGCGGTTATACATTTTGGACATTTTTTACTGTTTTACCACAACTTTTTGCATTATATACATATTTTAAGGATGTTCCATGCATAACTATGTTGTAGAATAAAATTTTATTAAGTTTTAGTCTTGTAAAAGTGAACCATAGGTCCATAATGCTTGCAAAATCGTTTGGCCAAAACATCTTGTTAGGTATTGCTCTGCCTAGGCGTCCACCTACGCCGTCAAAACTCTGTTGGTCGCCTACTCCACCGCCTACTGGAAAGCGGTGCAAAGAGAGACCGCCTACCGCCTAGGCGGCCGCCATTTAGAACACTGAGGTAAATTGTTCTAATCTTTGTTTGTTGCATGAATGGATAGTCGGTCGTGGATAAGAATCACAATATAAGGCTATCTCCAATGGAGATTTCTAAAATTGAGTTTCTATCCACTTGGCATTGTACTATAAGAAAATTTATATCCTAGTTAGACAGTTTCTACACAGAAATTGAACCCAATAAAAAAATTCTCCAATGGTTCTCAATTTCTATCCTATGTAACAAAAAAATAAAATGGCCAATTTAATGATTTAGTTTGAAAGTAAGACCCAATATTAATTGTAATAAAAGATGGAGAATTTTTATAAGAGTTTCTACATATAAAAACCATGTTTCTACATATAAAAACCCTTATAGAAATTTTGTATCCTACATCAGCGCCACGTAGGATAAAAATTGTGTTAGAAACCACTGTTGGGAAAAAAAAATTCTAAAATTGATTTCTATCATAGAAATAAGGGAGATAGAAACCCTCATTGGAAATGACCTAAGTGATGTTTTATATTGCTTATGTTTTTTGTTATGAAGTGATCCTAAAAAGATAGAATTGTATTCAATGAAATGCATATGGTTTAAGAAATATGATGCGTGTGTTATAAAGTAGAAAGGAATTGATATTGTACATGAAATTGTCATTTCTGCTTAAATGAATGAAAGAAGAAAATATGACTTTTGATTAAGTTTTCAAAATGTAATAGGACTCTTGAATTGTTTTGGCATGAAATAAAAGTAGGTAAAAGATAGAAAGACCATTGTTAAAAGAACGTTTTCTCATGTGATTACTTAGTGACTGCTTTCAGTTGAGTACAGTTTGTCCTTCGCCAGTGCATTTCCAAGTGTACTGACCCCCCACCCCTACATGGGCTAAATTTTCTGATAGACCTTCCGAGAAGGTAGAAGACCCTCATCCTTTGAAAGTTGAAGATCGTAAGACATTGTTGTTTATGTATAAAGGGATATAATGTATGGCACAAAGTCATTGTAATTATTTTCAGTTCAAAAGTTGTAAGCCAAGTTTGACATTTTGAGTTGGCCAGAAAAAGCCCCTCTTTGTATTTCGTTGCAATGTATTAATAAAGAAAATATGTTCTTGTCTCATTATGTTTATTTGATTTTCTACATCAAAGTTCTGTTGTTTCAGTCTAAATTCAGTCTATTTTGTTATTATACAAGTTTGTGTCTTGTACAAGCACAACTTAAACTTGTACGACATTGACGACTTATCCATCCTGCGAAATCGGTACGTGACATAATGGTTTTCATTTCCTTTGGCCCTCCCTCGAATTGTTTTAATTCGAAAATGTCTCATTGATCGAAAATCCCTTGGCCTCCTTGATATTGTTGATAAGATGAAAGTTCCATACAATAAGTCTATAAATATTTTATATGATGCTGGCGTGTTTTTCATTGATTGGTGATAGCGCTGGGAGGAGGACCATCGACGCTTGGGATATTGGTAAGTTGAATCTTTAAGTTTCAAGGACGAACTTTTTCCTCAGTAGGGTATTATGTAATATCCCGCTCCTAACGGTGGGATTATATTGTTAAGAATGTCGGTTTGTTGGCTCAAGTAAGAAGAAGTCTTCATTACGAGATCACTTGTTAGAACAAGAGGACGTTTCATCATGGATAAGTGAGCAAGACTTCACTTCCTAATTCTTTCACGATTAATAAAGAACCCATAAAGAATGGATGCATGCTTGGTTGCTAAGAATAAAATCCGTAATCATTAGAATGATAATTATATGCTCTTTATTGTATGTCGTTGAAAGATATGAATTGAATGCTTAAGTTGCATATTGTTTGAAAGAATTGTTGATATGCCGGTAAAGAAAGAAAGAATAGGACTTTGAGTTCATAATGAAAATATTACTATACTTGTTAAAGAAAGAAAGGATGATCACATGCTAAAGTTAAGACTCTTATTATAATTGATAGTATTGTTGGCATGCTTGTTGAAGAAACAAAGAAGAATGACTGTATGTCCGTTTATCGTGTATTGTTAAGAGTAAAATTATGTACTTGAATTAGATTGTTAATACAAGTGGCCAAGGTTGTGAAAAGCGCTAGATGCTAGTTAGACGAGCACCCGTCGCCTAGCGCCTAGCCCGCCTAAGGGGATACCTAGGCGGCCGCCTAGATCTAGGCAGTTCAAAAAAATTAAAAACAGAATCCAAAAAATCTATTGAAAATTGTAGAAAAGGTCCATAAAACCCCAAATCATGCATAGTCGAGCGTCGGGGGTGAGGGGGCTAGGCAGGCATCTAGGTGGACATCGGGCGGCGGACACCAGGTGGCCACCTAAACTGCCTTTTAGGACAGTGCAAGTGACTGTGCTATGCGTGTAGAAAGAAAAAATAATTTCATGTTCCTTTATTGTATGATGTAAAGATAGAATTGTATGGAAAGAAGTTGTACTATTTATACGAAATGATACGAAAGGAAAAAAGAAAGGAAAAACATGACATGGTCGTACGAAAGAAAGGGAGATCAGAGCTACGACTTTATGGTTTGAAAGAAAAAAAATATATAAATGTTTACTTGTTATTTAGTTGCAGCATAGTAGTATTTTATTTGATAGAAGTGCATTCATGCATTGATCGTGGACAACTTGTGCACAAGGTATAGTCTCTCGATCGATTTTCAAGACACCGAGATCGTATCAGTCTAGGAGAGAATAAGACACAACGAGGCTTGTACGTTCTCGCGATCAGGAGATGTTATGTCTATTAGATAGATGGGCTTGTACATCACAACTTCTAATCATGGGAAGTCACCCACGGACTATCATGTAGTTAGATCGCATGCTATGGATAACTTTATTGTAAGCCTAAAAGTTTCATGCAGAGACGGACAAAAAATTATATATATATGTAAATTGTTTTAATCCTTGATTATTGCAAAGATGGATAGTCGGTCATAGGTAAAAATTATTATATAAGTGATATTTTCTATTGCTTATATTTCTTATTATGAATTGCTCCTAAGAAAGAAAGAATTGTATTCAATAAAATGTTGCTAACATGTTCCTAAGGAATGAATATGGTTTAAAAAATATGATACGTGTGTTAAAGTAGAAAAGAATGAACATACGTATGTTAAAGTAGAAAGGAATGAACATTGTACATGAAGTTGTAAGCCAAGTTTGGCATTTTGAGTTGGCCAGAAAGAGCCTCTTTGTATTATGCTGCAATGAATTAATAAAAGATTTTGTTCTTCTGTCATTGTGTTTATTTGATTTTTTGCATTAAAGTTCTCTTGGTTCACTCTGAATTCAATCGTCTATTTTGTTATTGTGCAAGTTCGTGCCGTGTACAAACGCAACTTAGGCTTTTACGATATCACGCACAGTGACGACTTATCAGTCCCCTGCAGTATCGGAGCGTGATATAATGGTATCAGAGCGCTGGTTCATTTTCTTTGGCCCTTCCTCAATTCGTTTCAATTCGAAAATATCTCCTTGATCGAATCATTTGGCCTCCTTGATATTGTTGATAAGATAAAAATTCCATACAATAAGTCCATAAATATTTTTTATGTTGTTGGCGTGTGTTTTATTGATTGCGAGTTTTATTATTTGGTTATGGTGATGGGAACAGGACCATCGACGCTTAGGATATTGGTAAATTGAGTCTTTAAGCTTCGAGGACGATTTTTTTTTTCAATGGGTATTATGTAAAGCCTTGCTCTTAGCGGTGGGATTATATTGTTAAGGATGTCGATTTGCTGGCTCAAGTAAAAAAAAAGCCTTCAATAAGAGCCCTCTTGTTGGGACATAAAAAAGTTTCATCATTGATGAGTGGGCAAGACTTCATTTTCTGATTCTTTCACGATTAGTAAATAACCCATAAAGAATGGATGCATGCTTGGTTGCTAAGAATAAAGTCAGTAATCACTAGAATGATAACTACACGAAAATTGTATGCTCTTTATCATATGTTGCTGAAAGATATGAATTGCATGCTTAAGTTGCAGATTGTTTGAAAGAATTGTTGATATGCCGATAAAGAAAGAAAGAATGAGACTTTGTGCTCATAATGAAAAATGTTACTATAGTTGTTAAAGAAAGGATGATAGCATGCTAAAGTTAGACTGTTATTACAATTGATAGAACTGTTGCCATGCTTGTTGAAGAAAGAAAGAAAAAAGAATGATTGTATGTCCCTTTATCGTGTATTGTTAAAAAGAGTAGAATTACATGCTTGAATTAGACTCTTAATACAAAGTAAAAGAAATGTGCTATGCATGGAGAAAGAAATAATGATTTCATGTTCCTTTATTGTATGCTGTAAAGATGAATTGTATGGAAAGAACTTGTAATGTTTGTAAGAAATGATACGAAAAAAAGAAAGGAAGAACACGACATGGCCACATGAAAGAAAGAAAGAACAGAACAACGGCTCTATGGTTTGAAAGAAAGAAAAGATATAAATGTTTACTTGTTATTTAGTTGCTACATAGTAGTATTTTATCTGATAGAAGTCCATTCATAATTGGTCTTGGACAACCTGTGCATAAGATAGTCTCTCGGTCAATTTCCGGGACACCGGGATCATAGCAGCCTAGGAGAGAAATCAAAGAAGCAGCCTTTCACATTCCTTAACCTCCCATATCCCTTCAAGCACCAGAACCCTTCTCTGTAGTGCCAGGCAAGCAGTCCCCTTTTCCTCACATTAGCAAGCCCAATTACCACAATTGCCCTTGCTTACCACCGTCCATAATTTGTTCCAGATTTAAACCAGACAAGGCTGCTCCCTACTTTCCTGAAGATAGCAGCCCTAATACCATCACTTCTTGAACCAGATAGATAGACCTAGACCTGAGCCTCTTCCCTCCAATCACATACCCACTCTTTTTCAGCACCTAAACCTACCAAAATCGTCCTTACTAGCAGGTTCTTTCAGATTGAGATCCTATATAAGGGTATTCTACTATTCTTTTTTGAATGGAATGAGTACTGAATTTAGGAATGAAAATTTGATTTCCTCAAATTAGGATGTGAAAGTCTAGTTCTCAAGTGTAAAGCCAAGGAAGAAAAAGATATGCAACCTTCTTCTATATTCTTCGTTTATGTTTCTTTACCTTGCAATTATATTCCTCCCCTTCATCCAGAAAACTATATTCATCTTTTCTTGTTTCTTTAACTTAAATCCTATTCTTTTGATGAAAACCTGCTGCTGCACTTCATGCAGAAATCAAACCAACAGCCTTTCACATTCCTTAACCCTCCCATATCCCTCCAAGCATCAGAATCCTCCTCTGTAGTGCCAGGCAAACAGTCCTATTTTCCTCACATTAGAACCCAATTACCACAAACTTTGCCCTTGCTTACCACTGTCCATAATCCGTTCCGGATTTAAATCTGACAAGGCTCCTCCTACTTTCCGAAAATGGCAGCCCTAATACCATCACTTCTTGAACATATAGATAAAACCTAGACCTGAGCCTCTTCCCTCCTTCAATCCCATACCCACTCTTTTCCAGCACCTGAAACCTAACCACAATCGTCCTTACTACCTGCTGTTACAGGCTCTAGGTGCAGGGGAAAAAAGCATCAAAAATACTCTTCGAGAACCGATCAAAGCCCTTCAAAAAACCATCAATAGTAGCCATAAGTTTGTCTACCTTAAGCCACATGAAATCCCAAGCATAAAACCTAGATCTTGATCTAAAACCCGTACCCTACATCCTCAAACCTGATTGTAATTGTTCTATACAACACAGCCTACTGTGTGACATCCCCTTATTCCATCAAAAAAACCTACCATAATTCTCTCAATTCCAACCTTCTATAAACCATCAATTCCTGCCCAAATTTGTATTTTCCTAAGGATCGGTTCAGTTGCACGGTTGTCCTGCATCAGGAACACTCACTTGTACATTATGGTGTGCACAAGAATCTCAAAAATATAAGCAGAGCTACATTTACCATTCAACCATAGTATTCTAGAATATGCTCCCTCTTGCTGCAACACTTCAAGTGGACAAATTAAGAGTGGCTTCTAATGGCAGAATTATGATGAATAAAAGATAGAAACAATAGATTAATAGTAAATAATAAATACCTGGTCACCAAGAAATATTATGTTGACCAAAGTAGAATATACGGATTAGATATTATATTACTATGGAAGTTATGTGATTATGCAAACAAAGACTGATATCCAAATCAATTTTCATCTAGTATCAGGAACAATGATGAAAATTCTTGAAAATTTTAAACCTGCTGAACAAACCTTTTGACATGACAACCAATGAACTTCCGTTAGCTGCACCAGCTATTGCGCTTATATAATAATTATTGTCCCACTGCTCCATAATCCATTCCTATAACAAAAACCAAAAGCAACCAACTGTCAGCAGCTATTATCTAAAAGAGATTGAAAGACAAAATACTTCATGTGTTAACGTGTTATTATCGCATACCTTATGCAGAAAGACAGGTGATGATTCATAAACCTGTGCAGAGAACCCTGTGCCAGCATCCATAATAAGAGCCGAAAGATTTGCTGAAGAAGCCACACAACTTATAAACAGACCATCTTCATAGCCCTTCTCAATATTCTGGTTAAGCCTCAAGTCCTCTACATTATAATGGAATCTATCATAATTAAACAAAATGGTTTAATTAAGACGATATATCAGAAATAAAGGCCAGTAACTTTTTATGGACTATTGCCTCAAAATAACTTTTGTACAGATTTATGATGACACATAAATTGAATGTTCTACAAAATGATGGGGAAAGGGTACATGATTAAAGTTCAAACATAACTTTGGAAGTCAGCTAAAGCAACAGGAAATGAGGGATGTTAGATCTATACTATTATATTAAAACTTGGAAAACCTTCCGCATGTGGCATCCGGGAAGATATACTACTGAAGTCATTTGCTTAATAAGAAGATTAATGAAAATATTTAGAGAGAAAAAAAGGATTAACAAATGGTTTTTTTTAACTTAGAGAGAGCCTATCATAGAGTTCCTGGAGAGTTAAACTGGTAGGCTTTGGAGAAGAAACAAGTTCCTATTAGCTGTATTAAGACTATTAAGATATGTGTGATAGTCACAACCGCCATGTGAACCGTTGGAGATACTAAAGAATTTTCTATTACCAATGCTTACATCAAGGATCATCATTAATTGAAGAATTTTCTATCACTATAAGTTTACATCAAGGATCGTCACTAAGTCCATAGCTTTTCCCACTAGTTATGGTTGAGATTACCAAGCATATCCAGGAGGAGGTTCCATGGTCATGGTCGATGAGTGAAGAGAAGGATTAGATGCTACAGGTGCGAAGAAAAACTTTGGAATCTAAGGGTTGTAAAATTAGTATCACAAAAAAAGAGTATATGAAATGTAACTTCAACCAAAATACAAAATAAAATGAAAGGTGGATAAGAGATATCTATGAGTGATAGTTTTTGATATTTATGGTCCATTTTTCATTATGACAGAGAGCTTGAGAAGGATGTCATGTATAGAATTGAAACATGATGGTTGAAAGGGAGGAGTGTTTCTGGAGTACTTTATGATGGTAAGATACATTTGAAGTTGAAAGAAAAATTCTAGAAGACAAACTAGGAAATCATGGGTCATAAGACCGGTAATGATTTATGGATCAGAGTGTTGGACAAATACGAAACAAAATGTCCCAAAAAGGATTTGAACAACCAACACCAGATATATGGGATAAAGGTTTTGTTGTTTGTTGTCTTGTAAATATATTGTATATAGAAGGTTCTAACCATTAGATTAGTGACAAGTGGCACAATCCTAACTACTCACGTTATATCCTTAAAGGTTATATAGGGGAGAGTGGTCTCATTCCCCGAATCAACGAGTCCATGCAAGAGTTGTGATCTTCTCTACTAGTTAAGCTTTTTTGACTCCCATTCTCTCTTTGCTTCATTTTTTCTTCTACACATACTCTTTTTAGCTAAGTTTGTTGTGTGAAAGGAAAGATATGTGCCGCATGGGTCGAAGAAAATATCACGAAGCCTGAATCATGTAAAACATTTCATGTAGACTTATTTCTAACTTCTAAGTGACATACACACGGGTCCATGTCCCGGGATGTGTCTAACAATATTTGTTGTAGGCTAATGAACACAACATGCTCTTACTAATAAACTAATATGTTTACCATTTAAATATCAGCTCGACAATACGAAAATAAAATTGATCCCAAAACGTTTTGCTTTAAGTTCTAGTACCCAAGAAGACAAGGATTGTCGTCGCCAAGATATTCGCTAGAAAAATTGGGAGGAAAAGAAGTCTAGTTAGTCTTTTCCAATGATTTGTTAATGAAATCATTTATTTGTTATTTATGGGAACTATCCAGGGTGACATTATCCACAAATATGAGCAGAAGACAAGTCATAGTTCATTCTTCCCTCTTGTGTTATTGTTCTCTAGAGAATCATTTTAAAATTTATCCAATAAGCACTCCTTACTTTTATCTAATAATAGTTCCTGCACTTGTTGAGTACCCCACAACAAATGGCAACCTCCCTTTCTAACCTTCAAAATACACTCAAATAAAATTATGCCTTCATCTTCACAATTGTAATCACTAATCTCTTTCTGCTAACACCCAACATCAGATAGACAATACTAGCATTCTGCTAATATTTTTTTCCTCGTGAGCTCAAACCATCAGCATCTCTTCGAAGAGATTCCAGCCCGTGTTGTCTGAGATCCATGTGCCTCAAAATGACTTTAAGTGCACCGGCTACAAGGGGCAGGCGCCTCTTGAGCCTCGAACCCACTTGGGAGTCAAGGTGTAAATATGCGTATGATTATGAAGATGAGTTTTATGGGTTTTCTTTCTTTTTAACTTGTCATTTTGATTCTTGGCCTCAAATTATTATTATATTAAGCTTTGTTAAATTGCTTTTATATTTGTTATTGACAAATGCTAACTTTTTTTATAGAAGTTTGTTTTCCTAACTGTCACATGTCAACTCAAACCTCTTTATTTTAATAATTAATTTATAGTGCTTGGACTCTACAATAAGATTTGTTATAAGCTTTAATTGGTAACTTAATATCTTCATAAAGTTGAAATAGTTATTGATGTGCACTTTACATGATGTATTCTTTATTTAGATAATTTATCATATATTTTTTACAATTAATTATATGCTTTGGGAATTGCACTCTCAATAAGGTGTGTGCCTTACCTTACAACCCTCACCTCAAGTTTGAAGTGTACCTTGTGCCTCACTTTGCGACTTGTGCCATGATGACACAAAGTTGAGCTTAGAATTTAGAAGGAGGGTGTCACAGACGGTCGCCAAGGTTCCTGACAACTGATATCTGTCCCGTACTGAATGGGGGTTTGTCACAATGGAAACCGGATATGAGATATTGGGTGATATACCGAACATATAGGGAGATATGGCCCCATATTGGTATAAGATAATAATTTACTTCCTTATGCATTTGTCACGAGAATTAAAGGATTAACATGGAAGTAACAAATATCCTTAAATTGTTCTAACGATTAAACAACTCAAAAGTGTCCTTAAAAAAAAGACAAGATCTTCTCCATAAAGTTCACAGAGCATGACAAGTAAAAGCATCTCAAAACGGAATTTAAATCTAAGGTAGTAAGCTACTAGCCGTCATTGGTTATCTTCAAAATTAACTCTATCATATCCCAAAGCAACTTCAATGTTTTGAGGTCGAAGATGAATCATAAAGTTAACAGTTTTTTCGTGAAGCACAACTTTCTATCTTTACATGAAAGCAAACTTGAAGATGCAACGCTCTCTCTTTTACAAGAAAGCATATTTGGCAATTCGGGAAGCATATCTACTGATGGGAATGGTCCCACAAACAACTTAATTAAAGTTCCAATAAATAAATACATTTATGTCCAATTATTTATAGAAATATAATACCTAGCATGCCCTGGCATGTGACTGTGTTCTTATATTATTTCGCTCCATGCATGTTCACTCTTCTATCTATTTTCTCCCAGTGGCTGAGAAGAACTGGTCTAGGATACTCTGCCTATCTACTGGGCTACACATACCCTACTTCCCTTCTATGTATATCTATCACTTCCAATTTTTATTTCTCAATCTGCCCAGTACATCCTAATTTTGTTAACCCAAGTATTACTGAGCAGGGATAACACTGTTTACCTGATATATGATCAAGATTTTTATTTCCCAATCTGCCCAGGGAACAGGGTGCTACATCCTAAAGTTGTTAACCCAAGTATAGCGAGCAGGGAGAACACTGTTTACCTTATATATGATCAGAATTTTTAATGAGCTAAGTTAAGTGATCTATAAATTCAAACAGACAACAGCCAAACCAATATATAGCAAAATTATTGAAGAACGCTGTAACCCATATTAGCTAAAGATAGCATTGTTCAATTTTACCTCTGTTTCATGGGTCGCCTTGCATTGTAAACTGAAATCCATTGTGTAGCTGGGGTTCCCAATCGAACTTTCTTCTTCTGTTGTTCATCTTCACTATTTACAGGCAATCTGCCTCTTTTCTGCCCAACCTAAAGACAAGAATTTTTAGTTGTAAATGTGTTGCAAAAATGATCAACAATAGTGTTCTCAAAATGATGAACAGAAACAATCTTCTAGGACCTCTTTACAAACCTTTAAAGCTCCATCAATCCTAATAGGCCTCAATAGAGTGCATGGTTCAATCAGACTATCAAAAAGCGAAATAAGCTTGGAGTAATTTGGCTCTTCATCAAACTTCATATTTGTCACCATCTCAAGAAATTGTTTAAATGGAGGTGGGCAAGGATAGCACATTAATTCAGGAGAAGTAGACATCTTCTTCTTACAAACAAGAAAACTTTTGTTGTCCCCCTGAGTTATTAGACAGTATATAAAGGGCTTAGATAAAGTTGAACCTGTAAAAGATGAGTAGATGGTAATGAAACATCTCAAAGTCTAGTATTATGATAAAAACATACCTGATAACCTTGCCAAGGTAACCTTCCCTTAATGAGGAATATAAGTGTGTAGGCTAGTGACTCTAGATCATCCCTCCTACTTCCTGTGCGACCTAAATGGGCATGAACACTTGCATATCTTATAGTTCCCCTGCCAAAGTAGATATTAGAATACATGGAGAAAGTATTAAGGAGATAATGTATGGGAAGTCAAACCTGAATATATCTGGCCTTTGATCATACTCACTATGTTGACCTGATGATGCTTCCTTCCATCTAGACGCTATACCATATGGAAGGAATATAAACTTTATATCAGTAGGCAAGAAAAGCGTCAGTGAATCCCAAGCGGGTAGACCCTTAAGAAAAATTAGTTGCTTTAAACCTGCCTCGCAATATACTTACATAGTCACTCACTGACTAAAAAAGACAAACATACCTAAACCAAGATCTACAAGGAAAAGCTTTTTCTCGTCAGGACTTCCGGGTAGACCAAGTAAAAAGTTCTCTGGCTTAACATCTCCATGTATAAACCTAATAAAAGAAAGTATAAATGTGAGGCAATGCATAGGCAAAGAAGGTAAGATTGTACAAGTTTTTATTTGTAATGTGATAAAGAACTAATGAAACCCGTAGGAATCGAATCAAGGATGAAAAAAAACATTTTTCCAATGGAAACAATTAACTAATGTACCCCTTCATGTGAAGCTTCTCGAGAATAGATATAGCCTCTACAGCAATGCAAGCTACCATATTTGGTGACATCCTGTTTCCAAAATTGTAGACAATAATCAGCATATGCAAGACATAATGTGATAACACCATAGATGGTAATTGTGTATCATGCACAACTCACTGTTGGCCTACGGAATTCCAAACATCCCAAAGACTTGGCCCAAGCATATCCATAACCTGAAAGTATTTTACTTTCTGTCAATCAAAAATCCACATCTTCTAACATTTAAAAAAATTGTGGAGGTAACTGAACTTACTAGAATGTAATAATCTCCTTGGCGGCCCTTGTAATGAACCGATGGTATTCCATAACATCCATTAAGAGTACTTGGGGCCACAGTTACCGATGAATCAATAATCAACTTAGCTTGGGCAATAAAAAAATTAAGATATATGTTGCTCAGGAGTGCTAAGATCCTTACCTATAGACTTGCCACTCATATGGGGGGCCATAATTGCAACCTTTACTACTACGATGTTCAAATTTCAGTGCCACCTATGATTAATGAAGATTTTAGAAAACAAACAGAAATATATTATATTTGTTTCTTAAAGTATTCAAAGATGGTTTGTAAGGATAGACTTTAACCTCCAAAGCATCAGGTCCAGTGCGCTCTATTCCACCATTTGCTCTTCTACCAACATGAACCTGACCAAAACCACCTTTACCCAACTTCTTAACTATTTTATATACAGGAGAATTACCTACTTGAACCTGCAACAGTGACAGATAAACATGAATCCTTCTTATTGTAAGGAGATGCAGCAAGACAATCAGATATGGAAAGAAAAAGGCACATCCATCAAAAGAAATGATAAATAAATGGTGATAGACTAGCCTTGTATCGCATTAATGCAAAATTGTGACATCGGACTTAATTGCAAGCGGACAAGAAAACCAACAATATTCTTGCAATGACAAAAAAAACTCACTTCATTTATAGTATTATTTATTTAAAAAAACTCATAATGCTTTATATTGCACTAATTAGTGTCTGGTAGAAACTCAAGACATTTTCACTAATATAGTATCTTCAGGCAAGTACCGTGATTATGTTCTATGTACTGGCATTTATAGCTAGAAACCCCTGCTTATATTTATGAGAACAAGTTGGAAGGTGTAAAGCCATGAACAAGGATCAGCAATGCTGCTGCAAATACTAGCATAAATAGCACCTCACCCATCACCATGCAACGAAACCAGCCTAACAATACATAATGTCAAACAGCAAACATGTCAATTATCAGACCTACTTGGATATAGCTAGCAATGTTATACTATGTCCTTGGGGACAATGGGAAGTAACTGATTGATCAGATTCAGCAGCTACATATTCGCAGTCGTGTGGCCAGTCAGTCAATTACTGGACCTACTAATCCTTGCATAATCAGATTTTTAGAACAATATAGAAAGACCAAGTTCAGATAACTGGCAATATCCATTTGAAAGAACGGTAAGAACATAGGCATAAGTTAATCTTTTAGTAGTATCAGCCTGAATAAATAACTAGCTAAAAGCAACATAAATTATACCACTTTGTCTTTCATGCATGCTAGAAAAGTTTTCCGCATGCTGTCAAAGTAACATGACACTCGTGCTTATATTCTCAAGATAATTACATCTAGTTGTAAAACAACCAAAGGTAACAAGCTCAGCAAAAAGAGAAACTAGATATGTAAGTCCCTTATCTACTAATTCCTATCATGCTAATGAACAAAAATTAATCAGTAACGAAGAAGAAATTGAACCATATATATACCCTCTCAGGTACGGGAGTTGCGTTTGGGTCGTCATCAGCTCCCAACATCTTATCACCACTACCGCCATTATCCATCGCCAAGTCTTTTCCTGCAACACCCTCCGGTGCTTCTGCCGCCTTGTTCAAGAAGTCCTGAGCACCAGCACCTACTCCAGGAACCTGGCAAGGCTGACCAGGGTCCAAATCAATCACCCTGATCCCTCTGCCGCTGCCTCTGCCGCTGGCTCTTCCTCTACCGCCTACCGCTGGCCTGACCGGATTGTTCGATACTCCTGCAGGATTCGTTCCCCGCCCTCTCCCTCGCCTTCCAGTTCGGTTTGCAGCTAGAGGTTGCTGTGGTTGCGGTTCGACGTCGTCCAGTCTATTCTGTCTCGTCCGAGCTTGCCTGGCTCCACTTCTCAGCTCTGGCATTCTCTCCCCATGCAAGTTCTCGGGCATCCCCTTCCGATATCCTCAACAGGAAACAAAACACACAAAAAATCAAACTAATAAGATTGTGAAACAACCAAAGAAGAAAATTTTGGGGAAACTGGCGATATCAGTTCGTAAATCAATGTCATGTTCACGCCGCATCGTGTCTCACACGTAGGACGCGACGCAGACACACTGTAATACGCCACTACGTGCCAAAATCAAAATTATGTCCGTGTCGCGTGCCGTGTGTCCGTACAACATAAGAAGTACAACTATGCAAGAAGACTACTTTTATGCCAATCTTTCGAAAGGACTCGAGTGTATGTGCATATTTCAGAGGAAAAATCCATCTTTTTTCTCAAAAAAAAAAGTAATCAGGAATAGATCATCTCCATAATAATACAAATCGATCCCTTTACACAAATCTATGGCAAAAAACGAGAAAATCAAGAGAGAGAAAATAACAGTGTAGATCAAGAAGAAAAGAATCAGAAACAAGAAAAAAAAATACGATGGGGAAATTTAGGGAGGGGAGGATCGAGTTGCTTACAACCGGGCGATGATCGTCGGTTCGATCGCAGCGGAGATTTCCGACGAGGAGGCGGTGGAGAAAATTAGGATAGGGTTTTCTTTAGGGAGAGATTGACGAGGGAGAGATTGACGAGGGGGGACGTGATGGCGGAAAGGAGGAGGAGGAGGTGTGTGTGTGTGTGTTGGCTATAATAAGCCTTTTTTCCGCTAGATATGAAATCCTAATGTGGTCGTGTCCCTTGCGTCTCAATATGTGTAAAAGTACGGACGGCCCAGAACTTGGCCCGGTCCGGGCCGGTCCAGATTCGATCAACGGATCGGTCCACTCTTCTCCAAGGGTCCAGATTGGATCAGAGGATCCGACCTGTAAATCTGGTCCGGTCCTGTCCGTTCTCGTTTTTGTTCAGACCGGGTCCAATTCGATCGACCTGGTCGGCCCGGTCCAGACCGGTCCGGTTCTGGTTCAGTTCAGCCAAGTTCGACCGAGTTTTATTTTATTTTTTTGAATTATCCGTTGGAGAATATTTTTACCAAAATACCATCATTTTAGTGGTTATTTTTTGAACGTTTTAGGAATATTTTGATCATTTTTCTACTAAAAATGATCAAAATATCCATTATAGCAACTTTTTTTAGGGTATTTGGGGTCATTTGATCCAAAAAAATTCTATAAATAGTCAATAATTCATGAAAAATAAACACAACACAATTTCTTCCCTCTTACAAAATTTCTTTCCTCTCTCTTACAAAATTTAAAAGCAATCTAGTATAAAGAGACTATATATTATCATGGAAAATGAGCAACCACAACAGCAACTGGAAGATTAACGACCTCAACCAGCACCGCAATCTCAACCAGCACCGCAACCGGCACTGCAACTAGAGTTTGAATCGAAAATTTGGCATCATTTTAGCGGAGTTTATAATGAGCACGATACGGAAAGAAGATCTTCGAATATAGTTCTTGTTGAATACTTGCATTGTAGAAAATGACTCAAATGGGACCATAATTGTGGTACAAGGAAGCTACGCATACATCTGAAAATGTGTATGGATATCTAGTAATATTGTATTTTCTTAAAAAAAATGTATCAATTTTAATATATTTTTTTATTGTTACATAAGATATAGGTATATTTAAACCTAATTGCAACTTATGTTTGAGTCTTAACTTTCAGTCTCTCTACAAACTTTATTTGTAGTATTACAAATAAATTTTGTAAAGAGGCTGTGTCACGCCCCAGTCCCAAAATACGTAGGACTAGGAACACGTAAGCATGCCAGCCGCATGGATATGGCAACTCCAATATATGGAAACCAAACCCATACGTACGCTGTAATATGAATATAAAATCCACAAGTGGTATAAACATATGTCACAAGTCACAGGGTACAATCTAAATCTCATCCACAGAAAATCAATATAAATGAATAACCAGCATCTATATAACTAGATCTCAACATAAGTATCTAAGGATGATAGTTGGATGGAAACAAATCCACTACCAACTCGAATGTAAGAGCAAATACAAAATAAGTAAAACACAACAACACCATATAAGAATACCAGCTAGCAATCATGGGCTCGAAGAGAGGACATCCACGAAACATATATAATCATCCAAATCTACGCTCCTGTATACACTCAAGAACAGATACACCTGGCAGAGGACCAGGTCCTCAGAGGGACGTAACAAGATACAGAAAAGCGAGCCAACTTGAATACAGTAAACATGCATATAATTTAAAAATAAATAAGTATGTTGTACAAGACAATCTATATGAATGCAAATGAGGACAACTTTTCGACGTATGGGCAAGGGTAGGCTACTCGATCTAATCCTCACAACTCATACGCTCGTCAGTGGACATCATCAGCCGACATACCTCTGGGGTAGCGACCCTCGGACTCCATCAATCGACATACCTCGGGGGTAGCGACCATCGGACACGACCACCATAGTGCGTGCTAGTTACTATGGTTTACCAGAGTGGTTAAAAGCCCATACGCCTAATGATTGTCCTCGATGATACTAAGTGTCATGTATGTGTCAACATATCTAATAAATAGTAATGACTGGAAGAAAACTACACATGCAAGAAATATACCGAAATGTAATAAATATACAGAAATATACTAAGCATGCAAAATACTGTAAGCAATTTGGCAAGGTATCTTGCATGTTCTAAAAAGGATGAAGTCCCAACTCAAGGCGTCTTCCGATCTACCCGTCACATAAATTAAACAAGTTAGGTTACAAAAGTGGGTGAATAGTTTTCGCTATTTTAATCTATTTTAACTATGAATAAAATAACCTAAATTAGTATTTTAATCTTATTATAATCTGATTTTATTGTTAAGCTCTAATTTTGGTCCAAAAAAATTCAACTTTAAGGATGTGTGATCCGTGGCGCACAAATCGAGGCAATCCGTTGACCAAAAAGTCAATCGACTCAAATCCTGGATTTGGGTATGGAGTCCTATATATTTCAATGCTACATGAATACTGGAATAGACGGTTTCATAAAATCACAAGTCGGTAAAGAGTTATGTCCACAAGGACGTACAGATGATAATTTTTGGTAGTTTCCTATTTACGTCTACGTTGCACAAATTTTACAGTAGATTAAACTTATATTTTAAATTCTGAAAAAATATGCATGAAGTTATTTATAATGGTGGATGATTAAACTTATATTTTACAGTAGATTAAACAAATTTTACGTTGGACGAAAAAGAGAGTAATTTGGGGAAGAAAAATATGAAGGATGAGGTATTTATAATGGTGGACACTACTTAATTAAATACTACTAGGATTGGTTAATTTGGATAGGATTATGATGAATTTAAATAAGGATAGGATATGCATGAAGTTGCTTTCCTAGTAGGTTCAGGATTTTAATTAATTTAAAATAGAGTTTGAATTTATCTTAATAATTTATAATCTTAAATATAATTAAAGATAATACAAATAATTTATAAAATCTTATTAATATATATTAACACTAAATTAGCATCTATCTAATATTCAGACTATATATATCCAAATAAATCCTAATTAATTTTAAAAATCTAAATAAATTTCTTAAATTTCTAAATAAATTACAGAAAAATATAATTAAATATTTTAAACAAAAATAAATATTTTATAGGAACAACATGCAAGTATGGTCGTATAGTAAATCATAGAAGTCCTAGAAATTTATGTTTCCTAAGTTTTAATTACCAAAAATTCTAGAAAAATCTCCAAAAATCTAAAATAACCTAAAATAATTCTAAATAAATATCTATATAAGTAAATATATCAAGAAATATATTTTCTAATTAACTAAGAGAATACTCTAAAAAAATTTAATATCTATAATAAATATAATAATATAAAATACACACAAAATATCTATTTTTGGTGAGGGGGTTTACAATCTACCCAACTTACAAAAATTTCGTCCTCGAAATTGACACTAACCCATATTCATAATAATCACTATAGCTATTACACTACATAGCTATCTAGCAGTGCTTCCTAAAAGTCATGGTCTGTCATTCTAACACTTCTCATTTATTATCCATACACTATCCTATTATCCTCTAACTCGTCTACACTACCCAACTTACAAAAGTTCTACTAGTAGTCACAGTCTCTTGAGTCTATTGTCTAGGTTGTAAGACGAATATATTTATTGGGTCGAGAATCTTGGGGTACTTGTCTTGAATCTCACAACCATGATTTTTCTTTGTAACTGTCAAGTATCGTAGTTTAATACTGCCATGCCACCTAACCAATATGTCTACAAATACTTCGACTACTTTACTACAACGGTCTAGCTGCAGCTGTCGCTACTTTGCCAGCGATTTGTCATAGTTGTCAGTATATAACCAGTGCCTTCAATTATTTTCTAGGCATAGTCTAAGTTTTTGGACAAAAGTTAAAGTCTTGACTAACTTATAAAACTATTAAAAGTATAATCTAGTTCAAACAGTCTAACAAATTCCTATTAGCCTAAGGGATGCTATACATGGTTTTTAAAATAATAAGAGGATACAGATATTGCTATAGGTCATATATATAAGGGTTATTATTAAGAACTCATCCTTTAGTTATTAATCATCTACTAAACCATTTGCGTTTTAACCAACAAAACTAAGGATGGGGTCGAAGTAGACCAACAATTCATGTTGGTACGAAAAAGACGTAACTACGATAAGGAGAATTAAGCACGAGATAATGAATGGATAGAGAAGAGAAGATGAGCCACCCAAGGGGGCGAGATGGTGATAGAAAAAGAATACTACTACTGCTACTCGCGTCATCTATTAGCATCACGTGTATGCCAATTTGGGTAAAATATCAGTATATCCTCATAACTGCTAAACCAACACCTATATAATTCTACGTCTACTATGCACCTAAGATCTCGTGTCATAAAGGGGGTCATGAGTATGCAATGACACATATAACTAAGGTCGTACCTGTATCTACGGCTTCCTGTGGTCGCGCTATCTTGTTTGTCATCATGAGTGCTTGGCCTATGGGGTATATCTAGTACAATTCGTGTATCAAACTTATACTAAGCACGAACGTTCATATTTCCAAAATAGGGGAAGACGGAAAACAACAATAAAGAGTTCAAGGAGGAGGTGATATAATACAAGTACGGGATTCGAATGGATTAAAGAATTTTGAAAGGGAGTTGTCAAGGCAGTTGTGGATTGAAATCTTGTTTTGGTAAATTCCTATATGCATGTTCATATCAGAACAGTTATGTACCTGACATGATATGCTCTGACCAGTCTAGAGGGCAAGTATATTCGTCTAACAAGTTAAGTCAACTATATCTCAATCCACATAAAGTAGTGATACAAAGAGCGAACCAAGTGCACTATGGTTGATCAGACCGTAATACACTGATTCTGAAATGTATTATTGTGGGCCTCCCCAATAATACATATGTCATGAACAAGCTCGATAAAGAATAAGCTTGCAAAACTAGGCTATAAAATAGCAGCATAAGTCAAGGTAGTATATGAAATATAAATGCGCTAGATCATGATGGAAGAAGTCACAACATATTTCAAGTCCACAAGAAGTTAAGACTATACAATCTCCACAGTTGTCATACAACTCCTTGTCTAAGTCACTAGTCGACCAAATAGGGCATGGACCTCTAAATTCTATTATCTGAATAAACACTGTCGTCTTATGCTAACATACAATTAATGTCATTCAGTTACACTACCTCGATGGGTCAAGTGGACTATGTGGTACTAGTCTCAAAGGAAAGGAAATACAACTTGTATCGAGGTGGGGGTACAATTACGTGATCTACAACTAGGGGTAATCATCTTAATCTAATTGAACAACTCAACTACCAGGTTCTAACTACAAGACACACAATTCAAAATTCAAGATTACAACTATAACTTTAGCAAACTATATATCCTATCATAGAATACAATCACTTGGTCTATAATTAGAGGTATCAGATGGCACGAATTGAAAGATGAAGAGAAGAAACGTAATCAGTCGTCGCACACTAGCGAGTGCTATGGTTGCAGAGGAGCAATGTATGAAATTAAAATAAAGGGCTCTAGATAGCATCATGGTTCTCTAAGGGAGTGGTATGCTAGTTGCTATGTTCGAGGCATGATCAAGAAAAAAGTGTTCTATACATTGCTCTTGGCTTTCTAAGGCACTGTCTGCTTATCTCAAGACAAGAATCTAAATTTATAGTTCTCCAATACTTATCTAACTGCGAAGGTTAGGTTCAGTCCTAACATTCGATCTCGGATTTCTATTGGTTCCTCAAGATTGGGGTCAAACATTATGGTAAACTTCTAGCTAACACTAGTAGTGTCTATACTACTCTCAAGTCTTCATAATATATCAGGGGGTAATGGTAAACCAATTCTAGAGATAAGGAATTCTAGGGTTTACTAGATATTCTAAACTGAGTGGTGTGTCAACACTCTGGTTGTACCCTTAATAGGGATGTTACCCTACTTATCATCTAGCGACAGGGACTTCTATATTCTAGGAGGGGGCTATACTCAAGGAATTATCAGGGAAGTACAGGAATCAAGCAGGATACAATTATTCGAATAGAACAGATAGGAGGAAGATGAATCATAGTCAAATGTGGATGAGATCCTATACTCTAATCCTATTTGCAGGCTTGCTCGGTACAGTAACGTAACCGAAACAATATGCTCTCGACCTGCATGGGCCACCACAAAAATATGTCATGCCCCAGTCCCAAAATACGTAGGACTAGGAACACGTAAGCATGCCAGCCGCATGGATATGGCAACTCCAATATATGGAAACCAAACCCATACGTACGCTGTAATATGAATATAAAATCCACAAGTGGTATAAACATATGTCACAAGTCACAGGGTACAATCTAAATCTCATCCACAGAAAATCAATATAAATGAATAACCAGCATCTATATAACTAGATCTCAATATAAGTATCTAAGGATGATAGTTGGATGGAAACAAATCCACTACCAACTCGAATGTAAGAGCAAATACAAAATAAGTACAACACAACAACACCATATAAGAATACCAGCTAGCAATCACGGGCTCGAAGAGAGGACATCCACGAAACATATATAATCATCCAAATCTACGCTCCTGTAAACACTCAAGAACAGATACACCTGGCAGAGGACCAGGTCCTCAGAGGGACGTAACAAGATACAGAAAAACGAGCCAACTTGAATACAGTAAACATGCATATAATTTAAAAATAAATAAGTACGCTGTACAAGACAATCTATATGAATGCAAATGAGGACAACTTTTCGACGTATGGGCAAGGGTAGGCTACTCGATCTAATCCTCACAACTCATACGCTCGTCAGTGGACATCATCAGCCGACATACCTCTGGGGTAGCGACCCTCGGACTCCATCAATCGACATACCTCGGGGGTAGCGACCATCGGACACGACCACCATAGTGCGTGCTAGTTACTATGGTTTACCAGAGTGGTTAAAAGCCCATACGCCTAATGATTGTCCTCGATGATACTAAGTGCCATGTGTGTGTCAACATATCTAATAAATAGTAATGACTGGAAGAAAACTACACATGCAAGAAATATACCGAAATGTAATAAATATACAGAAATATACTAAGCATGCAAAATACTGTAAGCAATTTGGCAAGGTATCTTGCATATTCTAAAAAGGATGAAGTCCCAACTCAAGGCGTCTTCCGATCTACCCGTCACATAAATTAAACAAGTTAGGTTACAAAAGTGGGTGAATAGTTTTCGCTATTTTAATCTATTTTAACTATGAATAAAATAACCTAAATTAGTATTTTAATCTTATTATAATCTGATTTTATTGTTAAGCTCTAATTTTGGTCCAAAGAAATTCAACTTTAAGGATGTGTGATCTGTGGCGCACAAATCGAGGCAATCCGTTGACCAAAAAGTCAACCGACTCAAATCCTGGATTTGGGTATGGAGTCCTATATATTTCAATGCTACATGAATACTGGAATAGACGGTTTCATAAAATCACAAGTCGGTAAAGAGTTATGTCCACAAGGACGCACAGATGATAATTTTCGGTAGTTTCCTATTTACGTCTACGTTGCACAAATTTTACAGTAGATTAAACTTATATTTTAAATTCTGGAAAAATATGCATGAAGTTATTTATAATGGTGGATGATTAAACTTATATTTTACAGTAGATTAAACAAATTTTACGTTGGACGAAAAAGAGAGTAATTTGGGGAAGAAAAATATGAAGGATGAGGTATTTATAATGGTGGACACTACTTAATTAAATACTACTAGGATTGGTTAATTTGGATAGGATTATGATGAATTTAAATAAGGATAGGATATGCATGAAGTTGCTTTCCTAGTAGGTTCATGATTTTAATTAATTTAAAATAGAGTTTGAATTTATCTTAATAATTTATAATCTTAAATATAATTAAAGATAATACAAATAATTTATAAAATCTTATTAATATATATTAACACTAAATTAGCATCTATCTAATATTCAGACTATATATATCCAAATAAATCCTAAATAATTTTAAAAATCTAAATAAATTTCTTAAATTTCTAAATAAATTACAGAAAAATATAATTAAATATTTTAAACAAAAATAAATATTTGATAGGAACAACATGCAAGTATGGTCGTATAGTAAATCATAGAAGTCCTAGAAATTTATGTTTCCTAAGTTTTAATTACCAAAAATTCTAGAAAAATCTCCAAAAATCTAAAATAACCTAAAATAATTCTAAATAAATATCTATATAAGTAAATATATCAAGAAATATATTTTCTAATTAACTAAGAGAATACTCTAAAAAAAATTAATATCTATAATAAATATAATAATATAAAATACACACAAAATATCTATTTTTGGTGAGGGGGTTTACAGGCTGAAAAGCCATGACACAAATATTTATACTTATAAAGATTTATACTTATAAAGATTTATTTATAAAGATTAGAAAGATTTATACTTATAAAGATTTATACTTATAAAGATTTTAAAAAAGTTATAAAGATTTATACTTATATTTATTTATAGTTAAAAAGTTATATAAAGATTTATACTTATAAAGATGTATATTTATAAAAAAAAGGTTATAAATATTTAAAAAAAAATTAACTTATTAATATTTAGATTTCAATTTATACTTAAAGTTTTATAAATATTGACATAAAGAAATCAAATAAAATTTTCTTACTTAATATCTATATAAATTATACATCTTGAATTCAAATAAAGAAATCAACTTATAAATCTTTACAAGGAAGCTAAGCATATAATATTTAAGAAATCAAATAATTTTTTCTTACTTAATGTTTATATAATTTTTTAAATAAATTATAATAAATAATTATAATAAATAATTATAACAAATAAGTTATAAATTTTAAATTATACAAAAATAACTTAGTGTCACGCCCAGTCCCAAAATACGTAGGAGTAGGACACGTAAGCATGCCAACCGTATGGGTATGGCAACTCCAATATATGGAAACCAAAATCCACACGTACGCTGTAATGTGAATATCAAATCCACATGTGGTATAAATCTAACACAAGTCACAGGGTATAATCTAAATCTCATCCACAAAAATTAAATATATATAAATAACCAGTATCTATGAAACTAGATCTCAATAAGAAGTATTTAAGGATGATAGTTGGGTGGAAACAAATCCACTACCAACTAGAATATAAAAGTAAATACAATATAAGTACAACACAACAAACACAATATAAGAATATCAACTAACGACCACGGGGCTCGAAGAAAAGACATCATCAAAACATATGTAACCATCCAAATCTGCGCTCCTGTGAATACTCAAGAACATCGACACCTGGAAGGGCCAGGTCCTCAGAGGGACATAACAAGATACATAAAAGCATGCCAATAAAGTACTGAAATAAATATCCAATGGGTCGCCTAACCGTCTAAGTGAATGCAGTTTAAGAACAGCTTTCTCCATAAGTGGGCTATCTGGCTGAAAACTGGGATTGGCATGGTTCTCTTGGAGATCCAGTGGCCTAAAAAGCATGTCGTCTTTTGAACGCCAGAGGCCGCCTGATAATATATAATATATAGTGGTCATCACCACCCGTATCTCCGGCGGAGAATCCGGGCGCACAATAGGAAAAGTGCAAAGGAGCCCAAATACGGTACTTGTTGTTCTCCCCACCCCATGCTCTAAGCATATCACATCCATGACACAATTTGGTTCATAGCCTATCTTTAGTACCCTAGCCCAATCCTGCAACCAAACAAGGACAAGGATTGGACCACCGTACTACAATAGGCTATGTCCATGGACTTCTAATAACTGCTAAGTCTTCTAGCATAAAAAGTTTCTATCAGCAGTCATCCTTAACGCACGGCCCATACGTACAGGAGGCCAGACCTGTCACGCAGTCCGTGATCTATATGAGACTCACACTCGTGTAACAACTATGTCACTCCCCAGTCCCAAAAATACGTAGGACTAGGACACGTAAGCATGCCAGCCGTATGGATATGGCAACTCCAATATATGGAAACCAAAATCCACACGTACGCTGTAATATGAATATCAATCCACAAGTGGTATAACATATGTCACAAGTCACAGGGTATAATCTAAAGCTCATCCACGAAAATCAAATATAAATAAATAACCAGTATCTATGAAACTAGATATCAATATAAGTATCTAAGGATGATAGTTGGATGAAAACAAATCCACTACCAACTCGAAGGTAAAGGTACAACACAATAAACACAATATAAGAATACCAGCTAATAATTATAGGGCTCGGAGAGAAGACATCCACGAAACATATATAACCATCCAAATTTGCGCTCCTGCAAATACTCAAGAACAGATACACCTGGCAGGGGACCAGGTCCTCAGAGGGACGTAACAAGATACAGAAAAGCAAGCCAATTTGAATACAGTAAACATGCATATTATTTGAAAATAAATAAGTATGATGTACAAGACAATCTATATGAATGCAAATGAGGACAATTTTTCGAGTATAGGCAAGGGTAGGCTACTCGATCTAAGCCTCACAACTGACACACCCGCTAGTGGACATCAGAAATCATCATACTTCGGGGGTAGTGACTAGCGCGACTCTATAGAAATTGATATACCTCGGGGGTAGCGACCAGTGCGACACACGCCCGTAGTGCGAACATATACTACGGTTTACCAGAGTGGTTAAAAGCCTATACGCCTAATGATTGTCCTCTCATGATACTAGGTGCCATGTATGTGTCAACATATCTAATACATAGTAATGACTGAAAAAAAACTACCCATGCAAGAAATATACAGAAATACAATAAATATATAGAAATATACTAAGCATGCAAAATACTGTAAACAATTTGGTAAGGTAACTTGCCTGGTAAGAAAGCTGCAAGGTATACTGTCCAGAAGTTAAGCACACAGGATCAGAAGCCACGACCTCAGAAAAAATGTCCCCGGCTGCTGAAATAGATATCACCAACGTTCCCATAATAAGCAAAATAGCTAAAAAGAACTTCCTTTTCGTCAAATTTGGACACAGGGGCAAAATGGTAATTTCGGATAAAAGTGGGGTCCACGTGTGGCCCACTCTGCACCGAAAAGAGTGCCAAAGGTAACAATCTCTAAATAGGATAAGTTATAGGTCAAACAACTTTAGATGTCAATACGAACCCAACGGTATGTCCAAATGTGGATTCCGATGGGCCGAACACAATTTTGTCCAAAAAGTCAACCGTAGGGCCCGCCAATTGGCGACTTGGTCAACTATCTCAGAATTGCATAAAATTTGGGTCACAGGACCAGCGCTTTATCACGAGTTCAGTGGCACAAGTTTTGTCACAATCTGACGAGCGTGCACAAAATGCGCGCAACTTTCGCAAAAGTTGCGACACGGGATTTGTCCGCAGATACAGGCTGATTCCGGAGCGCACACGCCTCCGAATCAGTTTTTACGAACTTTTACGTGTCCGGTTACACTACATGCACCGTTTCGTACACTTGGTACATGGCAGGATGGTCCCGTTTGGCGGGGTGCGCTCTATTTCACAACTTTTAGAAATCTAAAAAAGTGGGTTCGCGGGGTTTTCCAACGAATTTAATTCTACCTACAACAGTTAATAATCTATGGTTATTTAACAGAAATTAAACTAGGTCAAGTGGTCTACGCATACCAAAAATAATTATCGAATTCGGATCTCTGTGATAGGAGATACAAACTCGGAAGCATGGGTGATCACCGCAGTTTTCTGCGATCCCATAATTTGGTCTATTTCTGCCAACCTTGACGCTGTTTTCGCCTATGGTTATGCGTTGTTCAAGGTCTGCTATCACACAAATATGTAAGAGGGTTAAGGGGTGAGCATACCGGTGAAGACGGGGTGGCGTTTGGTTGAGCGAGGCGACGGAAAACAACTCCGGAACACAGGTACCTCGCTGCGGAATTCTGCAGTGCGTGGGGTCGCGGTCGTCGGGGTCGGTTTGGACGGCCTGGCGGGGTTCTCCGGCTGCGGTGGCAGCGCTCTCTAGGTCTAGATGGAAAGAGGAAGGGTTTGGATGATTTAGGTTTAGGATTTTATTTAAAACAAGTTAATATATATATATATATATATATATATATATATATATATTATATATATGAGAGAGAATAAGGGGGGTGATCGGCTAACGTGGGGGTGCTGTTGGTTTAAAAAAAGTGGCTCACAAAGCAAGGGAGGGTCTGTTGCTTAATTTGTTGGCAAGGGTTGCTGCAATTTGCAAGCGGCTGCTACTTGGTTTGCATGGGAATTGGTTAGGAGCACAGTGGTTAATAGTTATTAATAATATATTTTTATTTTTTTTCCATTTCCTTTCTTTTCTTTTCCTTTTTCTTTTATAAAAAACTCTTTAGATATATATGTGTGTGCGTGTGTGTGTGTGTGTATATATATATATATATATATATATATATATATATATATATATATACTCATAGAAAAATTCTAGATTATATTAATGCACACTATTAAGCTAGCAACTGCTCAAGGGGTCTCCTACATGAAATAAATTCCGAAAAATTTCTAATGGTCCCATAAATCTCCTAAATGCACATATATATATAAATACATAGAAAAATTCTAAAAATATATATTTGTGCACACCATTAAGCTAGCAAATGCCTAAAGGGTCTCCTACAAGAAATAAATTCTAAAAAATTCCTAATGGTCCCATATATCTCCTAAATGCACACACACACACACACACACACATATATATATATATATATATATATATATATACATAGAAAAGTTCTAAAAAAATATATTTGTGCACACCATTAAGCTAGCAACTGTCCAAAGGGTCTCATACATGAAATAAATTCAGAAAATTTTCTGATGGTCCCATAAATCCTCTAAGTGCACCAACACCTAAAATAAAAATTAATAAAAATCTATTTCTCCTAATTAGCCACTAATTACTACAATTAAATTAATAATTAATAATTAAAAGGGTATATATGATTTCTAGGAATAGGGGTTTTACATTCTACTCAATTTATAAAAATTTTGTCCTTGAAATTAAAATTAAGCCACGATAGAATGTCAAGGATGGTATAAGATTTACATTGTTTAAAATGCAAGGCCAGGTTTAAAGGGGTGGGCGATGTTGCGCGTTGCACATCCCGAAAATCATGGAAAAAATCCACATGAGCGAAAAATAGGTTTCTTCATGTGTCATATCCAATGGTGTGGACACCTAAATGTTCTTTTGCATAAAAGCGCCCAACAATTGGAAAATTGCACAAAGATGAGAATTGGATGATGGGCACGTCTAGGATAAGGGTGTGGAATTTGTAGGAAGGCAGTGGCTAGTGTAGTGCTCCAATTATCGAAGCACGGTAAGTGCGCTAAGTGATACAATATTGCAAAATTAAATAAAAATACCGTGTTCTATTTCTAACTGGATTCAATCTAGTCTTAGTCTCACTATCTTAGCCAAGTATGTCCAATTTTGGGTGAGGGGTTCACCCTCTACCGAACTTTAAAATTTATCCATCTATCACCTAAGGCTATACATTTAGGAAAACTATTCCTCAAATTATTTAATTATGTTATTCAATCCTCAAAATTTTAACACCAAACATATCACCTATGATATGCCCTTAATCAATTATAAAAGAGTCACTAAGTCATGTGATTAGCCTTATGGGTATATCTAGTACTATCAGTGTCAACTTATACCAGCACGAGGTTTCGTCTTTCCGAAATAAGGGAAGACAAAGAGCAATAGTAAAGAATTCAAGGTAAAGGTGATAGAATACAAATACGAGGTTCAAAGAGATTAAAGAATTCGAAAAGAGAGTTGTTAGGACAGTTATGGATTGAAATCATATTTTTGGTAATTTCCTATTTATATGCTCGTATCAGTACAGTAATGTAACCGATACGATGTGTCAGACATGTCTAGGGGCAAGTATATCCGTCTACTACCATATATCTCAATCCACGTAAAGTAGTCATGCGAAGAGCGAACCAAGCGCACTAAGGTTAGCTAGACCTTAATACACTGATTCTGATTAGGCAATTGTATCATTGTGTGCAACCAATAATACATATGTCATGAGCAAGCTCGACAAAAGAATAAGCTTGCAAAAACTAGGCTATAATAGCAGCATAAGTCAAGGTAGTACAGAAAATATAAGTACGCTAGATTATGATGAGAGAAGTTACAAAATAATTCCAGTTCTCAAAGAAGATAAGACTCTTACAATCTCTACAGTGGTCATACTAAATTCTTGTCTAAGTCGATAGTCAACCAAATAGGGGTATGGGCTTCGAAGCTCTACAGTCTGATGAAACATTATCTTCTTATGCTAGCACACAGTTAATGTCATTCAGCTACACTTCAATAATAGGGCAAAAGACTATGTGATACTAGGTTGTGAGGTATACTACCCAACTTATAATAATAAACTAATACTGTAATTGTCTTAAGGATACCGTAGAAACTCCTGTTAAGGTCTACGAGAAGGGGGTCTTGGTACTTATTAGGGTATTCTATTTCATTACATAGGTCATGGTCGTCCTAAGTCCTAGTCTTAGTGCAAGTGTCCATAGTAAGAATGGAACAATTACTGGCCTCAAGGGAAAGGGAACATAACTCGTATTGAGGTGGGGTACATATTACGCAATTTAAAACTAAGGGATAAGCACCAGGTCTCAATCTACAAGAATAACTTAAACCATCAAGTTCTAACTACTAAGCACACAATTTCAAAATTTAACATTAACAACTAGAATCCCAGCAACTATATGTCCTTAACACAGAATAAATCACCTGGCCTATAATCAGAAGTGTCAGATGGCACGAGTTGAAAGATGAAGAATAGAGAAACTAAATTTCGTCGTTGCGCAATTAGCGAGCGCTAAGGGTTCAGAGGAAAAAGTCATAAAACTAAAATGGAAAGACTCTGGACAATGTTATGGTTTCCTAAGGGAAGATGTTATGCAATTCTCTGTGTTTGAGGTACGTTCAAGGAAAATGTTATATTCATTCCCTTTGACCTCCTAGCTGCTGTCTACTAATAATAAGATAATGATCTAAGTTTATAGTTCTCCAATACTATATAACTATGAAGGTTAGGTTCAGTCCTAATTTTAAATTTTGGTTTTCTATTGGTTCCTCATTACTAGGGTCAAACGTTGTGGTAAAACTTCTAACTAACTCTAGTAGTGTCTATACTACTCTCAAGTCTTCCATAATACATCAAGGGGTAATGGTAAACCAATCTATAGATAAGGAATTCTAGAGATCACTAGATATTTTAACTTAGTGGTTTGTCAACACTCTAGTTGTACTCTTAATAGGAAGGTTACCCTACTTATCATCTAACAACAAGAACTTTTATATTCTAGGAGGGGGCTATCCTCAAGGAGCTATTTGGGAAGCACAAAAATCAAGCATGATACAATTATTCAAATAGAACAGATTAGAAGAACGCGAGTCATAGTCAATAGTGGATGAGATTCCTATATTCTAATCCTATTTGCAGGCTTGCTCGGTACAGTAATGTAACCGAGACAATATGCCCTCGACCTGCATGGGCTACCACAAAAATATGTCATGCCCCAGTCCCAAAAATACGTAGGACTAGGACACGTAAGCATGCCAGCCGTATGGATATGGCAACTCCAATATATGGAAACCAAAATCCACACGTACGCTGTAATATGAATATCAATCCACAAATGGTATAACATATGTCACAAGTCACAGGGTATAATTTAAAGCTCATCTACGAAAATCAAATATAAATAAATAACTAGTATCTATGAAACTAGATATCAATATAAGTATCTAAGGATGATAGTTGGATGGAAACAAATCCACTACCAACTCGAAGGTAAAGGTACAACACAATAAACACAATATAGGAATACCAGCTAACAATCATAGGGCTCGGAGAGAAGACATCCAAAATACTCAAGAACAGATACACCTGGCAGGGACCGGGTCCTTAGAGGGACGTAATAAGATACAAAAAAGCAAGCACAATTTGAATACAGTAAACATGCATATTATTGAAAATAAATAAGTACGATGTATAAGACAATCTATATGAACGCAAATGAGGGATAACTTTTCGACGTAATGGACAAGGGTAGGCTACTTGATCTAAGCCTCACAACTCACACACCCGCCAGTGGACATCAGAAATCGTCATACCTCGGGGGTAGCGACAAGCGCGACTCTATAGAAATTGACATACCTCGGGGGTAGCGACCAGCGCGACACATGCCCGTAGTGCGAACATATACTACGGTTTACCAGAAGTGGTTAAAAGCCCATACGCCTAATGATTGTCCTTCTCATGATACTAGGTGCCATGTGCGTGTAGTCAACATATCTAATACATAGTAATGACTGAAGGAAAACTACCCCATGCAAGAAATATACAAGAAATGTAATAAATATACAGAAATTATACTAAGCATGCAAAATACTATAAATAATTTGGCAAGGTATCCTTGCCTGGTAAGAAAGCTACAAGGTGTATTGTCCAGAAGTCAAGCACACAGGATCAGAAGCTACGGTCTCAGAATAAATGTCTCCGGATGCTGAAATAGATATCACCAACGTACCCAGAATAAGCAAAATAGCTAGAAAGCACTTCCATTTGGTCCAATTGGACACAAGGGCAAAACGGTAATTTTGGTTAAAACGGGGTCCACATTGTGGCCCACTTTTTGCACCAAAAATGTGCCAAGGGTAACAGTCTCTAAATGGGACAAATATAGGTCCAATAACTCTAAATGTCAATATGAAACCAATGGTATGTCCAAATATGGATTCGATGGGCCGAACACAATTTTGCCCAAAAAGTCAACCGTAGGGCCCGCAATTGGGCGACTTGGTCAACTGTCTCAGAATTGCGTGAAATTGGGTCAACAGGACCAGCGCTTTACCACGAGTCCAGTGGCGCAAGTTTCGTTGCAATCTGACGAGCGTGCACAAAATGCGCGCGACTTTCCGCAAAAGTTGCGACACGGGGTTTGTCCGCGGATTACGGGCTGATTACGGCGCTCGCACTACCGCGTCCGAATCAGTTTCTGCAAATTTTTACGTATCCCGGTTACGCTACGCGCATCATTCGGTACACTTGGTACACGGCAGGGTGGTCATGGTGTCCCGTTTGGCGGAGCGCGCGCTCCGTTTCACAACTTTTAGAAATCTGAAAAAGTAGGTTCGCGAGGTTCTCAATGAATTTAATTCTACTACAGCAGTTAATAATTTAGGGTTATTTAACAAAAATTAAAGCTAGGTCAAGTGGTCTACGTATACCAAAACGAATCATCGAATTCGGATCTCTGTGGTGGGAGATACGAACTCGGAAGCATGGGTGTGATCACCGCAGTTTTCTGCGATCCCAGAATTTGGTCTATTTCCGCCAACCTTGGCGCTGTTTTTTGCCTATGGTTACGCGTTGTTCGAGGTCTTGCTATCACACAGATATGGAAGAGGGTTAAGGGGTAAGCATACCGGTGAAGACGGGGGGTGACGTTTGGTTGAGCGAGGCGACGGAAAACAACTCCGGAACACAGGTACCTCGCTGTAAATTCTGCTTCAGTTGCGCGGGGTCACGGTCGTCGGGGTCCGGTTTGGACGGCGCCTGACGGGTTCTTCGGCTGCGGGTGGCGGCGCTCTCTAGGTCTAGATGGGAAGAGGAAGGGTTTGGATGATTTAGGTTTAGGGTTTTATTTAAAACAAGTTAATATATATATATATATATATATATATAAGAGAATGAGGGGGGTGATCGACTAACGTGGGGGTGCTGTTGGTTTAAAAAAAAGTGTGCTCACAAAGCAAGGGAGGGTCTGTTGCTTAATTTGTTGGCAAGGGTTGCTGCAATTTGCAAGCGGCTGCTACTTGGTTTGCATGGGAATTGGTTAGGAGCATAGTAGTTAATAGTTATTAATAATATTTTTTCTTTTTTCTTTTTTCCATTTCCTTTCTTTTCTTTTCCTTTTTCTTTTATAAAAAACTCTTTATATATATATATATATATATATATATATATATATATATATATATATATATATATATATATATATATATATATATATATATATATATATACACACATACATATATATATACACGTATATACTCATAGAAAAAATCTAGATTATATTAATGCACACTATTAAGCTAGCAACTGCTCAAGAGATCTCCTACATGAAATAAATTCTGAAAAATTTCTAATGGTCCCATAAATCCCCTAAATGCATATATATATATATATATATATATATATATATATATATATATATATATATATATATATAAATACATAGAAAAATTCTAAAAAAACATATTTGTGCACACCATTAAGCTAGCAACTGTCCAAAGGGTCTCCTACATGAAATAAATTCCAAAAAATTTCTAATGGTCCCATAGATCCCCTAAATGCACACATATATATATATAAATACATAGAAAAATTCTAAAAAAATATATTTGTGCACACCATTAAGCTAGCAACTGTCCAAAGGGTCTCCTACATGAAATAAATTCAGAAAAATTCCTGATGGTCCCATAAATCCCCTAAGTGCACCAACACCTAAAATAAAAATTAATAAAAATCTATTTCTCCTAATTAGCCACTAATTACTATAATTAAATTAATAATTAATAATTAAAAGGGTATATATGATTTCTAGAAATAGGGATTTTACAAACTGTGTCACGGCCAATGAACCTAATAATGCTACATGATAATGGGGTAGTCTCATAAACAAGGTCAATGCATATACATAAATAAAGATATATCACGACGACACCGTCGTTGTATCCAAGTTTCCTTGGACGCGCATTTTATATAACAGTTAAAATATATGAACAAAAGACAGAAAATAAAGATGCATGCAACATATGGAATATGAATAAAAGTACAATGGCAAGGTATACTTGCCTGGCAAGAAGCTACAAAATGTAACGTCCAGATATCAAACACCAAGAGTCAAAAATTATGGTCTCAGAAAAAGTATCTCCGGATGCTGAAATAAACATCACCAATGTTCCCAGAATAAGCGAAATGGCTAGAAAGCACTTCCCTTTCGTCCAATTTGGACACAGGGGCAAAACGGTAATTTCGGGTCAAAGTGGAGTCCACGTGTGGCCCACTTTGCACCAAAAAGCGTATCAGGGGAACTGTCTCTAAATAGGACAAATTATAGGTCAAATAAACTCTAAATGTTAGTACGAACCCAACGGTATGTCCAAATATGGATTCCGGTGAGCTGAACATAATTTCGCCCAAAAAGTCAACCGTAGGGCCCGCCAATTGGCGACTTGGTCAACTGTCTCAGAATTACGTGAAAATACGGTCACAGGACCAGCGCGATACCGCGAGTTCAGTGGCGCAAGTTTTGTCGTATTCTGACGAGCGTGCACAAAATGTCCAGGACTTTTGCAAAAGTTACGACACGGGGGATTTGTTGCAGATACGGGCTGATTCCGACGCGCACACGCGTCCAAATCAGTTTCTGCAAAATCTCACACATCCGGGTACACTGTGCGCACCTTTTGGTATACTTGGTACACGACGGGGCGGTCCCGTTTGGCGGAGCGCGCTCCGTATCACAATTTCTGGAATTTGAGAAAAAGCAGGTTTTCGGGGTTTTCTAACTGATTTAATTCTACACACAGCAAGTAATAAATTATTGTATTTGATAGAAAATAAACTAGGTCAAGTGGTCTTCGCATACCAAAAAGAAAAACCGAATTCGGATCTCTGTGGTGGAAGATACGAGTCCGTGAACATAGGTAGTTACTGTAGTTTTCTGCGATACCCAAAAGTTGTCATTTTCTATCAACTTGGGCGTTATTTTTGTCTAGGTTTATGCGTTGTTCGAGATAAACTAATGCACATATATTGAAGGGGGTTAAGTGAGGATCATACTGGTGAAGACGGGGTCAAGTTTGGCCAAGCGAGGAGACGGAAACGGGGCTTGAACACAGGTACTCTGCTGTTCAAAACTGCAGTGGGTTGCGCGGTTGATCGCGGTCGTCGGCGGGCGGTTGCTCGGCGGTCCAGGCGACGACGGGCTGACTGGAGGCGGCAGTCGCTAGGTCGAGGAGGATGGGGGAGAAGATATTTGGCATTAGGGTTTTACTAACTATTTATATAGAGAGAGGAAGAGAGCGGGGGGGGGGGGGTGCGAATACGTTCGCGGGATCGGATTAGGGGTCCACTGCTGCTGCTTTATATTTCCTTCGTGGGTCTTTAACGGGTTAGGAGATGGTAGGTTGTGGGTTGGTTAGCTTAGGATATGGGTTTGGGTTAGATTCGTTAAGGGTTTTTTTTTTTTTTTTTCTCTTTTCTTTTGTTTTCTATTTCTTTTCTAATTAAAACTATATATATATATATATATATATATATATATATATATATAAAGTTCTAGAAATTATATTAGTGCATACCATTAAGCTGTCAACTGTCCACAGGATCTCCTACATAAAATAAATTAGGAAAAATTCATAATGGCTCCATAAATCCCCTAAATGCACAAACACCTAAAATAAAAATCCAATAAATTTTATTTCCTCTATTTAGCCACTAATTACTATAATTAAATTAAATAATTAATTAAAAAAAGTTAATATGGTTTTTAGGATTAGGAGTTTTATATTCTACCCAACTTATAAAAATTTCGTCCTCGAAATTAAAACTAAGCCACGATAGAATGTCAATGATGGTATACGATAGAGATTTGCAGCTTATTCTGTACCTTCCTCCATTCTAACCTCCATGATTTTCTAATCGCCGTGGGGATGTTTGGAGGGCTAAATTTGCATCGTCTAAAATGCAAGGCTAGGTTTAAAGGAGTGGGCGATGTTGCGCGTTGCACATTCCGAAAATCATGGAAAAAATCCATATGAACGAAAAATATGTTTTTTCATGTGTCATGTCCAATGGTGTGGACACCTTGTATTTTTGCATAAAAGTGCCCAACAATTGGAAAATTGCACAAAAATAGAAATTAGATTAAATTAATTAAAATTAATGCGCAAGGTATTTTTGAATTAATTAGAAGTACATGGGAATAAAATTAGGTGGGACACAAGTATCATGGGCATAGAGGACTCAGAGTAGAATATTGTCAAAATTTGGGTCATACAAAAAGGATCAAGATTGTGTCTCCAATTTTGATTGGAACACACAAGGGCACAAAATTAGAATTATTTAGAATTAATAAATAACGTTCGCGACGAATGTTGTGCGACTAAAATATAGCACAAGGGAGCTTACTTACAAGTTACGCAAAGATCAAAATAGAAGGCGGACATGTCTAGGACAATAATGTAAAATTTGTAGGAAGGCAATGACTAGTGTAGTGCTCCAATGATCGAAGCAATGGTAATCGTACTCTAAGTGATGCAATGTTGGAATTAAATGAAAATACCGTATTCTATTTCTAATTGGGTTCAGACTAGCCTTAGTCTCACTATCTAAGCTAAGTAGGTCTAAATTTGGGTGAGGGGTTTACAATCCAGCCAACTTAAAATAATTTCGTCCTCAAAATTAAAATAAGACATAATTTGTTAATCCTTCATGTACATAAGGCAAGTCAATCGCAATCTCGTTGCGATAATTAAAATTCTAATCAAATCCATCGCAATCACTTCAAGGTTAAGCTAATCACTGTTCCAATCAAAATTCAACCTATTGTAATCTCTTCTCACTTTTTCAAATTATCAATATCCAAATTTAAATTAAATCCATATAACATCTTCAAGAATTAAATACGCATATAAATTTTACATCACGATCTCCAACTATCATAATCTCCTCTAGAAAACAATTCTAGTCCAATATTATTCCTATTTTCACTTATAAATTTTTATATTCTTTAAATTTTTAAATTCAATTCACATCCTCAAAATTTCAAATAGGTAATCCAATAATCAAATTTTAACTCTTAATTCAAATCATCAAATTGTAAAAAGTTTAAATTTAATCCACCAATGTTCAAGTCTAAAATTCTATATTTATCCTCAAAATTCAAATTGATGATTTACCTTCAATATTTAAAATTTAAATCATGTACTTAAGGTATAAATATTTGGTCCGACATATCAAGATTTCAAAATTCATTAAATACTCATCATCTAACTCCTTTTTCTAAAATTCTCCACGTTTAAAATGACTTGATCTCTCAATCTAATCCTACGTGATCACAATCTAAAAGAATTTAATCTCAAATTAACAATGCGACTTCTAACCAACTTAGAATTTACCCATCTATTATATAAGGCTATACGCTTAAGAAAAATATTTCTTAATTTAGTTACTCATGTCATTCAATCCTCAAAACTTTAACACCAATTATCATATATGATATGCCCTTAAACAATTATAAAGATAGTCACCAAATAATGCGGTTGGCCTATGGGGTTTATCTAGTACTATCAATGTAACAAACTTATACCAAGCACGAGGTTTCGTCTTTCCGAAGTAAGGGAAGACGGAAAACAATAATAAAGAGTTCAAGGGGGAGGTAATAGATTAGAAGTATGGGGATCAAGGCATTTTAAAGAATTCAAATGGAAATTGTCAAGGCAGTTGTGGATTGAAGTCATATTTTGGTAAATCCTATTCACATGCTCGTATCCGTACAGTTATGTAACTGATATGATCCGCTCAGACATATCTAGAGGGCAAGTATATTCGTCTACCGGTCAACTATATATCTCAATCAACGTAAAGTAGTATTGCGAAGGGTGAACCAAGCGCACTAAGGTTAGCTAGACCTTAATACACTAATTCTGATTAGACAATGTATTAGTGTGTCGACCCACTAATACATATGTCATGAACAAGCTCGATAAAAGAATAAGCTCACAAAAACTAGGCTATAATAGCGGCATCAGTCAAGGTAGTACATAAAATATAAATATGCTGGATCATGATGAAAGAAGGTACAAAATAATTCAATTTCACAAAAAGATAAGACTCTAAAATCTTACATTTGTCATACTAACTCCTTGTCTAAGTCGTTAGTCGACCAAATAAGGTATAGGCCTCTAAGTTCTACAGTCTGGATAAACATTATCTTCTTATGCTAGCATACAATTAATGTCATTCAATTATACTTCATTAAGGAGTCAAGAGGACCATGTGATACTAGGTTGTGCGACATACTATCCCACTTAGAAGTATAAACTAATGTTGTAACTGTCTAAAAGGGAATTCTACAAGGTAACCTTGCACTTGTAAATAGAGTAGAACTCTTATTAGGGTGCACAAGAAAAAGATCTTAGTACTTATGAGGGTCCCCTATTGCATTATATAGGTAATGGTCACCCTAAGTCTTAATCATAGTGTTCATAGAACAAGTGTCAATAGTAAGGATAGAAGAGTTACTGGCCTCAAGTGAAAAGGAGATATAACTTGTATTGAGGTGGGGGTACAAATCATGTGATTCAAAACTAATGGATAGTCATCAGGTCACAATCTACAAAAAGAACTTAAAAACTATCAAGTTCTAATTATCAAGCACAAAAATTTAAAATTTAAGATTACAACTATAATCCTAGCAAGCTATATGCCTTAAAATAGAATAAAATTACTCTGTCTACAATCAGAAGTGTCAGGTGGCACGAGTTGAAAGATGAAGAAAAGAAAAGCATAATGAGTCGTTGCACAAATAGCGAGCGCTAAGGTTTTCAGAGGAACAAGTCATGAAATAAAATAGAGAGGCTATTGATAATGTCAGGATTTCCTAAGGGAAGATGCTACGCTAATCTCTGTGTTTGAGGTATGATAAAGAAAATATTCTATGCATTGCTCTTAGCTTTCTAAGATACTGTCTACTAATCTCAAGACAAGAATCTAAATTTATAGTACTCCAATACTATCTAACTATGAAGGTTAGGTTCAGTCCTAATATTCAATTTTGGTTTTCCATTGGTTCCTCAATACTAGGGTCAAATATCATAAAATAAATTAGGTCAAGTGGTCTTCGCATACCAAAAAGAAAAACCGAATTCGGATCTCTGTGGTGGGAGATACGAGTCCGTGAACATAGGTAGTTACCGCAGTTTTCTGCGATACCCAAAAATTATTATTTTCTGTCAACTTGGGCGCTATTTTTGCCTAGATTTACGCATTATTCGAGATAAACTAATACACAGATATTGAAGGGGGTTAAGTGAGGATCATACCGGTGAAGACAGGGTCGAGTTTGGTCGAGCAAGGAGACGGAAAACGGGACTTGATTACAGGTACTTTGCTGTTCAAAACTGCAGTGGGTTGCGCGGTTGATCGCGGTCGTCGGCGGGCGGTTGCTCGACGGTCCAGGCCACGGCGGGCTGGCTGGAGGCGGCAGTCGCTAGGTCGAGGAGGATGGGGGAGAAGAGATTTGGCATTAGGGTTTTACTAACTATTTATATAGAGAGGAAGAGAGCGGGGGGGGGGGGGGGGGGCGAATACGTTCGCGGGATCGGATTAGGGGTCCGCTGCTGCTGCTTTATATTTCCTTCACGGGTCTTTAATGGGTTAGGAGATAGTGGGTTGTGGGTTGGTTAGCTTAGGATATGGGTTTGGGTTAGATTCGTTAAGGGTTTTGTTTTATTTGTTTCCTTTTTTTCTCTTTTCTTTTTCTTTTTCTTTTGTTTTCTATTTCTTTTCTAATTAAAACTATATATATATATATACCTAAAAATTTCTAGAAATTATATTAGTGCATACCATTAAGCTGTCAACTGTCCACAGGGTCTCCTACAAGAAATAAATTAGGAAAAATTCATAATGGCTCCATAAATTCCCTAAATGCACAAACACCTAAAATAAAAATCTAATAAATTCTATTTCCTCTATTTAGCCACTAATTATTATAATTAAATTAAATAATTAATTAAAAAAAAGTTAATACGGTTTTTAGGATTATGGGGTTTACACTTAGTAACAAAAAACCTATAAATTTTAAATTGAATTTATTAACTTATATATATATATATATATTATATAAAGATTTATACTTATAAAGATGTATACTTATAAAAAAAAGTTATAAATATTTTTTTAAAAATTAACTTATAAATATTTAAATTTTAATTTATACTTAAAGTTATATAAATATTGACATAAAGAAATCAAACAAAATTTTCTTACTTAATGTTTATATAAATTATACATCTTGAATTCATAAAGAAATCAACTTATAAATCTTTACAAGGAAGCTAAGCATATAATCTTTAAGAAATCAAATAATGTTTTCTTACTTAATGTTTATATAATTTTTTAAATAAATTCCAAAAAAAATTCTAAAAAAAAACTTATAAATTTTAAATTATACAAAAATAACTTAGTAAGAAAAAACCTATAAGTTTTAAATTAAATTTATTAACTTATATATATATATATATATATATATATATATATATATATATATATATATATATATATATATATATAAACAAAAATTAAAAAATTTAAAAAAAATGGGTCGAACCGGGCCGGCCCACTCTCTACACCGGCTTGGGCCAGGACCGACCCAAACCCGGTCAAACCGGGACTCCGGTCGGGCCGACCCATTATATACATCTTGACTTGCGTCCCACAATTTCAATTTCATGCATGAATATGTATTATGTTTAATCTTATATATATAAAAAAAATTCCTAAGTTCACAAATTGTCAAGAAAGGAAAATTTCCTCTATTATTATTAAAAATTTATATATAAATTAAAATTTAGAAAATTTATTGTAGCAAAATAAATTTATATTAAATTCATGCAAACGAAACAAGTTTGGATGATTTTGAAATAGAGACAGAGTCCGCCAACAGTGTTGGCGGAAAACAAAAAAAAACAAACACGTAGGCAAAAATACCAAAAGTGGACCCCACAAGTCCAAATTCCGCCACTATTGTTGGCTCAATTTGTGCAAGCACAAATTCTGGCCTTGTGGGGCCCACGGGTTTGTTTGGGTGGTTGGGTTTTGTTTGGTTGGTTTGGTTTGTTTGGTTTATTTTATTAGTTTGTTTTAATTAGTTATGTTTTTATTTTTATTTTATTTAGTTTAGTTTTGGAATTTGATTTAAAAAATATATTTTAACGAAATAAAACTAAAATAAATTAATTGTAAAGAAAAATTTAGAAATATTTTTTTTCGAAAATTTGCATCGAGAGCATCAAAATTTATATAAATTCCATCTAAAACATCAAAGTTTAAAAAATTACGAAAAAGCATGAAAACGTCCGTTGGACGTTTATATTTTTTAATATTATATTCCTATCGTTAATTTTTCTTTCGGTAATTTTACAAGTAAATTTTAAATATTCGAAAATAAAATTACCGAAAGTAAAATTTGGAGGTCGAAACATCATTTTTTTGCGATTCTAAAAATTTTAGAAGTTCGTCAAACGGTAAAATCGTTTATCCCGTAGTACTTTTCGATACGTTCATTTTGGCATAAACTGGACCTTGTTTCGATCTCTCAGTCAAAAGTTATGATACTTTAAAGTTTTAAATTTTATATTTTTGCCTGTAATGTAACGCCCCGCTCCGCGCCGGCGTTATATATCAAGGTGAGTGGGCAGAACTTCGTTCTCTGATTCTTGCACGCCTTAATAATAACCTGTATTTTTGCTTGCAATATTTTCTTAAGAGAATGATAGAACCTGTCTTGCATGTTAATGAACGAACTCACCTAGCTTGTCTTTGAATCAAGTCTGCTTAACGAGAATCCTGAATCGCCTGCTTAGAGTGCATGAACATGTTCACTATCGTCTATGCTTCGAGAGAACCATACTGTGCCTGAACGTGTTCAAGTGATAAGTCGGATTGCCCCGCAACAACGAGTATATTCTGATGGTTCCTCTCGTCTGCATACTAGAGTTTATTTGATAGTGTTCCATGCATTCGCACGCGGTCGGACAATGGCTTTTGGTGGAAAGCTGAACTGCATGCGTTCAAGCCACCATGGGTCACAGCTGCCATTAGCATCAGAGAAATGAGTCATTGGTATGCTGGACTAACCGCTACCGATCCTGAGTTACTCGGGGACCGCCCTGCATATAGCTAAGTCATTGTATTGGCTTGGATAGTGACTGCCCCTAAGAATGTGCATCGTGTGTCTAGCTTTGCATCAGACCCTCGAGTCGCACGAGACACGCTACGCACACCCTGAACATGAACGGTTTGCTTGCTTACATATTCAATATGAAACTCTGTTTCCAAACATGTTTCTAAACAAGTAAATCGACTCTGCTAGAACTGCATGAAACGAACCTAGGTAAAACTAGAAAGATCACAGTCCCGAAGACCCGGAATCCTGGTTTCGATTGTTGCCCCGAGAATGCTATCGTATAAGGGGGCATAATATATGGAACGAACGTGTGCCTTTGCTAAAGGAAACCCAAGTTGCCTCGCTTGTCCCGAACACTCAGTTGGCTAATGCATTGCATTGCAACAAGTCCCTTTCCGCTGCTTACTCGATTGATGCGATGATAGCCAACTATCAACTTAAACGATTGGCCTTGCACGGGCGCAACCCCAGGCCCGTGCGGCATCACGTCCCCCGAAAGCTCGAACGGGCCATTCGAATAGCTCCCCTTCCTCCCTCGCGCCCGCGGGACGGGCGCGGTGATTCGCGTCCGGCGCGCCGAGGCATGGTGATTCGTGCCCGGTTCGTTAAATCCCGGCCGCACGGGGCGGGGCAGGACGGAGCGGCGGCCCGGGCGGGGCCGGGGCGTGACATGTAACATGTGCATCTTGCTTCGGATAAATTTTTTTTTCTGCACGATTTGTGTTACTCTCGTCGAAAACATACAAATCGACTTATTGTTTAACAAAAAATGATTTCAAAACAAATAGTTATGGCCGCTCGAAGTCTGCTCGACGACAGACGTAATATTCTTACGGCAGATTTTTATTATTATTAATTTTTTTTAACGTCTGTTAACGACGAGAAAATTAACGATAGGAATATAATATTAAAAAATATAAACGCCCAACGGACGTTTTGATACTTTTTTCATAATTTTTTAAACTTTGATGCTTTAGATAAAATTTATACAAATTTTGATGCTCTGGATGCAAATTTTCAAAAAAAAAATCTAAAATTTTCTTTACAATTAATTTATTTTTATTTTATTTCGTTAAAATATATTTTCTTAAATCAAATTCCAAAACTAAACTAAATAAAAAAATAAAATATAACTAATTAAAACAAACTAATAATATAAACCAAACAAACCAACCAAACAAAACCAAACCTCCCAAACCAACCCGCGGGCCCCACAAGGCCAAATTCTGCCAACACTGTTGGCAGAATTTGGGCTTGTGGGGTCCACTTTTTGGCTTTTTTGCCTCCGTGTTTTTTGTTTTTGTTTTCCGCCAACACTTTTGGCGGACTCTGTCTCTATTTTAAAATTACCCAAACTTGTTTCGTTTTGCATGAATTTAATATAAATTTATTTAGCTATAGTAAATTTTCTTAAAAATTTATATAAAAATTTAAATTATATTAAAATAATTTTAATATATTTTAATTAGGACGTGTTATAGATATATTTTTATTTTTTGTATATATATGTGGTTTAAATACAATTTGAATATTGAATATATTTAATTAGAATTTTTTTTTAACAAATATGTTTATAAACGTTCTGATAGATAGAATTCTTTTAAGAATTTTAGATGAGGATATACATAACGATAGTTAGGATTTTAAGATTTCTAACATGTGATGATATACATACTACTTGGATTGGTCATTTTTAACCATTTTCAAGTCTCTTTGTAATTGTAGAGATAGAGATATCAAAATATGCTTAAATTAACTAAAAATAAAATATATAAATTACACATCTTCTCATTACCATAATTAATAATCATTACACACTTCTCTTTCTACTACCATAATTAATAATCATTAATAATTATACACTTCTGGCCGAAGTAAATGTTTACCGTCTAAAAAATAAATTTATTTTAAAATATTATACTATTTTAAAATAGATTTGCCATACAAATATAAATTTAAAAATAAAAAAAGTATAGATAAAAAATATTTACGTTCACGTGTGTGTATATATATATATATATATATATATATATATATATATATATATATATATATATATTATTCATCATCATCATCATCATCATCATAATATAATGAGACTTCAAAATGACTCAAAAGTGAGTCGTTTAAGCCGTATATATATATATATATATATATATATATATATCGTTGAGCTGAAGTCTAACCAAGGTCTTGGATGTTAAAGACCAAAGTGAGAAGGAGGAGATCGTTTAAGCGAAATATTGAAAGATTTTATTTAAATAACGATACTAAGTGATCGCTATAAGTTGGAGTACAGGAGAAAGTTGTAGAAGAAAAGATTACAAGAACTAAAAATAGCACACCTTCAACAATGGGGGACTTTTCCTATTTATACAAAATAAAAGCTTCAGAACGAAGAATCCAGCAAGGCCAGCTGTCTCTGCACTCAATGAAAAGAAAGCCACCTGTCTTCCACTAAGAGTTGTCAGATATTCTCTTTATGAAAAGAAAGGTGAAGAAGACGTCCACTGAAAAAGCAAAATATGCTGTATGGTAATAATGCTGGTAACGTCACCATCATGCAACAGTTGAGTGGATAACCCACTAACCAAAAGTTGTCAAAAGTCATCCTCAGAACATGTGATAAAAGAAGGATGGGTCCTACTAAAGTAAATAATTACTCATCATCAATAGGAGCCAAAATAGTCTGATAGAAATTATCAGTTGACATATCGTCCAGATTAGTATCCGAAGCAGTGCTAGAAATATCCATGTCAAAATTGGCATCAATTGTCACGCCCCGATCTCCCGCAGGCAATCGGCCGTTCCCGCTAGGCGGGAATCACCCTCGCCAGCGCTCCCGCGGAACGATCGCTTAACGCATCCGGGCGTGATGCCGCACGAGCGTGAGCCACGCCTGTGCAAGGCCATGGTTCATTGGCTGGCGGCAAGAGTTCTAAGCCACAGAGTCGCACAGATTATCCGAGTGCAGCGGTGTTTAGGAACGCATAGCGATCGGTAACAGGTTCACTGAGTCGACAATATAGCGGAAGCATCGAAACAAGTAAAGTAATCTCTTTATTGATATGAACTTATGTTACAGGCGGCGTATAGCCGAGATTACAAGTCGCTCAAGCCTCTCTCTCTGAAACAGTAAAAGCGTGCCAAGTGGCTACAACTGTGGAATGAATGTACAGGCGATGGTCAGGCGATGTTCACAACTTATGTCTTGTATATGTGCTTCAGTCCCGGACGCACCGTTGCAAGGCTTCAGAGGAAACTCCTGGCCTTAGCACGCACGAAGGAGGCGTCCGCACCGAACGAGGTTCTCCCGCACCCTGCATACAAACTGGTGGATTATCAGTACATTGAATGCACTGGTGGGGAAGTTACTCGCCCGCTCGACAAATCCAAGCACGTAATACAGGTTCCGTGCACAACTATTAAGTTGTCTTTCTAGTTGCCTTAGGATCAGTTTCATGCAAACGTTGAATAGCCTAACGTGTCGGGCAGTGCGCCGTGCGATGTTTGAGGAAACACGGCGAGACTTACCAACTTACCATCTCCTTCCCTGTCCAAGGCAAACATTGAGGCAAACAGTATAAATTCGAGCAGAGGCATGTATAAACATTCAGGAGGCAAGCATATGCAAACAAGAGTATTTATTTCAAGATCGTTCAGGTGTTTAGTGCTCTTGATGCGATACGTGCCTCGCACGCGGATAGCCGCTAAGCGAGGATGAATTGTTTATCTTTCGTTTACAAGCAAGCATGCAATAAGTTTATCACAAGGCGATCACTGGCGTATGCCATAATGGACGATATAGTCTTTGACGAGATGGGTTGCAACAAAGAACAAGAGGCGCTGCAAGCCATTCCGCCGAACAAGAGACAAAGAACAATATGTCTCGCCCGGACCGGGTCGATGCCAGTGCCCCAGCATCGCCCGCGAGACCGTTACCCTGTGCACTGGTTGTCCATGATCGAACGGGGCCTTGGTTGGGGCAACAAGAGTACAAGATAAGAGTACAAGACAAGAGGCAAGCTGTTGAGGCAACAATAGTACAAGACAAGATGCTTTGCCTGTTTCGTTGTTCAGTGACTGTCTTTTGCCTTGATGCAATTCTCCTAGGGCGGAGATTGCCTTGGTGACCTAGCGGTCCCGAATACTTGCAGGTTCGTTCAGGCACGGAATGACTACGTAGTAGTCTCCCGGGGTTTGGATAAAAATACGGTAATAATCAAGCAGACAAGCATGCGTTTCTAGGTACATAAGCAGGCACGTTGCTCGGGCCCGAAGGTAGTCCGAGAGATGAAACCGTTAAGGGACTTAGCATGCGAGGGTCTGAACATAAGTAGTATTTCAATTTCCATGTTCTAGCAAGCAATACAAGTTGAGATTATTCCCTTAGCTAGGTGCGTTGGATTTATTAGCATGCAGGGGGTGATTCACCTAGCGACTAGCATGAATATTCCAGATTTTATGTGTGCTGGCTAAGCAAAGACAAGTTCACCGTAGCCACCCACCTTAGCGATGATTCGCCTCGGTAGAGCGATACGTCTGAGCGAGCCTCTGAAAGTCCAAGCCGGATTCCTGTAGGGACAAGTCTGGATATTCTTTGCTTCTTGATTGAGGCAAAGCGGGTCGGGATAGCTGCACGATTGCCGTTTGAGACGGCAGTCCGCTTGAGCGGAACAGGGTGTTACATTAATTGTGCTTTCAAGAACTGAAGACACTTCTTCTTTAATTCTTTTGCTGAAATCTTATGATTCTTTCTGATCAGAGAGTCCTTTAATTTAGTGATGGTATTATCACCAAAGATTTCACTTTGGACGCGTTTGTCCAATTTACTTTCATTTTCTTTGATGGAAGCAATAATTTCTACCAACTTATCTTTTTCATCTATTCTCTGCCACCATTTCACAAAGAATTTACGAGACGGAATAGAAATATTATTGGAGTTGATTTCACAATTGACAGTCCAACAAAAAATATACGAGATCTGGAATTGTACATAGAAATATAATGTACTATCCCCCCAAAAAGATGGTCGTCTTGGCATCGTTGATACAATAGAATCCACTGAGAGAATTGTTCCTGCATGAGATTAGAAATAATATCCAGAGTAGCTCCTAGTTTCAGCCACCAGTAAAAAAACCAGGAGGGTATTTCGTTCTGAAGAATTTCAGGACAAATACGGATGAACCAATAATAAGTTTGTTGGGAATTCTCACAATAGAGAAAGTTATAAAATGCCTGTATATAATCCCAATAATTATAGCTGCAGACAACCACTTTATCCTAGAAGAGCTGTTGTTCTCTGTTAGGATGAAGACCCCAAGTCTGTGGTGTAAGAATATTTTTGATGATTACCTTGCTTTAAGCCACTTCCAAAGAATGCGGTTTAGCAAAATGTTCAACTGTTATAGATTTAGTGGTAATCAAAATACCTTCATAAATATTAACAGGTTTATCCGTAACCGGAATAAAATTGTTCTCTAGATATCTTTTATGAAGTTTCCATGGATCCTTCATAAGAGAAATATTATTCTTATCGAGTTTAATAATTTTCTCAAAATTTAATTTTTCAAAGAAGATGGACTCAACTTTCATTACTTCTTTGTATAAAATAGTATTGGCATCACCAGAAATAACTGGTTGCTTGCCCTTGGCATTAGAGGAGTTGGATCTAGCTTCAGTGGGCGGCATATTGCCAATAACCTTTTGGAATCCAAAAGAGTCTTGAGGACGTAACGTCCCCTTTGACTTGCCTTGTCCTCTAGCGTGACTGACATCTTGCTGCAAAAATTCACGAGTTAGGAAATCAAGAAGGAAATTATTTTTCCATTAATAAATTTAATGTCAAAATCAAATATAGCTAATTCAGCTTGCCATATAGCAAAAATTTGCTTGGAAGCAAGATTATTCACATTTTTCTGTAAAATAGATTTAGCATAACTGAAATCTATTCCAAGTAAGAATTTTTTATTTAATAAATTATTTTAAAATTTATGAATACATTTAATAATAGAAAGAAGTTCTTTCTTTATAGTAGAATAATTTATTTGAGTATTATCCCATTTACCAGAATGGTATCTAACAAGGATAGCATGATCTTTGTTTTTGGGATCTATCTGTTTGAGTATACTACCATATCCAATAGTGCTGGCATTAATTAATATCAGAATAATTAAGATGAAATAATAATCAACAAGTCTCAATAAAAGTCTTGGGCAACAACCCGATAATGAGTTTGATACAACAGTTCAATAAACAGGAATATGAGTCTAACAACAGAAATGACTGAGTATATATAAAGCAGATACTCAAGAGAAATCCTCTGGCATCACCTCGTCCTCTAGTGCTGGTACTACTCCAATGTTTGCTCCTGTCCCGTATACCTCAGGGTAAATCTCCTCTGCTATACTTGGGGACATAATCCGGATTTTAGGTCCTCAGGGGACATAGCAAGGTACAAGAATAACTCAAGCCAAATAAATACAGTATATAAAAATGTATCAATATGGTAAACTATATAACCAGCTAAGTGATATGCAAAATGAGAGCATCACTAGAACTCAGGATGAGACCACTACAAGCTCTATGTCGGGGAGCCGGGTAGCAGTAATATCACGTAATGTGCCTAGCTCTAATGTAGAGTTTACGGCCTCACAATAATAAATATATATATAAAATTAGCCTGTAGCCTGTGTGTCTCTCCCCACCCAATATAATCACACGTCTCATGTCCACGACGTCTCATGTCCATTACACGCAAGATCATATCTAATGCAGCAAGTCATATGATAGCTATGCACATATATAAAGTCTATGTCACGAATCCTGTAGCCTATACATAATCATCATGAATGAATTAGGAAGATTCTGTCTCATGAATAGTATCAAGTGTCCTATGGTATGACGTACTTGATAATACAAGCACGAAAATGTATAGGATCGCGATATCAATCTCTAGGTGATGTTATACGACTCCGCGTACGGCGTCGACACCCGAATCTTATTCGGACGCTAAGCAATATCACACGATCCTAGGTTGAACAGATACATCATATAAATAAATCAAAAGAATATTATGTAGTAAGTACTGCAAGATTGGCAAGGTACACTTGCTTGGGATTTGGATTCCAACAGTTGCTCCGGTCACAGCAAGATCTTCAGGTACTCCTCCGGATGTTAAAATAGACATTACCATCATATTCAGAAGATATAAAATAGCTAAAATTGCCTATCCATAAGTCCAATTTGGACACAGGGGCAAACTTGACAGTTTTTGGTCAAAGTGGGGTCCACATATGGCCCACTTCGCACCGAAAAATGTGCCAGCGACAAAGTTCTTCAAATTTGTTAAACTTAGTATCCACAAGTCCAGAACGACGATATGAACCCAAAGGAATTCCGATGAGCCGATCACAAAATCGCCCGTCAAGTGGAACCGTGGGGCCCACAATACGAGATTTTGTCAACGTTCTCAGAATCGAACCAAACTTGGGTCACAGGACCAGCGTAACGCTACGAATCCGATGGCACAAGTTTTGTTGCGAAATAACGAGCACACACGAAGTTACAACGAGTTTCAGAACAGGTCCGATATGGGGCAATTTCGATGCATACGCGTTGATTATGGTGAGCACGCACATCCAAATCAACTTCTGCGAAATCCCACACGTCCGTATTGACGGTGCGTGTCATGCCACAGTTTCAAAATATCGAGGGACTAGACACGTGGCAATGGCCAGCAGCACACACCGATGGGCAACCCAATTTAATGGACCCATCGGGATGCACTTAAGCTGTAGTACAACAATAAGGGTATACTAATCTTATCCACAGAATAAATACATCAATATCAACAAAAGGAAATAAAACATCATCCAGTCACAAGTAAATAAACTCAGGAAATAACCCGATAATAAGTCTGTTATAATTGTTTATTTAAACAAGAAATAAAAGAGTTTTAATAGCAACAAGACTGAGCATAGAAGAAACATATACTCAAGAGAAATCTTCTGCAATCACTTCGTCCTCGTTTCCTGGTTCTGCTCCTGCTATTGCTCCGGTCCCGTAAACCTCGGGATAGATCTCGTCTGCTAATCCTGGAGACATAATCCAGATCCAGGTCCCCAGGGGACATAGCAAGGTACAGATAATACAATCCAAAATAAATGCAGTGCAGAAATAAATAAAATAATAGGGTAAACTATATAACCAGCTAAGTGATATGCAAGTTGAGAGCATCACTAAAACTCAGGCTGAGACCACTACAAGCTCTGTGTCTAGGAGCCTGTAGCAGAGTTACTATATATTTTACTATGTAATTTACTATGTAGTATATATATAAAATCAGCCTGTAGCCTGTGTGTCTCTCCCCACCCAATGTAATCACACGTCTCATGTCCATGATGCCTCATGTCCATGTCACGTAAGATCATATCTAATGCAGCAAGTCATATAATGTCTATGAATATAATATCTATGTCATAAATCCTGCAACCTACAGAGAATTACCTTGAATATTTCAGGAAGATTCTGTCACATGAATAGTGTCAAGTGTCATGAGTTATGATGTACTTGATAATGCAAGCACGAGAATGTAAAGGGTCACGATATCCATCTCTAGGTAACGTTACACAACTCCGCGTACGGTGTTGGCACCCGACTATTAATCGGACGGTAAGTAAGTCACACGGTCCTAGGTTAAGCATGCACAACAATATAAATAAATCAAGAAAATATGTAACAAAACTGCATTGTTGGCAAGGTACACTTGCTTGGGGTTCTGACTCCAACTGTAGCTCTGGCAGCAGCAAAATTTGCAAGTACTTCTTCGGTTGCTGAAATAAACATCACCATCAGATTCAGAAAATATCAAATAGCTAGAAATGTCTGTTCTTAAGTCCAATTTGGACACAAGGTCAAAAATCACAGTTTCTGGTCAAAGCGGGATCCACATGTGGACCGCTTCACACCAAAAAAATATGTCAGAACCAATGGTCTCCAAATTCGTCCAACTTAGTGTCAACAAGTCCAGAACGATGATACAAACCCAACGGAACTTCCAGAACTAGATTCTGATGAGCCGATCACAAAATCGCCCGTCAAGTGGAGCCGTGGGGCCCACGATACGCAATTTTGTCAACGTTCTCAGAATCGAACCAAACTTGGGTCACAGGACCAGCGTATTGCTACGAGTCAGATGGTGCAAGTTTCGTTTCGATCCGACGTGTGTACAAAAAGTTACGACGTATTCCAGAACAGACGGATACGGGGCGTTGTCGGCAGATACGCGTTGATTCCGGTATGCACGCACATCCAAATCAACTTATGCGAAATCTCGCACGTCCGTATCAACGGTGCGCACCTTTTGGTGAAGACCGCACGCGACCAAGTCATCCCATTTGGCGGGGCGTACTCAGTTCCAGGGGAAAACAGCGTATTGTTTTTCCTGTTTTTGGATCGTGGTTTGCGATTGCCACAGGACGCGATACACCGAGCGGGTTGTACGGGCATCGAGAGGGTTACACAGCCTACGTGTCATAACTGACGGAACAAAAAACGGAGTAACGAGGAGAGAGAACGGGTTACCTGAACGGGGCTACGCAGAACGGGGTTTCTTCGTGTTCGTGAGGCGACACGACACAACTGCACAGTGCTGCTGTGTCCGGGTTCTGCTGTGTCCGAGTCAGAGTTCAGGCGGAGACTCATCGAAGCTTCGCCCTGGCGGCTCAGGGTTTCTTCGGAAGAGAATGTAAAACCCCCTTCCTAGAAAATCGTATATACCCTTTATTTATTAATTATTAATTAAATTATAGTAATTAGGTCCAAATAGGAGAAATAGATTTTTTATAATTTTTATGTTAGGTGTTCGGGCACTTAGAGGACTTATGTGACCATCAGGAATTTTTTAGAATTTATTCCATGTAGGGGACCCCTTGAGCAGTTGCTAGCCTAACGATGTGCAATACCCTATCCTATAAATTTTCTTATGAGTATATATATATGTATATACAAATATATATGTATATATATATTTTATAAAGAAAGAAAGGAAAAGAAAAGAATTAAATAAGTATACAATAATAATAACATAATAATAATAATGGTAGTAATGAAAGCAACTTGCTTCATAGTTGCTCCTTAGCAACTTGCCCATTAGTTGACCGCCCACTATCCCGTATGTTGCTGCAGCAACTTCCCAGAAGGAAACCCGCCGACCCTTTACTTCAAACCCGCGGACCTTGATCCATCTCTCTCTCCTAATATATATAGTATATATATATATATAATAGCTCTCTAAAACCCTAACCTAGAAACTCCAGACTTCCTCTTCCCATCTAGAGCCGTCACCGCAGCCAGAAAAGCCTCCCCAAGCCATCCAACCATCCCGTCGACGCCGACATCGCGAACTGCAGTCTCCCACTCGAGGCACCTTCGCTCCGGCGTGATTTTCCGTCGACTCGCTCGACCAAACGCTGTTCCATTTTTATAGGTTTGATCTTCCCTTAACCCTCTCCAATACTTGTTTTATAGTCAACCTCGGATAACGTGTGCCCCTAGGTAAAAAACAGCGCCCAAGTCAGCGCGAGCAGACAGAATTATGCAATCGCAGAATTCCAGAATGACCACCCATATTGCCGAGTTCGTATCTCCCACCACAGAGATCCGAATTCGGTGATTCTTTTTGATACCTGTAGATTACATGACCTAGTTTATTTTCCGTATAATAACTTTGTGCTATTAGTTGTTGTGGACAAAATTGTATTCGTCACAAAACTGCGCGCACCCACTTTTTCCGGTTTTCTAAAAGTTGGAGATCGGAGCGCGCCCCGCCAAACGGGACCGCCCCGCCGTGTGCCAAGTGTACTGAATGGTGCACGCAGCATAATCGGACCCGTAAATATTCGTGGGGACTGATTTGGACGCGTGTGCGCGCCGAAATCAGGCAGTATCCGCGAACACGTTCCTTGTCGCCACTTTTGTGGAACTCGCGCGTATTTTGTGCACGCTTGTCAGATTGCGACGAAACTTGTGCCACTGGACTCATGGTAACACGCTGGTCCTGTGACCCAATTTTCACACATTTCTGAGACGGTTGACCAGATCGCCAATTGGCGGGCCCCACAGTTGACTTTTGGACCAAATTATGTTCGGCTCATCGGAATCCAAATTTGGACATACCATTGGGATCGTATTGACATTTAGAATTGTTTGACCCATAGTTTGTCCCATTTAGAGACTGTTACCCTTGGCACGCTTTTCGGTGCAAAGTGGACCACACGTGGAACTCGCTTTGGCCCGGAAATGACCTTTTTGCCCCTGTGTCCAAATTGGACGTAAGGTCAGGCATTTCTAGCAGTTTGACATCTTCTGAGACTGTTGGTGATATTTATTACATCTTTCGGAGTAGTACCTACCGGATCCACCGATACCAGGACGACAGTTGATATTCAAACATCAGGCAAGTGTACCTTGCCATCTCTGCAGTATTGTTACCTATTTTTCTTACTTCATATATTTACTGTGCATGCTTAACCTAGGACCGTTTGACATACTTAGCGTCCGATTATCAGTCGGGTGCCAACATCGTACGCGGTGTTGGGTAATGTCATCTAGATATGGACATACGTGACACTTTATCTTCTCGTACTTGTCTTACCAAGTACACTTTGACCCAGGATACTGGACACTGATCATGAGACAGGATCTTCCCAAGATGTTCGAGGTGATTCTGTATAGGACTTGGCATAGATTCTATATTCTAGATATATTATGACTTGTGCATTAGTTATGACCCCGCTGACATGGACGTGAGACGTTATGTTCATGATTTGCGTGGTTACATTGGGTGGGGAGAGACACACAGACTACAGGCTGATTATATATATACACCCCTACTATTGTGAGGCCAAGACTCTGAAGCCCGAGCTTGGCCCATTACTCATTATTACTGCTACTACTGGCTCCCCTACACAGAGCTTGTAGTATGCTTCAGCCTGAGTTCTAGTGCTACTCTCATCTTGTATATCACTTAGCTGGTTATTTTAGTATTCCCTTATTGTTCCATCTATTGCTGGATAGATTCACAGGCTACAGGTTGATTATGTTATGCCGGCTACTCAGTATCCCGCTGAGCTAGACCACCTCTTGACACCACTACTACCGGCTCCCCTACACAGGGATTGTAGTTGTTTCAACCTGAGTACTATTGATATTCTCTCTTGCATTTATACAGATGTTACATACTCACCCTGCTTATCTCATTATTTGCTGCACTGTTTATATTCTGGCTTGTATTATTTTCTGTACCTTGCTATGTCCCCTGAGGACCTGGATATGGATTTTGTCCCCAGATTTTGCAGACCAGGTTTACCCCGAGGTTTACGGGACCGCAGCAGGAGGAGCCGATCCAGGAGCCGTACCACCATCTGAGGACGAGGTCTTAGCTGAAGACTTCTCTTGAGCATCCATGTTCATGCTCAGTTTTATTTATTATTTCAGTCTTTTATTTCTGGTCTGTGGAACCATTGTACTAGATATTTATCGGGTTATTTCCGAAGTACTTTGTGAGACTTGCTGATGATTTACATTCCTTATTTATTCTGTGGATCATATTTTATATCTTGTGTGGATGGGATTAGTTGTGCCATGATTGTCGTAGACTTATTTTACAGCTTAAGTATGCCCTGATGGATCCATTATATTGGGTTGGTCCATCGGTGCGTACTGCTGGCCATTGCCACGTGTCTAGTCCCAAGGTATTTTGGGACTGGGGCGTGACATAGTTTTTGTGGTGGCCCATGCAGGTCTACGACAAAATTGTTCGGTTTCTACTTAGGAACTGAACCAGCCTGCCCTAAGAATAGGATAAGTTATAGGATCTCATCCATTAATTGAACCATTCTTGAACTCTATATCGAACTCGAATTTGTTACTTGATTTGCATCCTGTGTTGACTCCTATGAGCGTTCTTATAGTTTATCTTTTGGTTGCAGAGAAATGGATCCCAGGAACGGAGACGAGATTCCTTTGGATACACCATACGACGCTGTGGTTACTTATGGAGATGGAGTGACTCCTGGAAGTGGAGGACAAGCATCGCAGAGCGATCAAACCGGTCAGCCTAATCCAAGGTTCCGGAGAGATGACATCCCACCTCCACCACAGTTCACTCCCCAGATGCCAGCTTTCCCGCCAGGACAAGCCATGGACGGGCAACAGATGTTCCAGATGATGTATGCTATGATGCAAGCACAGCAACAGATTCAGCAAGAAGCACAACGTCAGGAGGCCGAGCATCTGAGAACCAGCCTGGTATCCGCATTGGAGCAGGCAAATCCACCAGCGAGGCGATCGACGACGGGATCTATCACCGACTTCCGTCAGCTCAAGCCTCGTACTTTTTCTGGTAAAGAGGGACCAACAGAAGTTCATGAATGGCTCACAAACATTCAGCATCAGTTGGAAGCCACAGAACTTCCGAGAGAGAAGTGGATGACTGCAGTCAGAATGCAGTTAACGGAGAATGCACATCACTGGTGGTTAGCAGAGGAGATGAGGCTCGGGCAGGACCGAGTCACCTGGGAAGAGTTCTCCAGACTCTTCAAAGAAATGTACATTCTGGCAGTTGCACGATCAGAGCTCAGAGACAAGTTCTACCGCCTTATCCAAGGCAGCATGACAGTGGAGGAATACAACGCGAAGTTTATACGCCTCAGTCGCTTTGCCCCAACCTTGATTTTGACCGAGGAAGAGAAGGCTGAGAAGTTCTTTGATGGGCTGAAGTTTGAGCTTCAGAGATTGATTGGCTCAGTCGCACCTACATCTTATACCGACGTTCTCGCAGCAGCCCGACGCATGGAGTGCGTCACCAGAAGGGAGTCGACCCTGAAGAGGCATATCACATCAGCACCATCGAGGACAGGACATGGGGAAGCAGCAAAATAGACCCAGAGGAGTATGCTAGAGAGGACAGCATACAGGGCCATATCTCTCCCTATTTGTCACCACTGCGGCAAGATAGGTCACATTGAGAGAGAATGCAGACGCAAGTTGGGACTCTTCCTGGCTTGTGGGTCCAACCAGCATCAGACCAGAGATTGCACCGAGCGCAGAGAGGGAGCACCGAGATTAGCTTTGCCTGCACCATGACCAGCTTACCCGGCAGCAGGAGCACAGCAGGCAGGAGTTGGAGGCGTCAGGCCACCAGCCCCAGGAGGGAACCAGCAGAGACCACCCCTGGCACCACAGACAGCTTTATTCCAGCAGGCTCAGCAGCAGCGAGGCCAAGCACAGGGGCGAGGACAGGCATTCACTTTAGCTGTTGAGGAGGAGGCTACAGCAGGCGAGGTCATCGCAGGTACTATTTTAGTAGCTTCATTACCAGCTGTAGCATTATTTGATTCTGGAGCATCGCATTCATTTATAGCAGCTAGCTTTGTAGCCACCCATAGAGTAGCTACCGCACCCCTTCCGAAGATGAAGAGAATTCTTACGGGAGGTAGAATTATTCTGGTTGGTGACGTCTGTAGATCATGTTCTGTAGTCGTTTGTGGCCGAGAAATGCGAGCGCAGTTTCTGATATTTTCTATGCCGGATTATGATGTCGTACTTGGTATGGACTGGTTAAGTCAGTACCATGCGACTTTTGATTGCCGACTTGGGCGGGTTATATTTAGACCGCCTGGACATCCAGAATTTGAGTTTCTCCGAGGAGCAGTAGAGCAAGGAGCTCAGCCTACTCTTAGGGTACTATCTGTAGAAGGGGAGACATGTTTCCCAAGAGTCATATCAGAATTTGTGGATGTATTTCCCGATGATCTTCCAGGTTTACCGCCTGATCGGGAAATAGAATTCACAATAGACTTAACTCCAGGAGCAGAGCCAATCACTTCAACAGTTTATCGGCTAGCACCCAAGGAGTTAGTGGAGTTGAAAGCACAGGTTGATGATCTTTTGGAGAAGGGTTTCATTCGGCCCAGTGTTTTACCTTGGGGAGCATCCATATTATTTGTGCCAAAGAAGGATGGAACAGTACGGTTGTGCATTGATTACAGGGCCCTAAATGCTGTAACCATCAAGAACAGGTATCCCTTACCACGCATTGATGATCTATTCGATCAACTGAGTGGTGCAAGGGTATTCTCAAAGATTGACCTTAGATCCGGCTATCATCAGATCAAAGTAAGGAAGGAAGACATCCCGAAGACAGCTTTCAGGACAAAGTATGGGCATTATGAGTTCTTGGTGATGCCGTTTGGTTTAACCAACGCGCCAGCAGTGTTTATGAGCTTAATGAACAGGGTCTTTCATCAGTTCTTGGATAAATTCGTAGTGGTGTTCATAGACGACATTCTCATATATTCCAAGAGCTCTGAAGAGCACGAGGAGCATCTCAGAATCGTGTTGGAGACCTTGAGGCAGGAAAAGTTATATGCTAAACTTAGTAAGTGTGAGTTCTGTATGGACAAAGTGCCTTTCTTGGGACACATCATATCAGAAGAAGGACTTTCAGTAGATCCAGAGAAAGTTGCGACAATAGAGACTTGGCCTACACCCACATCAGTTGCAGAGGTGAGAAGTTTTCTCGGACTTGCGGGATATTACCGAAGGTTTGTAGAGAATTTCTCGAGGATTGCAGAACCGATGATGAAGCTGACACGTAAGGACCAGGAGTTTATATGGACAGAAGACTGCCAGAAGGCTTTTGAAGAACTGAAGAGAAGATTAACAACAGCACCTATCTTGACTCTTCCTTCAGGGTCAGGAGGTTTTGTGGTTTACAGTGATGCATCAGGCAGTGGACTAGGATGTGTTTTGATGCAACATGGCAAAGTCATTGCTTATGCGTCGAGACAGTTGAAGGTCCACGAGAAGAACTACCCAACACATGATCTGGAGCTAGCAGCAGTGATATTTGCGTTAAAGATATGGAGGCACTATCTTTATGGAGAAAGGGTAGAAATCTTTACTGATCACAAGAGTCTGAAGTATGTGTATACTCAGAAGGAGCTTAACATGAGACAGAGATGCTGGCTGGAACTGATGGTGGATTTTGACATCGAACTGCAGTATCATCCGGGAAAGGCGAATGTTGTTACAGACGCACTCAGCAGGAAGCCTACGGCTTATTTCTTGACGATGCAGCCCGAGTTATTGAGAGATTTACAGGAGCTACAGATAGAGGTCGTCTTACCGGGACAGACTGGATTGATGGCTAATCTTGAGATTCAGTCATCACTCGTAGAGAAGATTAAAGAGGCATTGCCCACCGATGCTAGATTCCGAAGACTCAAAGAAAGGACAGAAGCCGGCATGCAGACAGGACTTCGCATCCACGAAGACGGGACATTGAGGTTTGGAAATCGCTTGTATGTTCCAAATGGAGAATTGAGACATGAGTTAATGACCGAAGCACATAGCTCTATGTACTCTGTTCACCCAGGAGGAACCAAGATGTATCGGGACTTGAGACAGTATTACTGGTGGCATGGAATGAAGAGAGAGATAGCTCGCTTTGTAGCTAAATGTCTGGTATGTCAACAAGTGAAGGCGGAGCACCAGAGGACAGCAGGATTATTGCAACCACTTCCGATTCCAGAGTGGAAGTGGGAGCACATCACTTTGGACTTCGTCACGGGTTTTCCCAAGAGTCCAAGTGGGAGAGATGCAGTGTGGGTAATAGTGGACCGACTCACCAAGTCAGCCCATTTTATACCTTTTAGAGTGGGTCAGTCTACAGAAGCTTTAGCTGATTTATATATGAGGCAGATCGTGAGATTGCACGGCATACCAGTCAGCATTGTATCGGACAGAGATTCGCGCTTCACATCGCACTTTTAGAGGAGCATGCAAGAGAGTCTTGGTACTCGTCTGAAGTTCAGTACATCTTACCACCCGCAGACAGATGGACAGTCGGAGCGTACTATTCAGACCTTGGAGGACATGTTGAGGGCTTGCATGTTAGACTTTGGAGGATCATGGGAGGACCACCTACATCTTGTAGAGTTTTCTTACAACAATGGCTATCAAGCGAGTATTCAGATAGCTCCGTTTGAAGCATTGTATGGGAGAAAATGTAGGTCTCCTGTGTGTTGGAGTGACGTGGGAGAACGTCAGATTCTGGGACCCGAGTTGGTGGTCAACACCGTAGAGACAGTCAAGAAGATTCAGGGACACTTGCGAGCAGCGCAAGACAGGCAGAAGCAGTGGGCAGACCTTCATCGTCGACCCTTGGAGTTCAAAGAGGGCGATCACGTCTTCTTGAGGATATCACCGACCAGAGGCACCATCCGATTCGGAGGGCGCGACAAGTTGAGTCCAAGGTATATTGGACCATTTGACGTGCTCGAGAGAGTTGGAGAGGTGGCATATCGACTTGCGCTACCACCTTCACTGGAGGGAGTACATGACGTATTCCATGTGTCACAGCTCAGGCGATATGTGGCAGACAGCAGTCATGTCCTCGACCATTCAGAGATCACCATTGGGCCGAACTTGTCATACCAAGAGCAACCCGTGGGAATCCTTGATCGTCGAGAGAAGGTATTGAGGAACCAGTCTATTCCCTTGGTTCGCGTAGCATGGAGGCATGGCGCGCCAGGAGAATCAACTTGGGAGCACGAGGATGACATGCGCAAGCGTTTTCCGAACCTATTCGCAGACCAAGGTATGAATTTACATTGTTAATTTATATCTTATACCATCCTTGCATTCTATCGTGGCTTAATTTTAATTTCGAGGACGAAATTTTTACAAGTTGGGTAGAATGTAAAACTCCCTTCCTAGAAAATCGTATATACCCTTTATTTATTAATTATTAATTAAATTGTAGTAATTAGATCCAAATAGGAGAAATAGATTTTTTATAATTTTTATGTTAGGTGTTCGGGCACTTAGAGGACTTATGTGACCATCAGAAATTTTTCGGAATTTATTCCATGTAGGGGACCCCTTGAGCAGTTGCTAGCCTAACGATGTGCAATACCCTATCCTATAAATTTTTTTATGAGTATATATATATGTATATACAAATATATATGTATATATATATTTTATAAAGAAAGAAAGGAAAAGAAAAGAATTAAATAAGTATACAATAATAATAACATAATAATAATAATGGTAGTAATGAAAGCAACTTGCTTCATAGTTGCTCCTTAGCAACTTGCCCATTAGTTGACCGCCCACTATCCCGTATGTTGCTGCAGCAACTTCCCAGGAGGAAACCCGCCGACCCTTTACTTCAAACCCGCGGACCTTGATCCATCTCTCTCTCCTAATATATATAGTATATATATATATAATAGCTCTCTAAAACCCTAACCTAGAAACTCCAGACTTTCTCTTCCCATCTAGAGCCGTCACCGCAGCCAGAAAAGCCTCCCCAAGCCATCCAACCATCCCGTCGACGCCGACATCGCGAACTGCAGTCTCCCACTCGAGGCACCTTCGCTCCGGCGTGATTTTCCGTCGACTCGCTCGACCAAACGCTGTTCCGTTTTCATAGGTTTGATCTTCCCTTAACCCTCTCCAATACTTGTTTTATAGTCAACCTCGGATAACGTGTGTCCCTAGGTGAAAAACAGCGCCCAAGTCAGCGCGAGCAGACAGAATTCTGCAATCGCAGAATTCCAGAATGACCACCCATATTGCCGAGTTCGTATCTCCCACCACAGAGATCCGAATTCGGTGATTCTTTTTGATACCTGTAGATTACATGACCTAGTTTATTTTCTGTATAATAACTTTATGCTATTAGTTGTTGTGGACAAAATTGTATTCGTCACAAAACTGCGCGCACCCACTTTTTTCGGTTTTCTAAAAGTTGGAGATCGGAGCGCGCCCCGCCAAACGGGACCGCCCCGCCGTGTGCCAAGTGTACTGAATGGTGCACGCAGCATAATCGGACCCGTAAAAATTTGTGGAAACTGATTTGGACGCGTGTGTGCGCCGAAATCAGGCCGTATCCGCGAACACGTTCCGTGTCGCCACTTTTATAGAACTCGCGCGTATTTTGTGCACGCTTGTCAGATTGCGACGAAACTTGTGCCACTGGACTCGTGGTAACACGCTGGTCCTGTGACCCAATTTTCACGCATTTCTGAGACGGTTGACCAGATCGCCAATTGGCGGGCCCCACAGTTGACTTTTGGACCAAATTATGTTCGGCTCATCGGAATCCAAATTTGGACATACCGTTGGGATCGTATTGACATTTAGAATTGTTTGACCCATAGTTTGTCCCATTTAGAGACTGTTACCCTCGATACGCTTTTCGGTGCAAAGTGGGCCACACGTGGAACTCGCTTTGGCCCGGAAATGACCTTTTTGCCCCTGTGTCCAAATTGGACGTAAGGTCAGGCATTTCTAGCAGTTTGACATCTTCTGAGACTGTTGGTGATATTTATTACAGCTTTCGGAGTAGTACCTACCGGATCCACCGATACCAGGACGACAGTTGATATTCAAACATCAGGCAAGTGTACCTTGCCATCTCTGCAGTATTGTTACCTATTTTTCTTACTTGATATATTTACTGTGCATGCTTAACCTAGGACCGTTTGACATACTTAGCGTCCGATTATCAGTCGGGTGCCAACATCGTACGCGGTGTTGGGTAATGTCATCTCGATATGGACATACGTGACACTTTATCTTCTCGTACTTGTCTTACCAAGTACACTTTGACCCAGGACACTGGATACTGATCATGAGACAGGATCTTCCCGAGATGTTCGAGGTGATTCTGTATAGGACTTGGCATAGATTCTATATTCTAGATACATTATGACTTGTGCATTAGTTATGACCCCGCTGACATGGACGTGAGACGTTATGTTCATGATTTGCGTGGTTACATTGGGTGGGGAGAGACACACAGACTACAGACTGATTATATATATACACCCCTACTATTGTGAGGCCAAGACTCTGAAGCCCGAGCTTGGCCCATTACTCATTATTACTGCTACTACTGGCTCCCCTACACAGAGCTTGTAGTATGCTTCAGCCTGAGTTCTAGTGCTGCTCTCATCTTGCATATCACTTAGCTGGTTATTTTAGTATTCCCTTATTGTTCCATCTATTGCTGGATAGATTCACAGGCTACAGGTTGATTATGTTATGCCGGCTACTCAGTATCCCGCTGAGCTAGACCACCTCTTGACACCACTACTACCGGCTCCCCTACACAGGGATTGTAGTTGTTTCAACCTGAGTACTATTGATATTCTCTCTTGCATTTATACAGATGTTACATACTCACCCTGCTTATCTCATTATTTGCTGCATTGTTTATATTATGGCTTGTATTATTTTTTGTACCTTGCTATGTCCCCTGAGGACCTGGATATGGATTTTGTCCCCAGATTTTGCAGACCAGGTTTACCCCGAGGTTTACGGGACCGCAGCAGGAGGAGCTGATCCAGGAGCCGTACCACCATCTGAGGACGAGGTCTTAGCTGAAGACTTCTCTTGAGCATCCATGTTCATGCTCAGTTTATTTATTATTTTAGTCTTTTATTTCTGGTCTGTGGAACCATTGTACTAGATATTTATCGGGTTGTTCCCAAAGTACTTTGTGAGACTTGCTGATGATTTACATTCCTTATTTATTCTGTGGATCATATTTTATATCTTGTGTGGATGGGATTAGTTGTGCCATGATTGTCGTAGACTTGTTTTACAGCTTAAGTATGCCCTGATGGATCCATTATATTGGGTTGGTCCATCGGTGCGTACTGCTGGCCATTGCCACGTGTCTAGTCCCAAGGTATTTTGGGACTGGGGCGTGACATAGTTTTTGTGGTGGCCCATGCAGGTCTACGACAAAATTGTTCGGTTTCCACTTAGGAACTGAACCAGCCTGCCCTAAGAATAGGATAAATTATAGGATCTCATCCATTAATTGAACCATTCTTGAACTCTATATCGAACTCGAATTTGTTACTTGATTTGCATCCTGTGTTGACTCCTATGAGCGTTCTTATAGTTTATCTTTTGGTTGCAGAGAAATGGATCCCAGGAACGGAGACGAGATTTCTTTGGATACACCACACGACGCTGTGGTTACTTATGGAGATGGAGTGACTCCTGGAAGTGGAGGACAAGCATCGCAGAGCGATCAAACCGGTCAGCCTAATCCAAGGTTCCGGAGAGATGACATCCCACCTCTACCACAGTTCACTCCCCAGATGCCAGCTTTCCCGCCAGGACAAGCCATGGATGGGCAACAGATGTTCCAGATGATGTATGCTATGATGCAAGCACAGCAACAGATTCAGCAAGAAGCACAACGTCAGGAGGCCGAGAATCTGAGAACCATCCTGGTATCCGCATTGGAGCAGGCAAATCCACCAGCGAGGCGATCGGCGACGGGATCTATCACCGACTTCCGTCAGCTCAAGCCTCGTACTTTTTCTGGTAAAGAGGGACCAACAAAAGTTCATGAATGGCTCACAAATATTCAGCATCAGTTGGAAGCCACAGAACTTCCGAGAGAGAAGTGGATGACTGCAGTCAGAATGCAGTTAACGGAGAATGCACATCACTGGTGGTTAGCAGAGGAGATGAGGCTCGGGCAGGACCGAGTCACCTGGGAAGAGTTCTCCAGACTCTTTAAAGAAATGTATATTCCGGCAGTTGCACGATCAGAGCTCAGAGACAAGTTCCACCGCCTTATCCAAGGCAGCATGACAGTGGAGGAATACAACGCGGAGTTTATACGCCTCAGTCGCTTTGCCCCAACCTTGATTTCGACCGAGGAAGAGAAGGCTGAGAAGTTCTTTGATGGGCTGAAGTTCGAGCTTCAGAGATTAATTGGCTCAGTCGCACCTACATCTTATACCGACGTTCTCGCAGCAGCCCGACGCATGGAGCGCGTCACCAGAAGGGAGTCGACCCTGAAGAGGCATATCACATCAGCACCATCGAGGACAGGACATGGGGAAGCAGCAAAATGGACCCAGAGGAGTATGCAAGAGAGGACATCACACAGGGCCATATCTCTCCCTACTTGTCACCACTGCGGCAAGATAGGTCACATTGAGAGAGAATGCAGACGCAAGTTGGGACTCTGCCTGGCTTGTGGGTCCAACCAGCATCAGACCAGAGATTGCACCGAGCGCAGAGAGGGAGCACCGAGATTAGCTTTGCCTGCACCACGACCAGCTTACCCGACAGCAGGAGCACAGCAGGCAGGAGTTGGAGGCGTCAGGCCACCAGCCCCAGGAGGGAACCAGCAGAGACCACCCTTGGCACCATAGGCAGCTTTATTCCAGCAGGCTCAGCAGCAGCGAGGCCAAGCACAGGGGCGAGGACAGGCATTCACTTTAGCTGTTGAGGAGGAGGCTACAGCAGGCGAGGTCATCGCAGGTACTATTTTAGTAGCTTTATTACCAGCTGTAGCATTATTTGATTCTGGAGCATTGTATTCATTTATAGCAGCTAGCTTTGTAGCCACCCATAGAGTAGCTACCGCACCCCTTCCGAAGATGAAGAGAATTCTTACGGGAGGTGGAATTATTCCGGTTAGTGACGTCTGTAGATCATGTTCTGTAGTCGTTTGTGGCCGAGAAATACGAGCGCAGTTTCTGATATTTTCTATGCCGGATTATGATGTCGTACTTGGTATGGACTGGTTAAGTCAGTACCATGCGACTCTTGATTGCCGACTTGGGCGGGTTATATTTAGACCGCCTGGACATCCAGAATTTGAGTTTCTCCGAGGAGCAGTAGAGCAAGAAGCTCAGCCTACTCTTAGGGTACTATCTGTAGAAGGGGAGACAGGTTACCCAAGAGTCATATCAGAATTTGTGGATGTATTTCCCGATGATCTTCCAGGTTTACCGCCTGATCGAAAAATAGAATTCACAATAGACTTAACTCCAGGAGCAGAGCCAATCACTTCAACAGTTTATCGGCTAGCACCCAAGGAGTTAGTGGAGTTGAAAGCACAGGTTGATGATCTTTTGGAGAAGGGTTTCATTCGGCCCAGTGTTTCACCTTGGGGAGCATCCATATTATTTGTGCCAAAGAAGGATGGAACAGTACAGTTGTGCATTGATTACAGGGCCCTAAATGCTGTAACCATCAAGAACAGGTATCCCTTACCACGCATTGATGATCTATTCGATCAACTGAGTGGTACAAGGGTATTCTCAAAGATTGACCTTAGATCCGTCTATCATCAGATCAAAGTAAGGAAGGAAGACATCCCGAAGACAGCTTTCAGGACGAAGTATGGGCATTATGAGTTCTTGGTGATGCCGTTTGGTTTAACCAACGCGCCAGCAGTGTTTATGAGCTTAATGAACAGGATCTTTCATCAGTTCTTGGATAAATTCGTAGTGGTGTTCATAGACGACATTCTCATATATTCCAAGAGCTCTGAAGAGCACGAGGAGCATCTCAGAATCGTGCTGGAGACCTTGAGGCAGGAAAAGTTATATGTTAAACTTAGTAAGTGTGAGTTCTGTATGGACAAAGTGCCTTTCTTGGGATACATCATATCAGGAGAAGGACTTTCAGTAGATCCAGAGAAAGTTGCGGCAATAGAGACTTGGCCTACACCCACATCAGTTGCAGAGGTGAGAAGTTTTCTCGGACTTGCGGGATATTATCGAAGGTTTGTAGAGAATTTCTCGAGGATTGCAGAACCGATGATGAAGCTGACACGTAAGGACCAGGAGTTTATATGGACAGAAGACTGCCAGAAGGCTTTTGAAGAACTAAAGAGAAGATTAACAACAGCACCTATCTTGACTCTTCCTTCAGGGTCAGGAGGTTTTGTGGTTTACAGTGATGCATCAGGCAGTGGACTAGGATGTGTTTTGATGCAACATGGCAAAGTCATTGCTTATGCGTCGAGACAGTTGAAGGTCCACGAGAAGAACTACCCAACACATGATCTGGAGCTAGCAGCAGTGATATTTGCGTTAAAGATATGGAGGCACTATCTTTATGGAGAAAGGGTAGAAATCTTTACTGATCACAAGAGTCTGAAGTATGTGTATACTCAGAAGGAGCTTAACATGAGACAGAGACGCTGGCTGGAACTGATGGTGGATTTTGACATCGAACTGCAGTATCATCCGGGAAAGGCGAATGTTGTTGCAGACGCACTCAGCAGGAAGCCTACGGCTTATTTCTTGACGATGCAGCCCGAGTTATTGAGAGATTTACAGGAGCTACAGATAGAGGTCGTCTTTCAAAATACCTTGGTTTTAATTACAGAAAAATCCCAGAAAATTGTGAAAAATCTATTTTAAAAATTTCTGAAAAATCAGGGGGTTTACAATCTACCCCCCTTAAGAGGATTGCGTCCTCGCAATCAAAGAATAACCGGTCAATAGAGATGACACAGTTGCAACCACTTGTTCGAAGCATATCACGATCAAGGAGAATCAAGGTTGAGGGTTTTGAGAAGAACATATAGGAAAAATTATTTTCCTAAGCATTAAAAGTTATGCAATCTCCCGTATGAAAGAGATCTAGAAGAATACAGTTTTGAAAACTAGGTTATCACTTAAAAACATACTAGGTTATCATTATAAAATATTCTAGGTTATTGATTATTTGCAAGTTCAAAATTACTAGGTTAAGGCTGAGGTCACGAACCAACAGGCACGAACTAAAGCAAATCTAGAAGCAGATAACTATAAAAACTTACGCGCATTAGCTACTCCACGAGTCTGCGCGTCCTCCAAGGTCATCACGAAAGCTTGTACGCGTCCTTGCAGTGGTGCCCTCTTTTGTTGCTGGGTCTGCTGGAAAAGTGCTGTTTGTGGTGCCAAGGGTGGCCTCGGCTGATACCCTCCTGGGGCTGGTGGTCTGACTTCTCCACTTCCCGTTTGTGGTACTCCCAATGCTGGATAGAATGGCCTTGGTGCTGGTAAAGCTTGTCTGTTTAACATTAGTCCTCCCTCTCAATGCTGAGGACAATCCTTGGCTAAGTGTTGATTGGTTTCGCAAATCAAGCATAGTCCTAACTTGCGTTTGCAGTCCCTCTCAATATGGCCTACCTTGCCACAGTATTGACATGTAGGTAGTATCTGTGGAGGGGCTCTGGGTGGCTGGTGCAGGTGAGGTCTCTTTGCAGCTTCTTCTTGTGGTGCTCTGGCTGATGTGGAAGACCGTTTCAGACTGGTCTCTCTCCTGGTGATGCGTTCCATGCGTCGGGCTGCAGCAAGAACGTCCGAGTAAGAGGTAGGTGCGACGGATCCAATTAGTCTCTGTAGTTCGAAGTTTAGTCCGTCAAAGAACTTCTCAGCCTTCTCTTCTTCTGTCGGGATCAGGGTTGGGGCGAAGCGACTCAGACGAATAAATTTTGCGTTGTACTCCTCCACTGTCATACTGTCCTGAGTGAGGCGATTGAACTTTTTGAGTGATAGCCGGAATGTACATCTCCTGAAAGAGTCTGGAAAACTCTTACCAAGTGACTCGGTCTGGTCCGAGCCGTGTCTCCTCAGATAGCTACCAGTGATGTGCATTGCCCGTCAATTGCATTCTAACGGCCATCATCCAACGTTTTCGTGGAAGCTCAGCTGCTTCTAATTGATGTTGTGTGTTGGTGAGCCACTCATGAACTTCAGTGGGCTCCTCCTTGCCAGAAAAGGTTTGGGGCTTGAGCTGACGAAAATCAGTGATAGATCCCATTACTGGTCGCCTAGCTTGTGGGTTTGCCTGCTCCAATGTGGTTACTAGGCTGGTCCTCAAGTACTCCGCCTCGTGACGCTGAGCCTCTTGTTGAACCTGTTGTTGGGCTTGCATCATGGCATAAAACATTTAGAACATCTGATGTCCATCCATGACTTGTCCTGGTGGGAAAACAGGCATCGATGGAACGAACTGCGAAGGCGGTAGATGTCATCATGCCGAAATCTAGAAGCATGCTGATCTGCTTGGCTGCTTCGGTGAGTAGAGGGATATCCACTCAATGGCGTCACTTCATCTTCTCCGTAGGTGGCTACTGCACCTATTGGTGTTCTTACTGGAGTTTTATCGTTTGCTCGTGAATCCATTTCTCTGCATCAAAAATAAACTATAAGAGATGCACAGGAATCAAGGCAAGATGCAAGTCAAAATTTTAAATTTTGAATCCGATATAGATATCAAGAACGATTCAAGCAAGTGGATGAGATCCTAAAAATTTATCCTATTCTTACTGCAGGCTTGCTCGGTCCCTAAGTTAAAACCGAAGCAATTTAGTCGTTGACCTGCATGGGCCACCACAAAAACCATGTCACGCCCCAGTCCTAAAATACCGAGGGACTAGACACGTGGCAATGGCCAGCAGCACACACCGATGGACAACCCAATTTAATAGACCCATCAGGATGCACTTAAGCTGTAGTACAACAATAAGGGTCTACTAATCTCATCCACAGAATAAATACATCAATATCAACAAAAGGAAATAAAACATCATCCAGTCACAAGTAAATAAACTCGGGGAACAACCCGATAATAAGTCTGTTACAATTATTCATTTAAACAAGAAATAAAAAAGTTTTAATAGCAACAATACTGAGCATAGAAGAAACATATACTCAGGAGAAATCTTCTGTAATTACCTCGTCCTCGTTTCCTGGTTCTGCTCCGGCTATTGCTCCGGTCCCATAAACCTCGGGATAGATCTCGTCTGCTAATCCTGGGGACATAATCCGGATCCAGGTCCTCAGGGGACATAGCAAGGTACAGATAATACAAGCCAAAATAAATACAGTGCAGAAATAAATGAAACAATAGGGTAAACTATATAACCAGCTAAGTGATATACAAGTTGAGAGCATCACTAAAACTCAAGCTGAGACCACTACAAGCTCTATGTCTGGGAGCCTGTAATAGAGTTACTATATATTTTACTATGTAATTTACTATGTAGTATATATATATAAAATCAGCCTGTAGCCTGTGTGTCTCTCCCCACCCAATGTAATCACACGTCTCATGTCCACGATGCCTCATGTCCATGTCACGTAAGATCATATCTAATGCAGCAAGTCATATAATGTCTATGAATATAATATCTATGCCATAAATCCTGCAACCTACACAGAATTACCTTGAATATTTCAGGAAGATTCTGTCACATGAATAGTGTTAAGTATCCTGGGTTATGATGTACTTGATAATGCAAGCACGAGAATGTAAAGGGTTACGATATCCATCTCTAGGTGACGTTACACAACTCCGCGTACGGTATTGGCACCCGACTATTAATCGGACGCTAAGTAAGTCACACGGTCCTAGGTTAAGCATGTACAACAATATAAATGAATCAAAAAAATATGTAACAAAACTGTATTGTTGGCAAGGTACACTTGCCTGGGGTTCTGACTCCAATTGTAGCTTTGGCAGCAACGGGATTTGCAGGTACTCCTTCGGTTGCTGAAATAAATATCACCTTCAGATTCAGAAAATATCAAATAGCTAGAAACGCTTGTTCTTAAGTCCAATTTGGATACAAAGGCAAAAATCACAGTTTTTGGTCAAAGCGGGATCCACATGTGGACCGCTTCGCACCAAAAAAATGTGTCAGAACCAATGGTCTCCAAATTCATCCAACTTAGTGTCAACAAGTCCAGAACGATGATACAAACCCAACGGAACTTCCAGAAATGGATTCCGATGAGCCGGTTACAAAATCGCCCGTCAAGTAGAGCCGTGGGGCCCACGATACGCGATTTTGTCAACGTTCTCAGAATCGAACCAAACTTGGGTCACAGGACCAGCGTATTGCTACGAGTCCGATGGCACAAGTTTCGTTTCGATCCGACATATGTACACAAATTTACGACGTGTTCCAGAACAGGCGGATATAGGGCATTGTCGGCGGATACGCGTTGATTCCGGTGTGCACACACATCCAAATCAACTTATGCGAAATCCTGCACGTCCGTATCAATGGCGCACACCTTTTGGTGAAGACCGCACGTGACCAAGTCGTCCCGTTTGGCGGAACGTACTCAGTTCTGGGGGAAAATGGGGTGTTGTTTTTCCTGTTTTTGGATCGCGGTTTGCGATTGCCACAGGACACGACGCACCGAGCGGGTTGCACGAACATCGAGAGGGCTACACAGCCTATGCGTCATAACTGACAGAACGAAAAATGGAGCAACGAGGAGAGAGAATGAGTTACCTGAACGGGGCTACGCAGAACGGGGTTCCTTCGTGTCCGTGAGGCGACACGACACAACTGCACAGTGCTGCTGTGTCCGGGTTTTGCTATATCCGGGTCAGAGTTCAGGTGAAGACTCGTCGCAGCTTCGTCGTGGCTGCTCAGGGCTTCACCGGAAGAGGACAGTGCCGCCGGAGCGAAGACAGCGAGGTGGAGGCGCCGCGGGGAGAGCAGCGGCTGCTGCTGCTCGTGGTCGAGGCGGAGGAGGAAGGCTGGGTATTAGGCGGCCGGGGTTCAGGTCGAGTGGCTACGGGTCGGGGAACGGGCGAAGGACGGCGAGGGGTTCAGACGGTAGTGGTCGAGGGCTGTGGTGGTTCGAGGTCAGGCGGAGCTCGTCGGGGGATACGATGGAGAGGGAAGGCGGAGACGTTATGGTTCAGGCGGAGCTCGTCGGAGGGAGGAAGGCGATGTCAACTAGGGCTAGGGCGGCCGAGGGTGACCGGAGCGGGGCGCTGCGGGTTCTGGACGGAGGAGGTTAGGGTTTCGGTCGGCGGAGTGAGGGTTTCGAGGGGGATATATAGGTGGCCGGAACAGTAAAAGAGAAAGGGATTAGGATTAGGGTTAGGGTTTCGAATGGGTTAACGGGTCCGGGTCAGGTTCTATTCGGATCCAACCCGACCCATTAAGAGTTGGGTTCGGTCCGGTTTGGTTTAGCACGGTTCGGGTTGGTTTGGTTCAACTAAACCGGGTTTAATTCAGGGTTTAATTAGGGTTTATTTACAACTTAGTTTCTAGGTCTTTAAAATATTTTCGGGGTGCAATAAATTCCCAAAAAAATTACCCTATGTCTAGTTTTTTATTTTACACCCAAAAATATTATATTCATAATATTTTAATATTATTTAACATCAATTAAAATTATTTACTTTCAAAATACCTTAGTTTTAATTACAGAAAAATCCCAAAAAATTCCAGAAAATTGTGAAAAATCTATTTTAAAAATTTCTGAAAAATCAGGGGGTTTACAGTGTTCACCTTTCGGTAAAATTCGTACACGACCAAGTCGCGTCATTTAGCCGGACACACCAAATTCTGAAAAAATTTAGGGTTGTTAAAGACCAAGTTTTTGGTCAACTTTATCCGAGAATAAATTACAATCTACAGTAGCATAAATTAAACTAAAATAGGGTTTTAAAACTTGGTTATATGGTCTAAATTACTGTTTAGGTAAATTTTAGAAATAATTAACAGGTTGCACGCAAAACGGTCGTGAACTTGTGAGTTCGGGATAATTTCTAATTTTCAGAAATATGGGGTTTATTTTCCTGTTTTTGCGTCGCGATTTGCGACCGACACATGACGCGATACCATGAACTGATTGCACAGTTTTTGAGAGGGTCACGTAGAAAATGTGTCACAATAGACCGCTCGAAAAACCATGCGACGAGGAGAAAGAAATTCTCACCTGAACAGGAAGACGAAAACCACTATTCTGCGTGCACGGAGCGACGCGGCGGTGGCGGAGCTCGCTGGCGGCGGTGTTGTGGCTGCTGGGGTCGGCGACGACGTCGTCGACGGGTGCTCGGGCTCACGGAGGCATCGTCAGGGCTGGAGTGGCGGTGACCGGAGTCGCCGGAGATGTGGCCGAGGCAGTAATGGTGGTGGCTGTGATAGCGGTGGCTGTGGAGGTTCGAGGGTTTCGTCATGGTGGTATTTTATAGTGGAAGTGGCCGACGGTTAGAGGAAGGGGACCGTCGGCCGGTGGGGAGGCAAACGGAGCAGGGTGGCTGTTGGGGAGGCGGAGAGTTGGCGGGGAGGCGGAGTGACCCACTGAACCGTCGGGGGATATGAAGGGTTACTATAGCAATAATGGATCGGGTCGGGTCGGGTTTTGGATGCGGGTCGGGTTCATATCCGACCCGATCCAATAGGGTTGGCCCGGTTGGGTTTATTTAGTCTAAATCGGTTTATTTAGTTTGGTTCAATCCGGTTCAGATTGGTTTATTTAAACATATTGTTTTTAGCTGTTTAAAAATAGTTTTTGGGTCCAATAAATTTCAGAAAAATTATACTATGTCTAATTATTTATTTTACACTCAAAAATATTATTTTCATAATATTTTAATATTTAATAAAATTACAAAATTTATTCCAGAAAATATTGATTTTAGTTAGTTAAAAATCTCAGAAAAATCCTAAAAATTTATTTTTAATTTCTTAGAAAAATTTGGGTGTTTACAATCTACCCTCCTTAAAAGAATTGCGTTCTCGTAATTAAGAAAATATAACCGGTCAGAAGAGATGACACGGTTGCAAGACATGTTCGAAGCACGACACAAACAAAGAATTATGATCAAGGAAAAATCGAAGGATGAGGGTTAAGCAGAACACATAGGGAAGGAATAAAGTATTTTCCTAGACAATAAAAGTTAGGTAATATAAAACCCCTAATCCTAAAAACCGTATTAACCTTTTTATTAATTATTAATTTAATTATAGTAATTAGTGGCTAATTAGGAGAAATAGATTTTATTTAATTTTTATTTGAGGTGTTTGTGAATTTAGGAGAATTATGGAGCCAGTATAAAATTTTCCTAATTTACTTCATGTAGGAGACCCTTTGGACAGTTGCTAACTTAATGGTATGCAATAATATAAATTCTAGAATTTTTTTATGTATATATATATATATATATATATATATATATATATATATATATATATATATATATATATATATTAAATAGAAAGAGAAATAAATGAAAAAGGAAAGAAATAAATAAGAAAAAGAAAGAGAAACATTCCTTAATGGATCTACCCCCTAATGGATTCCTACCCATTAACACCCATCCTAACCCGGCCCATCCGCTCAACAAAGAAACCACAACAGCAGCAACGTTAGCCCATTGCACCCGCGTGGCTAGCAGAAAGACCCGACCTCTCGCGATTTCCTTTCCCCCTATATATTCACCTCTTTCATAAACCCTAAACCTAAACTCACCTCTTCCCATCTAGACCTAGCAACCGCCGACCTCAGCCTTCGACCCACCGTCCAGCAAAGCCGCAGCCGCCCAAAATTGACCCCGACGACCGCGATCAACGCGCACAACCGCGCGCTGCAGTTTGGAGCATCAACTTACCTGTGTTCCAGTCCTGTTTTCCGTCACCTCACTCAACCAAACTCGACCCTGTCTTCATCGGTACGTTCATCACTTAACCTCCTTCAATATATGTATGATAGTTGATCTCGAACAACGCGTAACCCTAGGCAAAAATAGCGCCCAAGTTGACAAAAAAATGACAACTTTTGGGTATCGCAGAAAACTGCGGTAACTACCTATGTTCACGGATTCGTGTCTCCCACCACAGAGATCCGAATTTAGTTTTTCTTTTTAGTATGCGAAGACCACTTGACCTAGTTTATTTTCTGTCAAATACATTAATTTATTAGTTGCTATTTGTAGAATTAAATCAGGTAGAAAAACCCAAAAATATACTTTTTGGCAATTTCCAAAAATTGCGATACGGAGCGCGCCCCGCCAAACGGGACCGCCCCATCGTATACCGAGTGTACGAAAATGTGTGTACGATATACCCAGACATGTGGACTTTCACGAAAACTGATTTGGACGCGTTTGCGCGTCAGAATCAACCCATGTCCGCGATAAGTCCCCGTGTCGCAACTTTTGCAAAAGCCCTGCGCATTTAGTGCACGCTCGTCAGAATACGAAAAAACTTATGCCACTGGACTCATGGTAACGCGCTGGTCCTGTGACCCAATTTTTACGCAATTTTGAGACAATTGACCAAGTCGTCAATTGACGGGCCCCACGGTTGACTTTTTGGGCGACTTTGTGTTCGGCTCACCAAAATCCATAATTGGAAGTACCGTTGAGTTTGTATTGACTTTTAGAGTTGATTTAACCTATAATTTGTCCCTTTTAGAGACCTCTACCCCTGGCACACTTTTTGGTGCAAAATGGGCCACTTGTGGACCCTGCTTTGATCCGAAATTACCGTTTTGCCCCTGTGTCCAAATTGTACGAAAGGGTAGTGTTTTCTAGCTATCTCGCTTATTCTGAAAACATTTGTGATGTCTATTTCAGCATCCAGAGACATTTATTCTAAGGTTATAGCTTCTGATCCTGTGTGCTCGATGCCTGGGCGTTACACTTTGCAGCTCTTCTTGCTAGGTAAGATACCTTGCCAAATTGCTTACAGTATTTTGCATGCTTAGTATATTTCTGTATATTTATTGTATTTCTGTATATTTATTGCATGTGTAGTTTCTTTCAGTCATTACTATATATTAGATATGTTGACACACACATGACACTTAGTATCATGAGAGGACAATCAGTAGGTGTATGGCCTATAACCACTCTGGTAAACCGTAGTAACTAGCACGCACTATAGTGGTCGTGTCCGATGGTCGCTACCCCTACGGTATATCGATTGATGGAGTCACGAGGGTCGCTACCCCTGCGGTATGTCGGCTGATGATGTTCTAGACGGGTGTGTGAGTTGTGAGGCTTAGATCGAGTAGCCTACCCTTGCCCATACGTCGAAAAGTTGTCCTCATTTGCATTCATATAGATTGTCTTGTACATCGTACTTATTTATTTTCAAACTTTATGCATGTTTACTGTATTCAAATTGGCATGCTTCTATGTATCTTGTTATATCCCTCTGAGGACCTGGTCCCTTGCCAGGTATGGACGACCAGGAGTATCCGTAGGAGTACGGGCCTGGACCTGACATATTACTTTCTGCCGAGGAGGTCTTACCTTCTGAGCATCTTTGATTATATCTAGCGATGGATCTTCTTAGCTGTTACACTTCTGCCATCACCTTATTTTTATAATGGAATTTTATACTCCTCTCTCATTTTAGTTTTGGATATAGTCTTTGGTAGTGGATTTGTCTCCACCCGACTATTATTTTTGGATATTTCAGACTCATTATTCTAGTTTAGTATTTTTTTTCTATGACTTGTTGTGTGGATAAGATTAGCATATATGTGACTTGTGACACTATATATACCACATGTGAGTTTATATGCATATTACAGCATACGTATGTATTATGGTATCCATATATTGGATTTGCCATATACATACGGCTGACATGCTTACGTGTTCCTAGTCCTACGTATTTTGGGACTGGAGCGTGACATGTTTTTATGGTGGCCCATGCAGGTCGAGAGCATATTGTCTCGGTTACGTTACTGTACCGAGCAAGCCTGCGCCTAAGATTAAAATTTTAGGTCTCATCCACACTTGACTATAACTTACCTTCCTTCCAACATGTCCTCCTTAAGTGCTTGCATCCTGCTTGATTCATGTACTCTTCTTAATCCTTCGTCTATCTCTTGTAGAGAGATAAATTTGCGTAACGGGCATGCCGCCACCGGGGATAACACGTCTCCAGGGGACGACGACCAATCACCAGGAGAGACCTCAATAACACCTCTTCTTCCCGGACCGAATAGACTGACTAGCAATCAAATTCCATTAAATCCTTCCAAGATACCTGATGGGACCCTTCCAGTTATCAGCACCGCAGGGTGGCCAGACATAGCTGTTATAATTCTTCCAGATGATAATGCAGGAATAGAGGCAGCAAGCAGTAGAGCTGAGGCTAGAATTTCTGGCAGCACTTGAGAGAATGGCTGCACTAGCCCCTGCACCAACCCAGGCACTAGTTTCAGTACCACAAGCTCGGGTTGGTTCAGTCAAGGACTTTGTGCAGATGGGCCCCAAGTCGTATAAGGGCAATGAGAGTCCAGAGTAGACCACGAAATAGATTGCCAATACCAAGAAGTTGTTAAAAGCATCATAACTACCTACTGATCTATGGATGATAGGCGTAAGGACTCAGCTAGAGGGTAACGCTCATCACTGGTAGGAATCAATAGAGCGTTAGTTGGGTACGCGTCAGACTTGGGAACAATTCTTAGAGTGCTTTGAGAGGAAGTACTTCCCGAATACTGTGAGGGATGCATTGTACGATCAGTTTCTACATCTAGAGCAAGGGAACAAGACTGTTGACGAGTATGACGCAGAGTTTAGCCGCCTCAGTAAGTATGGCTCTGTCCTAATACCCAATGACTTGGAGAAGGCTAAGAGGTTTCACCGTGGACTGACTCAAGAGCTCCAGCACTATACTAGCTCACAGTCCCGGATCTCTTATGCTGAGTTATTGACAGAGGCCAGGATCCAGGAGGCTATCAGCAAGGGAAACGAAAATCAACAAAGAATTCACCAAGGATCGATAAGGACACAGCAAGGAGGACCCATTAGACACCCTTTGACACGCCAGCAACCAGATAGTGCTGCACCATATCCAACCAAAGAGCTCCGTACTTGTCACTATTGTGGTAAGATAGGTCATATTCTAAGAGACTGTCATCGTCGATTGGGGTTGTGCATGATATGTGGATCAAGTCACCAACAAGCCCGAGAATGTCCTCAACAGAACCAGAGGCCTATGACATTAGAATCAGGAACACCGCATACACCCTAAAGTATAGGAGACCAAAGGGACCGACCACTGCTTCTACAGTCTGCACAAATGGAGAAGGCTAGACCCCAGGTGAACAACCAAGGATAAGGCCAAGCACTCATTATGACAAATATGGGAGAGCAGACACAGGAAGCCGTAGATACAGGTACGACCATTTAGTTATAATTGTCTTTGCATACTCATAACCCCATTGTGACACAAGATCTTAGATGTATAAATAGATGTAGAATTATATATATGGTAGTTTAGCAGTTATGAGGATATATTTCTATTCTACCCAGATAGCATACACGCGATGCTAATAGATGACGTGAGTAGCAGTAGTAGTATTCTTTCCCTATCCTTATCTCGCCCTCTTGGGTAACTCATCTCCTCTTTTTATATCCATCCCTTATCTCGTGCTTGACTCTTCCTATCATAGCCATATCTTTTCCTGCCATTATGAATTATTTGATTATATCAATCTCACCCTTATATTGTTAGTTAAAACATAAATGTGTTGGTAATGATTAATAACTAAAGGATGAGTTAGTAATAATAACCCTTATGTATATGCACTATAGCAATATCTGTATCCTCTTATTATTTTAAACCATGAGTAGCATCATTTAGCCTAATAGAAAATTGTTAGATTGTTTGAAATAAATCATACTCATAATAGTTTTATAAAGATTAGTCAAGACCTAAAGTGTTGCCCTAAAACTTAGACTATGCCTAGGAAAGAGTTGAAGGCACTTGTTACGAACTGATGACTATGACAAATTACTGGCGAGGTAGCGACAGTTGCAGCCAGACGATTATGGTAGAGTAGTCGAATTACTTGCAGCCATACTGGCCAGGTGGCGTGGCAGTATTAGACTACGATACTTGATGGTTACGGGAAAAAAGTCATAGTTATGAGATTCCAGACAGGTATCCCAAGATTCTCGACCCAATAAATGTGTAGATATGTGATCATACCCCTGCAGTGCTTATTTTTTTGTATAGTGTTAATCATACACCATACGTATTATTAACCAGGCTATGATTTCCGAGCAAGTTCCCAAGCCGATCATATGTTGTCACTAGTACTCACTTACTTAGATGTATTTCATGATTCTATATATGATATTCCGATCATTTGTACGTATTTTCTGCATTTCCTTATTCCTGTATATTTTTGTCATGCCTTATTCATCTTGTATATGCTCTTTATTTACTGTTACATAGTCTTTATTATTTATTGGAACTGCTGTGAGATTTGTACTTTGCTCCAATCCTGATTGGATATATTTTTCCAGATGACACTGAGGAGTGGTATCCTACTCACTACGGGACTCAGGACGTAGTTAGCTTAGAGCTAGAGACTGTGGCTCCGGAGAGACTCATCCCGGTTGAGACAGACGATGATTTACCTGTAGCTCAGTAGATAGGTTTATATTATACTGGATTTGTCTCCAACTTTGGCAGTTAGTAATCTTTTACATTTGAGACTCATTGGATATTATCTTCTGTCTTATGAGTTGTATTATGACTCTTAAATTCTTTATATTATAATCGTGTGTTGTTCCATCTTATAATTCTGTGATTGAGTATTCATATTTTATTGGTGGCATTATATATCGTGATATTCATTATTATTAGATAGTATAGTTTACCCAAACAGAGTTCTACCGCCGATGCTGCGGCGTAGGCTGGACCTACCCACGTTCTCATGTCCTTACATCGGGTGCGGGTCGTGACACATTTTTAGTGGTGGCTCATATAGGTCTTCGAGGTTGCAATTAGTATGATTCATAGTAGTGCTCTGGTTTGAGTGCTATTACGAGCCTGTTTGAAGATATAGGATATAGGCTATTGACAGGGAGTGCTCAATCACAACTAGAAAAAACTCTATTGCTTATTTTAACTGTTCTTCCTTGATATTTGATAATTAAGCTTTACTTCTTTGAATACATTCTATCTTGTGCTATATTTATTCTTATCTTCCGCTTTGACTCAAGATGCCCCCTAAGACTCGATCACAGTAGAGAGGGGTAGCTTCTGAGAGATCTGTGACTTCCCAAGAGCCTGTACCAGTTACTTCTCCGGTGATTGGCATATCAACTGCATTCAGGGGTCTATATCAAGTACAGAGGAATATTCTAGTAGTTTTTGAGGGACTTTCACATCCACCTCCTATGCTAGCAGATGCGACTCAGATGTTTATATTTTTTTGTGAGATGATGGAGGCTCAGAGGGCCCAGTCATAGGCTCACCAAAGGCAGGCTGACGTAATATGGCAGGGTATCTAGAGTTCTCATCATCTTTCCCTTGCTTCAGTAGAGAGAGAAGCTCCAATCCAGTAACAGGTTGCTCCGCAGGTTGCCCCGCTTCGGTCGGATAATATCCAGGACTTTAAGAAGCTGGAACCTTGGGTCTTCAAGGGGATCGAGAGCATCGTCTACGCTGATGATTGGCTCGAGAATATCGAGCGTCTCATGAGGGTGTCTCATCTTGCTAAGGATCTGAAGGTTAAAACAGTGAGACTTTAGCTGTTCGATATCGCCCGTACTTGGTTCAGTAATGAGCCACTTCTTGCTGATATAGGCAGTCTTGGAAGGTGTTTAAGGGCCTCTTCAAGAGGAAGTTCTTTGCTCGAACGAACATATTGGACTTTGGAAGAAAGTTTGAGGGCCTTACACAGGGGAGCATGTCCGTGGAGGAGTTTGCCGTAGAGTTCTGGATGTTGAGCCAATTTATGGAGTACTTGGTGAGGGAGCCAGAGGTTTGGGCTATTCGCTTTCGCGAGGGTCTGAACTTGGAAGTGAAGATTCTTATTCCGTCTTTCTATGAGATATAATCTGAGATACTTGCGAAGGCATGCAAGGTTGAGCAGGAGTTGAGATTGAAGCCCAAGAGAGACCATAATTCTTTTATGGGGGCTAGTAGCAGCGCAGTGCCTGCTAAGCGTCTTCATCTCCTGTCTAGGCCTTTTCAGCAGCCATAGCAGTACCTGACTCCAGCTAGGGTGCTGGTTCACCAGGCACCACAACAGCGGCAGAGAAACTCATATTACGCTTCATGCCACTACTGCAAGAAGCTCGGCCATATCTGGAAAGTTTGCATGAAGAGGTTGAGAGTTCGTCTGTATTATGCAAAAAGGGACATCAGATAAGAGATTGTCCTTCCAAACCTTGTCGTGCAGCTCAGGGTGCAGCTCCAGCTCAGAGAGCATTGGCGAGGCCACCTACAGTACAGCCGAGGGGACTGCCACTTCTGACACAGCAGCTTCGTTACGCCCAGTACCAGCATCAGGGAGGTGCACCTTAAGGACGAGCATTTGCTATGATGGTCGAGGAGGCTGAGCCTATCGGAGATGTCATCACTGGTTCTGTTCTCCTTGATTTTATTCCAGCTTTAACATTGTTTGATTCAGGTGCTTCCCATAGTTTTTTTTATCTATTTTTTTGTTTTGAAGCATCATTTGTTAGCCGAGTCTTTGCTTAGGACTTGCAAGATTATGACCGGGGGAGGCATTATCCTAGTTAGTGATGTTTGCAAGGATCGGAGAGTAACTCTAGGAGGCCGGAAGCTGGGTGCGTGTCAACTTGTAATGCCACTTCCGAGGTACGATATTATAATTGGGATGGATTGGTTGATTAGGCACCATACTAGTATAGATTGGAGAGAAGGTAGAGTTTTTTTAGCCCGCCAGGAGAGCCAGAGTTTGCTAGAGGATCTTTGGAGCAAAGAGAAGGCATTATTTATGGATCTATGGTGGAAGACAAGGAGTTACCGCATCCCTTGATAGCAGAGTTCTTGGATGTGTTTCCTGAGGAATTACCAAGGTTGCCGCCAGATCGAGATGTTGAGTTCTCTATAGACTTGGTGCCAGGTGAAGAGCCAATTTCACAGCATGTCTATAGAGTAAACAATAACGAGCTGGTCGAGATAAAGAAGCAAGTGGATGAACTGCATGATAAGGGGTTTATCAGATCTAGTTCTTTAACGTGGGGAGCCCTGTATTGTTTGTACCGGAGAAGGATGGATCGGTGCGCATGTGCATCGATTACATGCTATTGAATAATCTCACTATCAAGAATAAATATCCGTTGCTACGGATTAACGATCTGTTCAATCAGTTGTGTGGCGTTAAGGTATTTTCTAAGATAGACTTGAGATCAGACTACCACCAGTGAAAGTGAAGCCGGAGGACATTCTGAAGGCTGCTTTTAGGACTCGGTATGGCCAGTACGAGTTTATGGTGATACCGTTCGGGTTAACTAATACACCAGCTATGTTTATCAATTTGATGAACAAGGTGTTCCACCGGTACCTTAACAAGTTCGTGGTGGTGTTCATCGATGACCTTCTCATATACTCGAAGATGCCAGAGGGGCACGCGGAGCATTTGCGGATTATGTTGGATGTGCTGAGGAAGGAGAAGCTGTATGGGAAGCTGTCCAAGTGCAAGTTCTTCCTAGACAAGGTAGAGTTCTTAGGACATATTGTAACTGGTGATGGGATTTCAGTGGACTTGAAGAAGATTACATCAGTGGAGTCTTGGAAGACCCCGAGTTTAGTAGCAGAGGTCAGGAGTTTCTTGGGTCTGGCAGGCTACTGCAGAAAGTTTGTGCAAGATTTTTTTAGAATTGCTGAGACGATGACCAGAATCACCAGAAAAGATGTGGAGTTTGTTTGGACAGAGGAATGTCAGTATGCTTTTAAAGAATTGAAGAAGAGGTTGATATTTTCTCCTATTTTGATATTGCCATCAGGGTCTGGATGGTTTACTATCTTTAGTGATGAATCGAAGAAAGGTTTGGGTTGTGTTCTCCATCAGAATGGGAAGGTGATTACCAATGCATCCAGGCAATTAGGTCCTCATGAGAAGAACTATCCTACCTATAATTTGGAGTTGGCAGCGGTCATCTTTGTTTTAAAGTTGTGGAAACACTATCTGATTGGAGAGCGTGTAAAGATCTTCACAAACCACAAGAGTTTGAAATACGTTTTCACTCAGAAGGAGCTGAACATGAGGCAGCGTCGATAGCTGAAACTGATAAATGATTTTAATATATCCTTACAGTATCAACTAGGGAAGGCCAATGTTGTTGTCGATGCCTTGAGCAGGTATCCGGTAGCTATATTTTTTATGAAGGACGGATATTTATTGGAGGATCTGGTGAGCTTGGGCATTAAGGTAATAGTTCCTAGGATTAAGATGTAGATGTGGGTTTGTAGAAACATTCAGAGTTGATGGACAGGATCAAGGTAGCCCAGTATGAGGATGTGTCTTTGAGGAGCATAAGAGCTCAGGTGAGAGTAGGATTGGAGAATGATTTTACCATTGCTGAGGATGGTTCTTTGCGACATGGTACTAGATTATGTGTACCTGGTGGGGAGCTACGTGAGGAGGTGTTGTAAGAAGCGTATCGCTCTCAGTATTCTATGCATCCAGGTGCCAACAAGATATTTCGGGATATGTGAGAAAGTGTTTGGTGGTATGTCATGAAGAGTGAGGTGGCACCGTTTGTATCCAGATGTTTAGTGTGCCAGCAGGTGAAAGCAGAGTGGCAGAGACCCGATGCTTAGTTATTTCAGCTATTACCAATTCTAGAGTGAAAATAGGAGCACATTACTATAGATTTTGTATCCCGATATCCACGATATCCAGGATGAAAAGACGCGATTTGGGTCATCGTTGACAGGTTGACCAAGTCGGCCTACTTTTTGCTTTTCAAGGTGAATTTGTCTACGGAGAAGATGGCAGAGATGTATGTGAGGTAGATCATCAGGATACATGGGGTTCCCGTCAACATAGTCTCTGATCAGGATATTTTTTACACTTCTCATTTCTGGAGGAGTTTACAAGAGAGCTTTGGCACCCAACTCAAGTTCAGTTCTGCATATCACCCCAGACGAATGGACAGTCAGAGAGGACCATTCAGACTCTCGAGGATATGTTGCACACCTGTGTACTAGATTTTAGGGGATCTTAGGAGATCCATCTCTATTTGGTAGAGTTTGCTTATTATAACAACTACCAGGCCAGTATAGAGATATCACCATTTGAGGCTCTGTATGGTCAGAGGTGTCATACTCCCTTGTCTTGGGACGATGTTGGAGAGCGAGCTTTGATAGGGACAGAGATGGTGGTGGATACATCGGAGAAGGTAAAGCTGATTAGAGATAGACTTCGAGTGGCGTAGGACAGATAGCAACATTGTGCCAATAGCTACCGGAGACTCTTGGAGTTTGAGGTATAGTTTTAGGTTTTATTTTGTGTTGATACTGGTTGTTGGTTATACATTAAGTTATTAAGGTTGTGTTTTGTTCTAGGTTAGAGGTCTAGTATTTCTGAGGATTCTCCGACATGAGGCACGATTTGCTTCGGCGGAGGCGGAAAGCTTAGCCCGCGATTCATCGTACCCTTCAGTATTTTCAAGAGGGTCGGTGCAGTTACCTACATACTAGACTTGCCATCTGCATATAGTTGGAGTGCACAATGTGTTTCACGTATCATAGTTGAGATGGCACATGGAATATTTGAGTCACGTATTGGATCACTCGGAGATAGAGTTGGGCCCTACTCTCTGCTATCCAGATCAGCCAGTTGAGATTCTGTATCGGAGAGAGAATATGCTGAGGAATCAGACCATTCCCTTGGTATGCATCACATGGAGGCGTCACTCTCTGGGTGATTCTACCTGGGAGAGGGAGGATGAAATACGAGAGCGGTACCCATATCGGTTTATGCCTTGAGGTATGTTCTTTATTGTTCTATTTTGTTTCTTGGGGTAGTTTAGTCTTTGAATTTTGAGGACAAAATTATTTTAAGGGGGGTAGACTTGTCACTACCATATTTTCTAGGAAAGAATATTTTGGTTATTTTATAATTATTGTGCATATTATATATTTATTTATAGTATTATTTATTTATTGTTAGATTTGTTAGATGTTGCATTATATTTTAAACTTGTGTTAGTGGACCTAACTAGACAAGACTTGACTCATAGACCAATATTTATTTTTGTTAGACTTGAGCCCAATAGCTAGCCCAATTCCTTAAGTTAGTGATTTAATTAGTCAAACCATTAGGAATAGAAGCTTCATTTCCTTAATCTTTTTCTTCATGAAAAGCCCATAGGGGTACAATAGACTTTGCACCATTACTTGGAGGCCAAGGAGGTGGCCGGCCTACTTGAGGGAGAGGAGTTTCTCTCTCCTCTATTTTCTTCATCCAAAATTCTAGATTTAGAATAGTTCATCCTAATCTTTTTCATTCCCTATACCAATTCTATCCCCAATTCTTCTATATTTTACCATTAGAGGATATTAGAGCAAGGAGGAGGCAAGGATCTACAAGGAAGTGAAGAGTGCACAAGTTGATGGTTCTTTGCATCCAATTGGAGACTTGTATTGGAAATCCATCTTCCAATAGGTATAATTCAGAATTTTTCTTCTATGTAGACTCTAAATTTATAGTTTAATCATTAGAAACCCTTCCATGTGTTAGGGCTACCTATAGGAAGAAGAATTGACTACTAGGGACCCCTATTGTGAATGTTATAGTGTATTTTGTGTCCAATTTGGAAAAAATCTGAGATTAGGGCACCATGTGTTTGTTAATGGATCTAGTGGACCAAATTGACATGTGTTTGGTTGTGTGAGACTCGTGTCGTGTCCACAATTGGATACCAGTAGGTCGTGTCATGATATTTTGTGAAACGAGATTGTTTGGCAATTTTTCCTTCGACACGGGTGTCACGCCCCAATCCTAGAATAAGTAGGACTAGGAATACGTAACATGCCAGCCGTATGTATATGACAACTCCAATGTATTGGAAGATCGTAACACATATGTACGCTGTATTTGAATATCAAATCCATAAGTGGTAATATATTGTCAACATAAGTCATACGCAATCTATATCTCATCTACAACACAAAAAAAGAAATATAAAATAAATAACTGAATCTAAATTATGAAGTATCAAAGAATGATAGTCGGAAGGAAACAAATCCACTGCTAGTAGACTATACCAAAAACTAAATGAGAGAAGAGATAAAAACTCCAATATAAGATAAATATTATTAAAAGAATAGCAACTAAAATATCCATCAGCTGCGAAGAATTAGTGGTACTCCAAAGGTAAGACTTCCTCAATCTGGTATGAAGTGTCAGGTCCGGATCCGTACTCATGCAGATAATCTTGCCCATCTAAACCTGGAAGAGGACCAGGTCCTCAGAGGGACGTAACAAGACACAGAAACAACATGCCAATAAAGTACTGAAAATAAACATCCAAGGGTCGCCTAACCGTCAATGTGAATGACTTTTGAGAACAACTTTCCAACACGTAGGATATCTGGCTAAAAATGTATCACGACCCGCACCCGGTGTAGGGGCACGAGAGCGTGGGTACGTCCAGCCTACGCCGCAGCATCGGCGGTAGAATGCTGTCTAGGTCATGTAACTATCTAATCTATCTCACATGAATATCCAACTCCATAAGAAGACACGGATATCACAATATAATATGGAAATACTCAATCACATAAGCTAAAGCACGATGAGATATCGAAGCAAGCAATACAAGACAAGTCTAAACGACAAAATAACCATACCTGCACTCAATAACATCCAATCTCCAAGTATACTGGAAACAAGTCCTCTATGTCACAGTCTAAAAAAAATATCCAGTCAGGCTTGGAACGAAATACACCTCTAACAGCAGTTCCACATATATTGACAAAAACTATAATACAGTGTAAAGAAATACAAGACAGATATAAATACTGGCAACACGAAATACTGACGAGCATGGATGTACTGGAAATAGAAATACTGGAATAAATAGAACACTGGAGCATGTCATCATCAATGTACATCTAGCAATAAAATAGAAATACAAGTACACGCAAGAACAATAAACTGGTATGTAAGTGTGTACAAGAACAATAACTAGAATATGTGGAGATGCTAGATCCATATACTAGAGATGCATGTCAATGATCCTCTAACTAAGTGTGTGAAACATCAGCATATCATGTGATCGGCTTGGGACTATATGACTCATTATATTGATTAGCGGTCATCCCCAACAGGTCAGGCTAACCAGATGTAACAGCGATGAGGCATGTAAGGGTAAGGCTGCACCAACGTGAGATGTGGGTGAGCTATGATGCATATAAATTTGGGTATGATCATATAAGCTACTAATATTTCCCCATTTTCCCCAGCTAGCACGATGGATTCCAATCATGACTCCTCGTGACAGGTCTCAATGATGCCAACTCGTGTAAAGAACAGTGTCAGGGTCATGTACGCTATACAACAAGAATTATAGAGATAATCAACATAATGGAAACTGTCAGAGAATGTATTCGCCTGGGGTCCTGCTGCTGGCAATACCAATATCTGTTTCCGAATCTTGTCTGAAAATCCAACAGTCCTAAAGACAACATATAATACAATATTGCATCAGACATTACTCTAACACCCAGTTATAAATACACTGGACTCAGGCTACGCTAGGTATGATACTGGTCAACTAGGGTCAAGTGTGCGTCAATTGCACGGGTGTCGCGTCTGTAATTGCTGTACAAATCAAACAGTCAATAATACGGGGCTTGCCAGTATGTCAGTGTACATATGGCAGTCTTCTAACATTTACAGGGCCACAGTTTAATGTAACTACGGGTCACCTAATACATATACAATATACATATTATTAATTAGAAATAACATTAATACTCAGTATATATATATATATATATACACTAATTATATACATATACAATATATACAATTAATTACATATATAATATATGTATATACACTAATGAATTTATACTACGTATATATATATTAAACATGCCAATCATTTATATTCATTTTTAAACGTATACTAGGGCATACGTCTACAATACATATACCTAAGTATAGATATACTAATTTTGAGAAATATACTATATATATACATGTATATATATATGTACCAAAATATATTTAACATATATTAGGGAATATAAATATTATACATGTATACTAATTATATATATTAAGCATATATTGAATACACATACTAATGGACAATATACGCATACGCGTACGTATGCGTACCCAACAATCATAAGAGAACGCTCCTCACCTTGGCTTCGGCGTGCACGTACACGAGCGCGGCTTGATGACGATGACAACGACGATGGTGGTGAAGGTGATCGTAATGGTGAAGGCGATGATGATGGCGAAGATAATGGTGAAGGTGTTGATCACGATTATGGAGGTGATGATGATGGAGGTGGCGAACAGGGATGGTCGGAGTCCGGCGAGTGTTCAGTCGTGCTGCGGGTGGTTCGACTCCGGTCGATGAGTTACGGGTCGGCAGAAGGTTGTTGCTCGACGAAGAAGAGAGGGTGTCACGACCCGATTCCTTGGAATCGTTGGGGCGTCCCCCGAATCGTGATGCCGTGCGGGCCTGGGGTTGCGCCCACACAAGGCTACAGTATTTTGCATAGCAAGCACATATTCAGAGTACGCAGATAAATTGAAACACAGATTTGAAACATGGAAAAGTTCTCTTTATTGATAATGAACATCTATTACAAACTCTTGAACGAGTTAGCTAATATGCCGAACGGCTTACAAAAGAGATGACTCAAAATGAGATAGCAGTCCTGTACATTACATCCCTTTATAAACTCAAAATGATAAGGACCTCCAGGCTGGAGGACGACTTTGCCACGGAGCTGCATTTGTGTATGAAGAGTTGCAGCTTCGGACTTCAAAATGCTTCGAGGGCGCGGTAAAGATGCGCCAACAGCTGGACTGGATCGGGAAGACGACTTCGGCTCCTCGCTCGGTTCGCCTTGGTGCGGAGAACCTGTTTCAACGAGGGTTAGCATATCGAAACATGCTGGTGAAGGCGAGCTAGCCGAACTATACCAATCAACACGTTGTTTTAATGAAGCATGCATATTTGTGGGTTTCTATCTTGCCTTAGTTCATTTATAAGTAAGCAGCATATAGAATTATACTGAAAAGAACGTGCCACCGTTTGGTGGATTTTTACCTGACCGTCTGAATTACCTGCACAATACTTACCATGCCTTCCCTGCCACGAAGACACAAGTTAGTTTGCAACAGGTTTAAATATACAAGATGATCACTGGCTTGGTTGCCATAATGGACGATAGTCTTTGACGAGAATGGCGTGCAACGAAAGTACAAGGGGCATTGCAAGCCATTTCGCCAAGAACAAGAGACTAAACAATAGGTCTCGCCCGGACCGGATCGATGCCAGTGCCCCAGCATCGTCCGCAAGACCGTTACCCTGTGCACAAGTTGTCCATGATCGAATAATATACAAGTAACAATCTGTAGTTGAGGCAACAAGAGTACAAGACAAGCGATTGTACAAGACAAGCAATTCATGATCCATTCCCAAACGAACAAGCATGCAGTTAAGTATCCGTTCATGAAATTATTGACAAGCATATGAACCAAGTCTATTTTCTTTTATCTTAGTTTTTTTTATTATTACTTGGTATCGTTTGATCGGGGCAAAGGAGTGAAGCTAGGAAGCATGGCTAGCTAATCGGGTTGGTAGCCACTCACTTGGATTGTTGGAAGGGAGAAGGAAAGAGGCGCTTCACGACTCCGCTCGTAAGCCGCCTACTGCTCGTTCACCTGCACACGAACAGCTCGATTAATACCTCTTCCTCTCTTTCCAATCTCGGAATAGAAGTGCAAGTCAATGAATGAAAATAATGAAAACCATCGAAACCGTTCAAGAAAAACAAGCAAATCCCAAAACCAACTCAAAGCACGAAAGCAACAAGCGACATCAAAAACCGAGGCAATAAAAGATAGCAGCGGAGAGGTCCCTCCTGACTCTGTCGCTAAGCCGATCCTTGGGGCGCAGTCCACTGAATATGGGAATCGATTCCGAAGAAACAAATCCATAACGAGGACGAGTTCTTAATTCAATCTATCCCGATCGAACGATACCGTCTTGTGTTTCTTAGCCGCGCTCTCCGCACCGGGAGAACGGGGCGCTACATCCTACCCAACTAATTGGAAGTTTCGTCCCAAAACTTAAGAATAGGACCTACTGTTAGGGATTATTGCGTACGGGATGGCGGTCATGACTCAAGGAACAATCACGGACAGAATGATCTGATCCGCCACAGGCTAGGCATAATCCAAGTTTCAGGCGACATTTGTCGATTGCATGCCCCGTCTTTTTGCAGAAACTACAAGGCTTGTTTGCTTTCTGCTTTCTTCCATCATTGTGACGCTTTGTAGCATTGTTTCCTCTCTCGTCGCTTTGGCGTTTGTGACTGGATGTATGCACAGCGTCGGTAGAAACGTGAGGATAGAGTGGTTCGAGAGATAGGGCATGATTCATGACTTCACGTATTGTACGATACTGATAAACGGCTACGTGCGAATGGATGGCAAGGCGTAGACCACCTTCAAACCTTCTAGCTCGACTCGCTGCATCAGGTAAATAGGCCCTAGCGAATTTGGAGAGTCGGTTGAATTCGGCGGAGTACTCTTTAACTGTCATACCGCCTTGCCTCAGTTGCACGAACTCATTTTCCATTTGACGTTGTACTGGAGGGGGTACGAACTCCTCTTCTAATGCAGCACGAAAAGTCGTCCACGAGATCGCCTCCTCTCCGTGATCAAATTGGAGAGATCGTCGATGCACGTCCCACCAATCGTGCGCGTTGAGGCGGAGCTGTAGTTGCGCGCAGGCGACGCGCTTCTCTTCAGGGACCTCTAGCAGAGCGAAGTGATCTTCAAGTTCGGCCAACCAATCTAGAGCTACGACTGGGTCCTCAGTCCCGTTGAATGGGGTGTTGCAGACTTTCTTGAAGTGGCCAAAGTCGAAGGCAGTCACGTCCCTCACCCTTGGAATTTGCGGCGTCTCTACTTCAAGCACGGGCTGTTCCACTGGAGTCACTGGCATTGCCGCGGACTGGTTGGATGCCAAAGTCTGAACGATCTGCTGCAGGATATCTACCTGCTTTTGTTGGACTGAGAATCGTGCTTCTATATTGTCTTGAAACTTGAGCTGACTCTCTTCCGCCCGCTTCTCGGCCCGTTCATAGCGAGCCTCGTCCCTTTGTTGGTTTGCCTCCAACATCTGCAACATTCGTTGGATGGGATCGATGCTTGGCACGGCTCGCTGGCTCTTTGAACTTCCCGAAGTATCCGAACTACTTTCCTGGCCTTGCGTTTCGTCCGAAGTTTGCGCTGCAGATTGCGCTGGAGCCATTCCTTCAAAAGAAGGTAAATTATATTAGGATCATAATGTATTATGGACTTATTGCATGAACGTATCTTATTTTGGCCTAGCGAGTTCAAGAGTTTGCACAGGAATTTTGATCGTTAAAGGAACTTTTCCAGCACGAAGTCTAAGGAACTTTGAATCTGTGCTCTGATACCACTATGTCCCGACCCGATTCCTTGGAATCGTTGGGGCATCGCCCGAATCGTGATGCCGTGCGGGCCTGGGGTTGCGCCCGCACAAGGCTACAGTATTTTGCATAGCAAGCACATATTCAGAGTACGCAGATAAATTGAAACACAGATTTGAAACATGGAAAAGTTCTCTTTATTGATAATGAACATCTATTACAAACTCTTGAACGAGTTAGCTAATATGCCGAACGGCTTACAAAAGAGATGACTCAAAATGAGATAGCAGTCCTGTACATTACATCCCTTTATAAACTCAAAATGATAAGGACCTCCAGGCTGGAGGACGGCTTTGCCACGAAGCTGTATTTGTGTATGAAGAGTTGCAGCTTCGGACTTCAAAATGCTTCGAGGGCGCGGTGAAGATGCGCCAACAGCTGGACTGGATCGGGAAGACGACTTCGGCTCCTTGCTTGGTTCGCCTTGGTGCGGAGAACCTGTTTCAACGAGGGTCAGCACATCGAAACATGCTGGTGAAGGCGAGCTAGCTGAACTATACTAATCAACACGTTGTTTTAATGAAGCATGCATATTTGTGGGTTTCTATCTTGCCTTAGTTCATTTACAAGTAAGCAGCATATAGAATTATACTGAAATGAACGTGCCACCGTTCGGTGGATTTTTACCTGACCGTCTGAATTACCTGCACAATACTTACCATGCCTTCCCTGCCACGAAGACACAAGTTAGTTTGCAACAGGTTTAAATATACAAGATGATCACTTGCTTGGTTGCCATAATGGACGATAGTCTTTGACGAGAATGGCGTGCAACGAAAGTACAAGGGGCGTTGCAAGCTATTTCGCCAAGAACAAGAGACTAAACAATAGGTCTCTCCCGGACCGGATCGATGCCAGTGCCCCAGCATCGTCCGCAAGACCGTTACCCTGTGCACAAGTTGTCCATGATCGAACAATATACAAGTAACAATCTGTAGTTGAGGCAACAAGAGTACAAGACAAGCGATTGTACAAGACAAGCAATTCATGATCCATTCCCAAACGAACAAGCATGCAGTTAAGTATCCGTTCATGAAATTATTGACAAGCATATGAACCAAGTCTATTTTCTTTTATCTTGGTTTCTTTTGTTATTACTTGGTATCGTTTGATCGGGGCAAAGGAGTGAAGCTAGGAAGCAGGGCTAGCTAATCGGGTTGGTAGCCACTCACTTGGATTGTTGGAAGGGAGAAGGAAAGAGGCGCTTCACGACTCCGCTCGTAAGCCGCCTACTGCTCGTTCACCTGCACACGAACAGCTCGATTAATACCTCTTCCTCTCTTTCCAATCTCGGAATAGAAGTGCAAGTCAATAAACGAAAACAATGAAAACTATCGAAACCGTTCAAGAAAAACAAGCAAATCCCAAAACCAACTCAAAGCACGAAAGCAACAAGCGATATCGAAAACCGAGGCAATAAAAGATAGCAGCGGAGAGGTCCCTCCTGACTCTGCCACTAAGCCGATCCTTGGGGCGCAGTCCACTGAATATGGGAATCGATTACGAAGAAACAAATCCATAACGAGGACGAGTTCTTAATTCAATCTATCCCGATCGAACGATACCGTCTTGTGTTTCTTAGCCGCGCTCTCCGCACCGGGAGAACGGAGCGCTACAGAGGGAGAGGTCGGGGAGATGGTGCTGTTAATGGCGAGCTCGTCGAGTTGCTGTGCAGGCTGCCGGAGTAGCTCAGGCGAGATCCCGTCGACTCCAGCGTCCAGGCGAGTGCAGCGGTGGTGGTGTTACCTGCTGTCCAGTCGGCGGAGGGCGGGATTCGGTGGTGCACGGTCGGGACTCGGCGTGGAGGCAGGGACCAACGGGTCAGGCATTCGTGCAGGCCGACGGGCTGCTCATCGGGCTCGACAGGGAAGGGGACAGCGGCTCGCTGGCGGATTTCGACGGGGAGGATCGGTCGATGAGTCTCCGGCTGTGGCTCCGTCGAGGGTGTTCGTGGCGAGGTCGACAGGGAGGGCGGAGGAGGACGACTGGGAGACGAGGTCGGGGACGCTGTCGCCGACTCCGGCGGAGGACGGGGCGGTGAGGGAGAGGGGTTAAAGGTGACCAGAGGAATAGGAGGACGAGAAAGAATAGGAGATGGGAAGTTAATGTCGGCTGGGCTATGGTTTGGAAAATAGAAAAATAAGGAAGGGGAAAAAGGATTATTTATATACATGTAGGGTATAGATTTAACCTAGAATTGGTTGATTGGTCAACCCTTCTTGGAATTGGGCTTCTCCTGTATGATTTCAAAGGCCATGATTAAAATAGGTTGAAAATAAATGGCTCGGATTACATCGGTTCAAGGTTTGGAGGGCCAGGGTCTTAAGGAGCCTGGTGTTGAATTATACACTCCTAAAAATTATGGAAAAAATACCCATGAAGGAGAAATAGGTTTATGTACGTGTCGTGTCCAACGGGGCAGACACCTTAATGCACTTTTGCACAAAAGTGCCCCACAATTGGAAAATTACACGAAGTTGAATTTTGGTTTAATTAATTTAAATATGATGCAATATTTTATACATTAATTTATGAAAAGACGAAAATACCCCTAATCTAAAATGTGGGGGTGACAAGTCTACCCTCCTTAAAAGAATTTCGTCCTCGAAATTTAAGATCCTCAACAGTTGTATTTATTCATTATTTTATTGTACCATAAAACTTAAATTCATCAAACCATATAATCCTGAAGCAAATCCATATTTTTATTTCACCAACTTTCATAATTCTATAGATATCATATTTATGAAAAATCCTCAAATTTTAAAAATTGAATTCCAGTCGTATCAAAATCTCCTCAAAAATTTGATGTTAATAATTAAATACTCAAAAATTTAATATCCAATCCTCTAATAATTTTTTTTAAAAATCCAATCTATGCACATTTATAAAATTTAAATCTCATCCAAAAGTTTGTATTCAAACACTAACCTATTAATCGTCTTACTCCTCAATTTTGAGTAAATCACTATACACAAAATTTACTATCCAATACTTTAATTTAAATCCAATTTATGCATGTTCATAAAATTTAAATCCTCATTCCAAAATTTAAAATCGAATACTAACCCGTTAGTGATCTTAATCCTTGATCTCTTTTTCCACACCATACTCGATAATGTAATAGTTATGAAATCTTCAAATACCACATTCAATATAAGTTCATAACTTGCAAGCCAATGAATATAATGATAATCTCCTTAATTTCCTCAAATGTTAGTGACATTCCATCATACCACAATCTTCATAACAATTTATGACTTAACAAATCGTCAATTCTGTCATATTAAAGTCTCAACTCTCTTTATTTAAATAAATATTTATCCTCGAAATTTAAGGTACATTGTCTCTCTCTCTCTCTGTCCAATCATAACCTCTTCATTAATCTTCACTACGGTCAATCCTCAACAAACAAAGTCTAAGAGTATCCTACCTATAGTCATACAACACGCAATACAACACACAATCTAGATAAAATATTCAATCTAGATGAAACACGCATGGTCATAGTCTCTTTCATCATGGTATTACAGTCTCTGTCGGGGTTTACTACTAACTATATCCTAGCAAGAAGATCTTTGATACAAGCTACGGTACTAAAGAATAAATCAATCAATCAATAGACGGAAAGGAACAGAAGGAAAGAAAAGAATACAGTCTTCTAACCCATTACTTGGATACTACAACCTCTATCATACACTTAAATCTGGCACATTCACTCACTAATTCCTATCTCTATATACTGAGATCCATACCGACTAATCCTTAGTCTATAACATCCATGAATACATCCTTATTGCATACACCTGTCTATTGATACCTATATATGATACCAAGAATCTCTAACACAACCATAGTTTAATAATGCATCCAAAGTTGATACCTATATCCCCTTAGGTACAACTATTTCTACTACAAGCACACCCACTGCTAGTTATCTTACCTACTACAACTGTTTATACTATTTGTTCTTATCACTCAAGTGTACACCAAGTACAACACACTATACTAAGTACTGCTCCTTCTAATGCAACTCTAGATAGATGCCCAAGTCTGTTTGCAGTGCCATCTCAAGCATTCTCAAGCCAATAGATCCTTACACATGCACATCAACCACTCATATACTGTTATACATTTCTTACCCACTATAAAATTTTATCCTTAAAATAAAATCATCAAAATTTAACTTCTCGAACAATTTAAAATAAAATGCATATACTTTGCTCAAAAGTCAAATGCTCAAATATCGAAATAAAATTTTAATCACTTCCAAATTTTTTTTATAGCTTTGACTATGTTTATTGAATTGAATTTGAATCCTCAAAATTTAATAACATAAAATCTCAACTCCTCAAAAATTGAAATTCATTTCCACTCTTCAAATTATAAATTTAATCCACAAGCATCTAACTACACATATATGCTCACAGTCTCTAATACTCAAGGTGCACACAAATACACCAATTATCTACAACCTCAACTGTGTACTGAAATTTGCACTACCCGGATTACTTGTACTATTACTCCCAATAATTAAAGTTATCATCACACATATTTTCTTCAATAAATTTTTTATTTATCTATATTAACTGGTACACCAATCTAATTATCATCACACAAAGTACTTACTGTCATTAGCACCTTGCTCAACAAATCTTTGATATAGAATCACTAGCACTATTGGTATGGTAACACTAGCTTCATTATTGGATTATCTCATCAAACTTATTAGAACTCATGATCACTTGTACTTTCTATAATACCCATGCTTTACTTCAATCTCAAGGGCAGGCATATGGTTCCATATCTCGATTGATGTATAAGCATATCTCTTAAAACTTTTTATAGCCTGTTAAACTAATCTGTGATACATTTCACAACTTTCATTACCAATCTTGATATTTCTCTACTCATGGCATCTCATTAAAACCCTTTATGCATATACATTTCTTTACTCTTGATACACCCAGTATCAATCATCAAATTGAACATCATGCTCCATAAATTTTTAACACAATTCCTTGATACTTAATTATTTATATAGATCATCCAATTACATAATTTAATGACTATCCAGGACTCGCATACTGATTCTGATACTTACTCTTGGAACCTTCACTGATACTCTTACTCCTCTTTCTATAGTACCAATACTAATTATAATAACACCTATCATAGAACTATTGCTACAAGGTACTATGCTATGGGTATCTTTAGATTAATGCCTACTGCTCACATGTCCAACTAAGAAACACTTACAAACTCACAAGTCACACTCAGTCAAACTAATACAAGATAACCCAAATTGTAAGTCACTAATTATCATACTAACAAGGAATCCTCAAAGAAAAGGAGCTCAAAAGGAACTAAATAAGGACTGAAGGTGTCTTACTGTTAGTAAAGAAAAGAAGCGAGGGAAAAAGTCATGTAATAACGAAAATAGATAAGTATTAAGATGAGACTTTAAGAACCATTTTAAGATACAACCTGATAATCATACACGTCTGTCAGAAATTATGACACTCAGAATCCTCGCCACGCCAGTAAGCATAGATGCGATAAACGACAGGTTCCGTAACTAAGGTATGCAACTCTATAATTATGTCATCTAGAATCTTCGCCACGCCAACCGGTATGGCTGCGAGAAATTCTAAATTTCATAACTACAGTATGTACATCCAAGTCAGGTTCCTACGTTCTCGTCACGATAGCAAATATGGCTGCGATAAACTGTAGGCCCCATAACCAAAGTAGACGTTTTACCTTTCTCACTGTCCTCATCAATATATGTCATCAGATGATACCGTAAATTTTGGCCCATAAAATTCATCTCGATATGAAATTAACTCAATAACGATACCAAGAATTAAATTTAACAACTGGTCAACAAGAATCAAACTCAATAATGATACCAAGATTTTAATTTAATAACTGATCAACAAGAATCAAGTTCAATAACAACAAGCAAGAGCGGATGGAAACAAGGAAAAGATTTAAATTATAAATTATAACAAGATTCTCAAGGGGTCGTCCCAGGAATCTCTCAAGAATTTGTGATTGAATATCCTCTCTCATCCTAGTATCCTATGTCCTATATTCTATCGCAGGCACGCAGTAGTACAACTAAGACGTCGCACTACTACGACATCGCACAACTTGCGAAGTCTGACCTGCATGGGCCACCACTAAAAACGTGTCATGACCCACACCCGGTGTAGGGGCACGGGAGCATGGGTACGTCCAGCCTATGCCGCAGCATCGGCGGTAGAACGCTGTCTAGGTCATGTAACTATCTAATCAATCTCACATAAATATCCAACTCCATAAGAAGACACAGATATCACAATATAATATGGAAATACTCAATCACATAAGCTAAAGCACGATGAGATATCGAAGCAAGCAATACAAGATAAGTCTAAACGACAAAATAACCATACCTGCACTCAATAACATCCAATCTCCAAGTATACTGGAAACAAGTCCTCTATGTCACAGTCTGAAAAAAATATCCAGTCAGGATTGGAACGAAATATACCTCTAACAGCAGTTCCACATATATTGACAAAAACAATAACACAGTGTAAAGAAATACAAGACAGATAGGAATACTGGCAACACGAAATACCGACAAGCATGGATGTACTGGAAATAGAAATACTGGAATAAATGGAACACTGGAGCATGTCATCATCAATGTACATCTAGTAATGAAATAGAAATACAAGTACACACAAGAACAATGAACTGGTATGTAAGTGTGTACAAGAACAATAACTAGAACATGTGGAGATGCTAGATCCATATACTAGAGATGTATGTCAATGATCCTCTAACTAAGTGTGTGAAACATCAGCATATCATGTGATCGTCTTGGGACTATATGACTCATTATATTGATTAGCGGTCATCCCCAACAGGTCAGGCTAACCAGATGTAACAGCGATGAGGCATGTAAGGGTAAGGCTGCACCAACGTGAGATGTGGGTGAGCTATGATGCATGTAAATTTGGGTATGATCACATAAGCTACTAATATTTCCCCATTTTCCCCAGCTAGCACGATGGATTCCAATCATGACTCCTCGTGACAGGTCTCAATGATGCCAACTCGTGTAAAGAACAGTGTCAGGGTCATGTACGCTATACAACAAGAATTATAGAGATAATCAACATAATGGAAACTGTCAGAGAATGTACTCGCCTGGGGTCCTGTTGCTGGCAATACCAATGTCTGTTTTCGAATCTTGTCTGAAAATCCAACAGTCCTAAAGACAACATATAATACAATATTGCATCAGACATTACTTTAACACCCAGTTATAAATACACTGGACTCAGGCTACGCTAGGTATGACACTGGTCAACTAGGGTCAAGTGTGCGTCAATTGCACGGGTGTCACGTCTGTAATTGCTGTACAAATCAAACAGTCAATGATACGGGGCTTACCAGTATGTCAGTGTACATATAGCAGTCTTCTAACATTTACAGGGCCACAGTTTAATGTAACTACGGGTCACCTAATACATATACAATATATATATTATTAATTAGAAATAACATTAATACTCAATATATATATATATATATATATATATACACTAATTATATACATATACAATATATACAATTAATTACATATATAATATATGTATATACACTAATGAATTTATATTACGTATATATATATTAAACATGCCAATCATTTATATTCATTTTTAAACGTATACTAGGGCATACGTCTACAATATATATACCTAAGTATAGATATACTAATTTTGAGAAATATACTATATATATACATGTATATATATGTACCAAAATACATTTAACATATATTAGGGAATATAAATATTATACATGTATACTAATTATATATATTAAGCATATATTGAATACACATACTAATGGACAATATACGCATATGCGTACGTATGCGTACCCAACAATCATAAGAGAACGCTCCTCACCTTGGCTTCGGCGTGCACGTGCACGAGCGCGGCTTGATGACGATGACAACGACGATGGTGGTGAAGGTGATCGTGATGGTGAAGGCGATGATGATGACGAAGATAATGGTGAAGGTGTTGATCACGATTATGGAGGTGATGATGATGGAGGTGGCGAACAGGGATAGTCGGAGTCCGACGAGTGTTCAGTCGTGCTGCGGGTGGTTCGACTCCGGTCGATGAGTTACGGGTCGATAGAGGGTTGTTGCTCGACGAAGAAGAGAGGGAGAGGTCGGGGAGATGGTGCTGTTAATGGCGAGCTCGTCGAGTTGCTGTGCAGGCTGCCGGAGTAGCTCAGGCGAGATCCGGTCGACTCCAGCGTCCAAACGAGTGCAGCGGTGGTGGTTTTACCCGCTGTCCAGTCGGCGGAGGGCGGGATCCGGTGGTGCACGGTCGGGCCTCGGCGTGGAGGCAGGGACGAACGGGTCAGGCATTCGTGCAGGCCGACGGGCTGCTCGTCGGGCTCGACAGGGAAGGGGACAGCGGCTCGCTGGCGGATTTCAACGGGGAGGATCGGTCGATGAGTCTCCGGTTGTGGCTTAGTCGAGGGTGTTCGTGGCGAGGTCGACAGGGAGGGCGGAGGAGGACGACTGGAAGACGAGGTCGGGGACGCTGTCGCCGACTCCGGCGGAGGACGGGGCGGTGAGGGAGAGGGGTTAAAGGTAACCAGAGGAATAGGAGGACGAGGAAGAATAGGAGATGGGAAGTTAATGTCGGCTGGGCTATGGTTTAGAAAATAGAAAAATAAGGAAGGGGAAAAAGGATTATTTATATACATGTAGGGTGTAGATTTAACCTAGAATTGGTTGACTGGTCAACCCTTCTTGGAATTGGGCTTCTCCTGTATGATTTCAAAGGCCATGATTAAAATAGGTTCAAAATAAATGGCTCGGATTACATCGGTTCAAGGTTTAGAGGGCCAGGGTCTTAAGGAGCTTGGTGTTGAATTATACACTCCTAAAAATTATGGAAAAAATACCCATGAAGGAGAAATAGGTTTATGTACGTGTCGTGTCCAACGGGGCAGACACCTTAATGCACTTTTGCACAAAAGTGCCCCACAATTGGAAAATTACACGAAGTTGGATTTTGGTTTAATTAATTTAAATATCATGCAATATTTTATACATTAATTTATGAAAAGACGAAAATACCCCTAATCTAAAATATGGGGGTGACAAAATGTGATTGACATGATTCTCTCGGAGAATCAGGGGCTAAAAAGCATGAAGTCTTTGAACGTTAGAGGCCGCTTGTAGATATATAATATAAGGGTCATCTGACCACACATCTCCGGCGGAGTGTACGGGTTACATAAGAAAAAATATAAAGGAGCCCAAACGCCTTACTTGTTATTCTCAATACCCTATGGTTTATTTATGCCATATCCATGACACTATGGCATATCTAATGACTGCCAAGGCTTCTAATCATGCAATTCTATCCGCAGTTATCCCTATCTGTCGCATGCCCTATACACACAGGTGGCCATCCCGTCATACAAGTACATATCCTATATGAGACTCACACTCGTGCAACAACTATGTCCTAGCCAATGAAACAAAAGAATGCATCATGATAATTGGGTGGTCTCGTAAAACTAGGTCAACATGCATAATATATAATAAAGGCAAAATACGACACCATCGTTGTTGCACCCAAGTTATTCTTGTATGCGCAGTTTATACAGTAGTTAAAATATATGAACTAAATAATAAAAATAAAATGCATGCACCATATGGAATATAAATCACAGTACAATGGCAAGGTATACTTGCCTGGCAGGAAAGCTACGTAATATAAACGTCCAGGTGTCAAGTATAGAGTATCAGAACCCACTGCCTCCGACTGAACGTCCCCGAATGCTGAAATAAACATCACCAACGTTACCGAAATTAGTGAGGTAGCTAGAAAATACTATCCTTTCGTCTAATATGGACACAAGGGCAAAACGGTAATTTTGGGTCAAAGCGGGTCCATGTGTAGCCCACTTTGCCCTAAAATACGTGCCAGGGGTACCAGTCTCTAAATTGGACAAATTATAGGTCAAATAAATCCTAAACGTCGATACAAACTCAACTGTATGTCCAATTTTGGATTTCGGTGAGTCGATCAAAATTTTATCCTTCAAGTAACCAGTGGGGGCGCAAATAGGCGGCTCAGTCAACTATCTCAGAATTACGTAAAACTTGAGTCACAGGAATAGCGTGAAACCAAGAGTCCAATGGCACAAGTTCCGTTGTATTTCGACGAGCGTGAATAAACTAATTGGTAATTTTGCAAAATACGGATATGGAGATTTTTTTACGGATACGCGTTTATTCCGACGTGCATACACGTCCGAATCAACTTCTGTGAAAGCCCGCACATCAGGGTATACTATAAGCTTCTTTAGGAACAACTGGTACATGACGTGGTGGTCCGGTTTATCGGGACGCACTCTGTATCATAAATTTTAAATATTTTTAAAGTAGTTTTTTTGTGTTTTTGGACATAGTTTTTCATCAGCAATTAATGAGTAATTTTCTAAAGTAATTACTTTGTTGCGATCATGGTTATATGACTCTGTGTTAGAAAAGAATTTTTAATTTTTATAAAATGGATTGGGAGAAATCTGCCTTCCAAAACAGGGTTCTTGATTGTAAATTATGTCAAATATGTATATTCATATTAAAGCAGTTTTTCGAATTTTTGGAGGAGAATTATTATCTCGATTTAATCAGGTTTCATTCTAAGAATTTACACAATCATAAACTGATCATATGGTCTATGCATAGGAGTTTACAGATCAAAAATTAACCATACATAGAAAGAGAAATCTGTTGTCGAAGGTGGGTACCTTGGTCGAGTTAATCGGAAAGACGAGTTCGCGGCGATCGATTGCAGCGAAACAACGTCCAGGCGGTCGACAACGACAGCGTTGGGAGGCGGTCGAGGGTTGACGGTGGTGGGGAAGATGGGTCACGGCTCCGAGATCGACAAGTAGGGTTAGGGTTTTGTTTCATATATATATATAGAAGGAAGTTATAGGTCGGGTTGGTATGCTGTTGTGTTCCGCGTTTAAGGGGCGGGGGTGAAAGATCTATGCTGCTACTACTTTTTTTAGTAGAATAAGCAAGTGCTCTTGTTTTTCTTTTATTTTCTTTACTTTATTAATACTTTCTTTATTTATATTACTTTTATTTTATATATTCTTTTTAACAACTAACTTATTTATTATTATATTTTACTTTGTTTTATTTTATTTATTATTAACACTAGAATCATCATCATCATCATCATCATCATCATTATTATTATTATTATTATTATTATTATTATTATTATTATTATTTTATAATAAAAAAATATTTTCTTTATTACGAGAAATTCTAATTTCCAATATACTAACGTAGTAGGGGTCACCCTCACGTATCACTATTCTTACAAAACTTGGTATTTATATATACATATATTATTTTATTAATTAAAAAATTTAGGGTGGTTACATTCTACCCCACTTAAAGAAATTTTGTCCTCAAAATTAAAACTAACCTATGGTAGGAAACAAAAATTATGCGGTATAAAAAGAACCAAGTAAATCATACCTTACTCTTAGAACAGATGCAAAAAATGTTTGCGCATGTCATCCTCGCGCTACCAAGTGGATTCTTCTGGCGAGTGATGCCTCCATGCCACGCGAACCAAGGGAATAGACTGATTCCTCAACACCTTCTCTCGACGATCAAGAATCTCCATGGGTTGCTCTTGATATGACTGCTATCTGCTACATATCGCCTGAGTTGCGATACGTGGAATATATCATACACTAACTCGAGTGAAGGTGGTATTACCAGTCGATATGCCACTTCTCTCACTCGCTCTAGCACGTCAAATGGTCTAATATACCTTGCACTCAACTTGCCGCATCCTCTAAAGTGAATAGTTCCCCTAGTAGGTGATATCCTCAAGAAAACATGATCGCCTTCTTTAAATTCCAAGCGACGACGGTAAAGATATGCCCACTGCTTTTGCTTGTCTTGCGCTGCTCGCAAGTGCCCTTGTATCTTCTTATCTGTCTCTACAGTGCTGACTACAAACTTTGGTCCCAATATCTGACGTTCTCCCACGCCACTCCAACACACGGGAGACCTACACTTTCTTCTATATATTGCTTCAAACGGAGCCATCTGGATATTTGCTTGATAGCTATAATTGAAAGAAAACTCCACAAGATATAGGTGGTCCTCCCATGATCCTCCAAAGTCCAACATGCAAGCCCTCAACATATCCTTCAGTATCTGAATAGTACGCTCTGACTGCCCATCTGTCGATGGGTGATAAGACGTACTGAACTTCAGACGAGTCCGAAGAATCTCATGCATGCTTCTTCCAAAGTGAGAAATAAAATGTGAATCCCGGTCTGACATAATACTGAACGGAACCCCGTGCAACCTCATGATCTACCTCATGTATAAGTCAGCCAAAGCTTCTACAGACTGGACAACTCGAAAAGGCAAGAAATACAGGACTTGGTGAGTCGATCCACGATTACCCAAATAATATCTCGCCCACTTGGACTCCTCGGGAAGCCCATGATGAAGTCCATAGTGATGTTCTTCCACTTCCATTCAGGAATCGAAAGTGGTTGTAGTAACCCTGCTGTCCTCTGATGTTCAGCCTTGACCTGCTGACATATTAGATATTTGGACACAAAGCGAGCTATCTCCCTTTTTATCTCATTCTACCAAAAGTTTTGTCGCAAGTCACGTTACATCTTGGTGCCTCCAGGATAAATATAATATATTAAACTATGAGCTTCTGCAATCAGCTCCTGTCTAATCTTTCCATTGGAAATATATAGACGATCACCACATCGTAATATCTTGTCACCATGAATGTGCAATCTCGTCTGCTCTTCAGCCTCTATCCTCTCTCTCAACCTCCTGAATCTGGCATCCGTAGGTAAAGCTGCCTTGATTCTCTCTATTAGTGATGACTGTACTTGCAAGTTAGCTAGTGTCCCGTCTGCTCAAGTTAATACAACTTCTATGCCAAGCTCTTACAAGTCCTCTAGTAACTCCTACTCTGTCGTCAAGAAGTATGCTGCAGGCTTTCGGCTTAATGCATCTACTACTACGTTAGCCTTGCCTGGGTGATAATGCAGCTCTATCTCGAAGTCCTTCATCAACTCACGCCACTAGCGTTACCTCATATTCAGCTCCTTCTGTGTGAAGACATACTTGAGGCTTTTGTTGTCGGTATCGATCTTCCCTCGTTTTCCATATAAGTAATGTTTCCCTAGCTTCAGAGAAAAAATAACAGCTACAAGCTCCAAGTTATGAGTTGGATAATTCTTCTCATGTACTCATAACTGTCTAGATGCATATGCAATCACCTTGCCATGCTGCATCAATACGCATCCTAAGGCTTTCCCCGATGTGTTACTATAAATCACATAACCTCTGATCTTGATAGAATAGTCAATATTGGCGCTGTGTTAGGTCGCTTCTTCAACTCCTCAAAAGTGGCTTCATACTCGTCAGTCTATATGAATTGTTGGTCCTTGCACATCAACCGAGTCATAGGCGCCGTTATCCTTGAGAAGTTCTCCATTAATCGTCGATAATCTTCCGCAAGTCCAAGGAAACTCCTCAACTCCGATGCTGATTTAGGAAAGAGCCATGTCTCAACTGTTGATATTTTCTCTGGATCAACAGAAATACCATCTTCCGTGACGACGTGCCTAAGAAAAGGGACCATGTCCAAGAAGAACACATATTTACTGAGCTTCAAAAATAATTGCTCTCTCCTCAAGGTCTCTAGGATAATCTCCAGGTGCTTCTCATGCTCCTCGTGGCTCTTCGAATAGACAAGTATGTCATCTATGAAGACAACCACGAACTGTTCCAAATACTGATGGAAGACTCGATTCATCAAGTCCATAAAGACAGATGGAGCATTGGTCAATCCAAATGACATGAGCAAAAAATCATAGTATCCATATCTTATCCTGAATGTGGTCTTCGGAATGTCCTGCTTCCGCACCTTCACCTGGTGATATTCCAATCTGAAGTTTATCTTCAAGAATACCTTATCTCCACTAAGATGATCAAATAAGTCATCAATGCATGGCAGTGGATATTTATTCGTCATTGTCACAACATTCAAGGCTCTGTAGTCGATGCACATGCGCACTGACCCATCCTTCTTGGGTATAAACAACACTGGTGCTCCCTAGGGTGATGCACTTGGCCGAATAAAACCTTTCTCCTCTAATTCTTTCAACTATGCCTTCAGCTCATCCATCTCTTTCTTTGTCAATCTATAAACATACGATGCTATGGGTACTTCTCTCGGTGTTAACTCAATTAAGAATTCCACGTCTCTGTCCAGATGTAGTCCTGGCAATTCCTCTGGAAAGACGTCTTGGAACTCTGAAATGGTAGGATGATAAATAACTTCATCCATTGCCAGCTGAACACCATCAAGAACTTTTGTGGATCCTCGTACAAACTCGAGCTCCGGCTGGCCTGGTACCTTAAAAAAATGCATCATCCATAGCATTCGAAGAAAGCGTGATACTTGCTTAGCTAGTCCATCCCATGTACAACATTAAAGTTTGGCATGGGAAAGACTAAGAGTCGAGCATTCATCTCCTTGTCGTGAATCATTACAGAACAAGATCTACAAACATGACTAATATGTACAACTCTTCCTCCGGTGAGAATTCTAACACAACTAGGCAATGGTGTATTGGCAATTATGTGCTTGACAACAAAACTAGAAGATATGAACAAGTGTGTGGCTCCGGTATCAAATAATTTCGCAGTAGGAAAAATAGACACAAGAGTAATACATGATATAACATCAATCTCTTGCTCCGTGTCATCCACCTCTAGTGTAAAAGCCTGTCAAGTCCTTCAAGGTAGTCCCTGTCTGGCCCTCGCAAATTGGTCCTCCTGAGTAGGTAGCGGTGGTCCTCACTGAAATTGTGGCTGTTGTAGGTTGAGGTGCTCCCTCTCCTGGTCTAGTCATCTGCTGAGCTAGCTTCGTTGCTGAAAGTGTTGGCCTCTATATCGGCGATGGAAGCGCCAATGCCTGTTGTACTGGACAGTCTCTGGCCATATGTTATCCAAAACTATACCTCATACACAGTCTTAAGCGAAGCCGATAGTCTCTTATAATGTGCCCGTATTTCCCACAATGACTGAAGTAGGGCTTCTCCAAAATCTGGTACGGTCCTGCTCTGTGTGCTGCAGTTACTGCTGAGGTGTCAAAGGGCATCTGATGGGCCCTCCTTGCTGTATCCTTGCTGGTCCCTGCTGGGTCTTTGATTGACTTTCCTTTTCCTTGCTGATGGCCTCTTGTAGCCTAGCCTTTATCAATAACTCAGCATAAGAGATCCGGGACTGTGAGCTAGTGTAGTGCTGGAGCTCCTGAGTCAGCCCGCGGAAAACCTTTTAGCCTTCTCCAAGTCATTGGGTATTAGGGTAGCGCCATATTTACTAAGGCGGCTAAACTCTGCATCATACTCATCGAATGCCTTGTTCCCCTGCTCCAGATAGAGGAACTAATCGTACAATACATCCCTTACGGTGGCCGGGAAGTACTTCCTCTCAAAGCACTCCAAGAACTGCTCCCAAGTATGACGCGTACCCAACTGGCGCTCTAATGATTCCCACTAGTGATGAGTGTTACCCTCTAGCTGGGTCCTCACGCCTATCATCCATAGATCTGTAAGCAGCTGTGATGCTTCTAACAACTTATTGGTCTTGGTAATCCAATTTGTGGTCTCCTCTGGACTCTCAATGCCTTTATACGGCTTGGGGCCTATATGTATAAAGTCCTTGACTGAACCAACTCGAGCTTGCGACACTGGAACTAGTACCTGAGCTGGTGCAGGTGCTAGTACAGCTAACCTCTCAAATGTTGCCAGAAATTCTCGCCTCTGCTCCGTCGCTGGTTGCCTATTAGGCGCAGTGGAAGGATCAGGTGGAACCGGATTGTGAGTCTGTCCATCTGGCCCGAAAGTCTAGAAGTCATTGAGGCCTCTCCTCGTGTTTGGCCGTTGACCCTGGAGGTGTGTCGCCCCGGTGGCGGTGCGTCTACTATATAAATTTATCTCTCTACAAGAGATGGACGAAAAAATTAGAAAGAGTACAGGAATCAAGCAGGATGCAAGCATTTAAATAGGACAAGTTGAAAGGAAGATGAGTTATAGTCAACTGTGGATGAGATCCTATACTCTATTCCTATACGAAGGCTTGGTCGATACAGTAACATAACTGAGATAATATATTCTGGTGACTTGCATGGGCCACCATAAAAATTTGTTATGCCCCAGTCCCAGAATACGTAGGACTAGGTATACGTAACATGCCAGTCGTACGTATACGATAACTCTAATTTGTTGGAAGATCATAACACATACGTATGTTGTATATGAATATCAAATCTATAAGTGGTAATATACTGTCAACACAAGTCACACGCAATCTATATCTCATCCAGTGCACAAATAAAGAAATATGAAATAAATAACTGAATCTCAAATATGAAGTATCAAAGAATGATAGTTGGGTGGAAACAAATCCACTGCCAGTTGACTATACCAAAAACTAAATGAGAGAAGAGATCAAAACTCCAATATAAGATAAATGTCAATAAAAGAATAACAATTAAAATATCCATCAGCTGCGAAGAATCAGTGGTACTTCGAAGGTAAGACCTCCTCAATCTGGTCTGAAGTATCAGGTCCGGGTTCGTACTCGTGCGGATAATCCTATCCGTCTACACCTGGAAGGGGAATAGGTCCTCAGAGGGGCGTAATAAGATACAAAAACATTATGCCAATAAAGTACTAAAAATAAACATTCAAGGGCCGCCTAACCGTCTATGTGTATGCACTTTGAGAATAACTTTCCAATACGTGGGCTATCTGGCTAAAAATGGGATTGGTATGATTCTCTCGGAGAATCAGGGGCCTAAAAAGTATGACGTCTTTTGAACGTCAGAGGCCGCTTGTCGATATATAATATAAGGGTCATTTAACCATGCATCTCCGGCAGAGAGTACGGGTTACATAAGAAAAAGTACAAAGGAGCCCAAATGCCTTACTTATTATTCTCCCCACCCCATGCTCTATTCATGCCATACCCATGACACGATGACATCTCTAATGACTTCCAAGGCTTTTAATCATGCAATTCTATCAGCAGTTATCCCTATCCGTCGCACGTCCTATACGCATAGGTGTCCAGCCCGTCACGTAAGTACGTGTCCTATACGAGACTCACACTCGTACCAATGAAACAAAAGTATGTCTCATGATAATGGGGTGGTCTTGTAAAACTAGGTCAACATGCATAATATATAATAAAGACAAAATACGACGCCACCATCGTTGCATCCAAGTTATTCTTGGACGTGCAGTATTTATAGAAGTTAAAATATATGAACTAAATAACAGAAATAAAATATATGCACCATATGGAATATAAATCACAGTATAATAGCAAGATATACTTGTCTTGCAGAAAAGCTGCATAATATAAACGTCTAGGTGTCAATTACAGAGTATCAAAACCTACTGCCTCAGCCTGAACGTCTCCAGATGTTGAAATAGATATCACCAACATTCCTGAAATTAGCGAGATAGCTAGAAAATACTACCCTTTCATCCAATTTTGACACAAGGATAAAACGTTAATTTTGGATCAAAGTTGGGTCAATGTGTGGCCTACTTTGTACTGAAATATATGCCAGGGGTAAAAGTCTCTAAATTGAACAAATTATAGGTCAAACAAATCATAAACGTTGATACGAACTCAATGGTATGTCCAATTTTGGATTCCGGTGAGCCGATCAAAATTTTGCCTTTCAAGTCAACCCGTGGGCCCACAAATAGGTAGCTCGGTCAACTGTCTCAGAATTGCATGAAACTTGAGTCAAAGGACTAGCATGATACCACGAGTCCAATGGTGCAAGTTTTGTCGCATTTCGACGAGCGTGAGCAAACTAATTAGGAATTTTGTAAAATACTGATATGAGAAACTTTTTACGGATACGCGTTGATTCCGAAGCGCACACACATCCGAATTAACTTATGCAAAAGCCCGCATGTCAGGGTATTCCATAAGCTCCTTTAGGAACAAATGGTATATGACATGGTGGTATGGTTTGTCGGGACGCACTCGATATCACAAATTTTGAATATTTTTAAAGCAAGTTTTTAAGGTTTTTTGGTTTTTGGACAGTTTTTATCAGCAATTGATGAGTGATTTTCTAAAGTAATTACTTCGTTGCAATCATGGTTATATGGACTCTGTGTTAGAAAAGAATTTTGAATTTTTGTTGAACGGATTGGGAGAAATCTGCCTTCCAAAATAGGGTTCTTGATTATAAATTCTATCAAATATGTATATTCATGTAAAATCAGTTTTGCAGGTTTTTGGAGGGGAATTATCATATAGATTTAATCATGTTTCATTCTAAAAATTTACACAATCATAAACTAGATCATGTGGTCTTTGCATAGGAGTTTGCAGATCAAAAATTAACCATGCATAGAGAGAGAAATCTGCTATCGAAGGTGGGTACCTTGGTCCAGTTAATCTGAAAGACGAGTTCAATGTGATCGACTACAACGAAGCGGCGTCCAGGTGGTTGACGACGACAGCGTTTGGAGGCGGTCGATGGTCGACGACGGTGGGGAAGATGGGTCGCGGCTCCGAGATCAAGAAGTAGGGTTAGGATTTTGTTTCTTGTATGCATATATATATATATATATATATATATATATATATATATATATATATATATATATATATATATATATATATGCATACAAGAAGTTATGGGTCGGGTTGGTATGCTGTTGTATTCCGCGTTTAAGGGGCGGGGGTGAAAGGTCTATGCTGCTGCTACTTTTGTTAGTAGCACTAGCAAGTGTTCTTGTTTTTTTTTCTTTTCTTTATTAATAATTTCTTTATTTATATTACTTTTATTTTATATATTCTTTTAACAACTAACTTATTTATTATTATATTTTACTTTACTTTATTTTATTTATTATTAACACTAGAATCATTATCATTATTATTATTCTATAATACCAAAATTATTTTATTTATTACGAAAAATTCTAATTTCCAATATACTAACGTAGTAGGGGTCACCCTCACGTATCACTATTCTTACAAAACCACATATTTATATATAAATATATTATTTTATTAATTAGAAAATTTAGGGTACTTTCAACGGGAGGTTGCACATGTCATATTGTGACACGGACACGTATATGAATAGCTAGCTCTTTATATTGCTTATAATTGTGATTTTAGACTTGCTCAGATTATTAGTGATGTATTTGGTATTGTGTTGGGGCCGTATCACAAATGTATCATAGAAAGAGTGTGATACGGGTGCGATGCACTCCATGTATTTGATGAAATTTTACTACTCTATTTTTGTGTTTTTTATATATATTTTGATTGCTTTTGATATATATATGATATACCTGAGTATATATTGCCTTGGTATGTGTATGTATCCTAATATATTCTAAACTACTAGAATGATATATATATTAATAGTGTTATATATATGTATGTGACTTGTTGTATGCTATATACCTATATATGAGTGTAATTTGGATTATGACATTAGTTTGTACATGTACATTGCTAGATGTGTGTATTTGTGCACTATTGTTGGTGTGATAGTGTGAGAGGCATGAGAGAGTATTTACTTGGTCCTGTGTGCCATCAGGCAGCAGTCAACTGCAGCAACAACTTGCTGTGTTGCTATGCTGCTCAAATGTGGAGTACATGGTGGTTTAGTATAGTGTCCGGGAGCAAGTGGGTCTTGTGTTAGCAGTGATGCATCAGTGCATACTTAGCAGCTATCCTTGGACTGAACCAAGGGTGCATGGTCGAGTGAAGGGAGTCCCTACATCACATGTGCAGTCGGGCATTGCCTGGACAAGCTAGTTACATTCTGGCACAAAGCCAGTGTGCTGACTTGCACTACTTTTTGCAAGTGCTGAACTGCAGTTGTACTGCAGTGGATTGGTGCTCATTTTTGCAGAGTTGAAGAGAGTGGTGTGGATTTGTGCAAGGGAGGTTATGCACAGTCAAGCAAGCATGTGTGGACAGTAACTGTGCTTTCTATGTTGTGTTTCAGGTGATAGCTAGGTATTAGTTTGGAGTGTATTGTCTGATATCTTGAAGGTAAGTTGATTGTAAGTTATTTAAATACCAAGATAATAGAGAATAACCAGGTCTTGGATAATGAAGGTTAAGATATGGAGTTTGGGTTGTGGGTATTAGTGTGAAGATTAGGTAATAGGATTTGGGCAAGGTATTGGGGATGTATGTTAAGGTATGGGTAAATATGAGATATGTTAGTATCAAACTTGAGATAAGGTATTGATGTAGTCTAGATATAAGTTATGATATTGTTACTAATGTATTCTAGTATTAGATAATAATTATTAACTGGTATAAGGTAATGAGTATAGTACCTAGTATTACTAATTTGTATATGTATATTAGATATATATATTGATATTGATACTATAAGGTATCCTAATACCTATTTTTATCTAGTATGGCTAGTATCATCAAGATATCAACCTAGAAACTTAGAAATAGACTAGTACAACCTAGACATGACAATTTTGACCAAGTTTGACTGTTTTGGCCTAGGTTGACTTAGAGATGGCTTAATGACCTAGATTTGGACCATTTTAACAATTTATCATTTCAAAACCTTATATTAATGTAATATTTCATATTTAGGTCTCTGAGGCACCGTTCCAAATATCTTTGATATTGTTCATCAAATTCCAAGCGTGTACATTCTCTGAGAGTTTTCTGTTTATGATATCCTCTATCTTTCTTGTATTTAGTATAGATATCCTTGATTCCCTGACACATGTTTCATGAATTGGTATTCCTGGATCTCGTCATGAGATTTTATTCTTGGTAGTTTCTGGCGTATTTCTTATGTGAGCTCCGTTGTTCTTTTACATGTATGGACACTGATTCATGAGAAGATTAGCTCCCTTCTCAGGAAATTTTGTATCATAGCGTGTTATGGTTGGATCCACTATACCAGTCGGGGGTGGTGAGTATTTATTATAGAAATGTGATCATACCCCCGTAGTTCTTATTTTTCTTGAATAGTGTTAAGCTACACCACACATATGATTAACCAGGCCATGATTTTCGAACAAGTTTCCAAGCCGATCACATGTTGTCACTAGTACTCTCTCACTTAGATATATTTCTTGATTCTATATATGATATTCAGATCCTTTGTATGTATTTTCCGTATTTTCTTATTCCTATATATTTCTACCATGACCTATTCATCTTGTATATGCTCTCTATTTAATGTTACAGAGTCTTTATCATTTATTGGAACTGCTGTTAGAGGTGTACTTTGCTCCAATCCTGATTGGATATATTTTTCCAGATGATACTGAGGAGTGGTATCCAACTCACTATGGGCCTTAGGACGTAGTTGGCTTAGATCTAGAGACTGTGGCTCAAAAGGGATAAATCCTAGTTGATAAAGATGGTAATTCACCTGTAGCTCAGTACGGCAATTTATATGTAGCTCAGTAGATATGTTTATATTATTCTAGATTTGTCTCCAGCTTTGGCAGTTAGTACTCTTTTACAATTAAGACTCATTGGATATTATCTTCTGTTTTATGAGTTGTATTATGACTCTTAAATTCTTTATATCATATTCGTGCGTTGTTCCATCTTATAGTTCTATGATTGAGCATTCATATTTCATTAGTGGCGTTATATATCTTGATGTTCATTTTTGTTAGATAGTATAGTTTACCCAAACAATATTCTACCGCCAATGCTATGGCGTAGGCTGGATGTACCCACGTTCTCGTACCCTTATATCGGCTGTGGGTCGTGATAACGACAGTGGAAGAAGATACTTAGCAAATATTCTTTGACGCCGCATCAAGAATATTAACCGTGCAATATTATCACTGGTGTAGGGTAGTCCTCGTCTCTCCTGACAAACTGTTGATATATCGTGCATATTCTCTTAGAGAACCATGTTCCAATAATATATCAGAGTTCAATGATCTATGTCACGCCCCAGTCCCAAAATACATAGGACTAGGAATAAGTAACACGCCAGCCGTTTGTATACGAAACTCCAATATATTGGAAGATCGTAACACACACGTATGCTGTACATGAATATCAAATTCACAAGTGGTAATACACTATCAACAAGTCAAACGCGATCTATATCTTATCCACAACACAAATAAATAAATAGGAATAAATAACTAAATCTCAAATATGAAGTCTCAAAGTATGATAGTCGGGTGGAAATAAATTCACTAAAAATCGACTATACTAAAAACTAAAAAATAAGAGAAGAGATCAAACTCTAATATAAGATAAATTTCCATAAAGGAAATAACAACTAGAATATCCATCAGCTGCGATGAATCAAATGTACTCTGAAGGTAAGACCTCCTCAGTCTGGTATGAAGCGTCAGGTCCGGGTCCGTACTCCTGTGGATACTCCTGCAAGTCTATACCTGAAAAGGGACCAGGTCCTCAGAGGGACATAACAAGATACATAGAAGCATGCTAATAAAGTACTAAAAAATAAACATTAAATGGGTCACCTAACCATCTATGTGAATGCATTTTGAGAACAACTTTCAAATAAGTGGGCTATCTGTCTAAAATGGGATTGGCATGATTCTCGGAGATTCAGGGGCCTACAAAGCATGGCGTCTTTTGAACCTTAGAGGCTGCTTGATAATATATAATATATAGTGGTCATCATGATCGCGCATCTCCAGCGGAGCGTACGGGTTACACAAGGAAAGTACAAAGGAGCCCAAACGCCTTACTCTTGTTATTCTCCCCGCACCATGCTCTAAGCATGTCATATCCATGATACGATGATACCTCTAAATAACTACCAGGTCTTCTAGCATGCAATTTTTTTCAGCAGTTATCCCTATCCGTCGCACGACCTATACGTACCAGTGGCCAGCCGAGTACGCAAGTCCGTGTCCTACATGAGACTCACACTCGTGTAACAACTGTGTCATGGCTAATAAAACATAATAATGCCTCATGATAATGGGGTATTCTCATAAACTAGGTCGATATGCATATATATAATAAAAATAGAATACGACGCCACCGTCGTTGCACCCAAGTTATTCTTAGATGCACAGTTTATATAGCAGTTTAAAATATATGCATTAAATGGACAAAAATAAAATGCATGCATCATATAGAATATAAATCACAGTACAATGACAAGGTATACTTGCCTGGCAAGCAATCTGTATAGTGTGAGCGTCCAGATGTCAAGTACACAGGATCAGAAACTAAGGCCTCCGAATAAACGTCTCTGGATGCTTAAATAAACATCACAATTATTTCCGGAATCAGTGAGATAGCTAAAAAATACTACCCTTTCGTCCAATTTTGACACAGGGGCAAAACGATAATTTCGGATCAAAGCGGGGTCCACATGTGGCCCACTTTGTACCGAAATGCGTGCCAGGGGGTAAAGTCTCTAAATGGGACAAATTATAGGTCAAACAAATTCTAAAAGTTAATACGAACTCAACGATATGTCCAATTTTGGATTTCGGTGAGCCGAACACAAATTTACCCTAAAAGTCAACCGTTGGGCCCGCAAATAGGCGGCTTGGTCAACTATCTCGGAATCGCGTGAAACTTAGGTCACAGGACCAGCGTGATACCACAAATCTAATAGTGTAAGTTCCGTCACATTTCGACGAGCGTACACTAAATGGTGCAGTATTTTACAAAAGTCATGATACGAGAACTTTTTACGGATACGGGTTGATTCCGATGCGCACACGCGTCCAAATCAGTTTTCACAAAAGCCCAGACATCCGGGCATACCATACGCATCTTTTGGTACAATTAGTATACGACGGGGCGGTCTCGTTTAGCAGGGTATACTCCGTATCGTAAATTTTAAAGTTTTGTAAACAAGTTTTTCCTGATTTTTAATCCAGTTTATTTCTGCATATAACACGAAATAAAATAATGTAATTAGCAGGAAATGATCTCGGTTATATGGTCTTCATATAGAAAAAGGTAGATTTAAGTTTGGATGTCTGTGGAGGAAGATATCAGTCCTTAAATATAGGTGGTCGCAACAGTTTTCTATGGTTTAAACATATAGTTTTTTGCCAACTTGGCCTCGATTTCTACCTGGTGTTAAGCGTTGTTCGATGAAAACTAATTAACAGAGTTGAGAAGGGGATAGGTCATGAATATACCGATGAAGACAGATTCGAATTCTGTCGAGCGACGAGGCAGGAAACAACGCATGAAGTAGGGCACGTTGCAGTCAAATTCTGCGGTGGAGTACGCGGTCGCGCGATCGCGGACGCGGTGGCGGCGCTGGTTCTGGGCTACTGCGCTGTGATCCGATGGTCGGGACGACGTCAGGTTAGAGGTGTTGGCATCATAGAGATAGGTATGAAGTTAGGGTTAGGGTTTTACAATAAGATGTATATATATATATATATATATATATATATATATATATATATATATATATATATATATATGAGGAGGGGCGAGAGATGAGAAGGATTGTGATACAACGGATGATGCGCTGTTACTGGACTGCAGGGGGGAAGCTTTATAGGTAGTGTTTAGTTGTTTAGGGGGATTAGCGTGGGCTTAGGAGGGGGTTTGGGTTTAGACTTTAGGATATTAGATTTTAAGTTTTTAGTTTAGTAATTTCTTTTTCTTTTCTTTTCTTTTATTTTTCTTTTCTTAATAATACTATTATTACTATTTATTTTTATAAGTATATATGGTATCAAAATTTCTAGAAAAATTTGTATAGCACATAAAAATAATCTATCATCCTTCTACAAGGATTTCCTAAATAAAAAAATATAATAATAATAGTTTGATCAATAATTTCTAGATGCGTAGTTACCTAGGTAATTAATTAAATTAAATTTTTGTTCTCTAATTAACTAAGAAATAATATGATTAAATTAAATGATTAATTAAATATTATTATGTTTTAAAATTAGGGGTTTTACATTCTACCCAACTTATAAAAATTTTATCCTCGAAATTAAAACTAAGCCACGGTAGAAATTCAAGAATGGTATAAGGTAGAATTGAACAAAATAAATTCATACCTTGGTCTACGAACAGATACGGAAAACATTTGTGCATGTCGTCCTCGTGCTCCCAAGTGGATTCTTCTGGCGCGTGATGCTTCCATGCCATGCGGACCAAGGAAATAGACTGATTCCTCAACACTTTCTCTCGACGATCAAGGATCCCCACGGGTTGCTCTTGTTATGACAAGCTTGGCCCAATGGTGATCTCCGAGTGGTCGAGAACATGACTGCTATCTGCCACATATCGTCTAAGTTGCGATACGTGGAATACATCATGCACTCCCTCGAGTGAAGGTGGTAGTGCCAGTCGATACGCCACTTCTTCCACTCTCTCTAGCACGTCAAATGGTCCAATATACCTTGGGCTCAACTTTCCACGCCCTCCGAACCGAATAGTGCCTCTAGTAGGTGATATCCTCAAGAAGACATGATCTCCCTCTTTAAACTCTAAGGGATAACGATGAAGGTCTGCCCACTGCTTCTGCCTGTCTTGTGCTGCTCGCAAGTGCCCTTGTATCTTCTTCACTGTCTCTACGGTGTTGACTACCAACTCTGGTCCCATAATCTGATATTCTCCCATGTCACTCCAATACACGGGAGACCTACACTTCCTTCCATATAATGCTTCAAACAGAGCCATCTGGATGCTCGCTTGATAGCTATTGTTGTAAGAAAACTCCATAAGATATTGGTGGTCCTCCCATGATCCTCCAAAGTTTATCATACAAGCCCTCAATATATCCTCTAATGTATGAATAGTACGTTCAGACTGCCCATCTGTTTGCGGATGATAAGATGTACTTAACTTCAGACGAGTCCTAAGACACTCTTGCATGCTTCTCCAAAAGTGAGATATAAAACGTGAATCCCTGTCTGACACAATACTGACCGAAATATCGTACAACCTCACGATCTGCCTCATGTATAAGTCAGCCAAAGCTTCTGTAGACTGGCCAACTCTAAAAGGCAAGAAATGGGCGAACTTGGTGAGTCGATCCACTATCACCCATACTGCATCTCTCCCACTTGGACTCTTGGGAAAACCCGTGACGAAGTCCAGAGTGATATGCTCCCACTTTCACTCAGGAATCAGAAGTGGTTGTAGTAACCCTGCTGTTCTCTGATGCTCCACCTTCACCTGCTGACATACTAGACATTTGGCTACAAAGCGGGCTATCTCTCTTTTCATCCCATGCCACCAAAAATGCTGTCGCAAGTCATGGTACATCTTGGTGTCTCCAGGATAAATAAAATATATCGGACTATGAGCTTCCTCCATCAGCTCGTATCGAATCTCTCCATTGGGAACATATAGATGATCACCATATTGTAATATCCCATCATCATGAATGTGCAATCCCATCTGCTCTCCGGCCTCTGTCCTTTCTTTCAATCTCCTGAATCTGGTGTCTGTAGGCAATGCTACCTTGATCCTCTCTACTAGCGATGAATGTACTTGCAGGTTGGCTAATATCCATCTGCTCTGGGTAATATCACTTCTATGCCAAGCTGTTGCAAGTCCTCCAATAATTCCCTCTGTGTCGTTAAGAAGTACGCTGCTGGTTTCCGGCTTAACGCGTCTGCTACTATATTAGCCTTGCCTGGGTGATAATGTAGCTCTATCTCAAAATCTTTTATCAACTCAAGCCACCGACGTTGCCTTATATTTAGCTCCTTCTGCGTGAAGACATACTTGAGGCTTTTGTGGTCTATATAGATCTCCACCCGTTCCCCATATAAGTAATGTCTCCATAGCTTTAGAGCAAAAACAACAGCTGCGAGTTCCAAGTCATGAGTTGGATAATTCTTCTCATGTACTCGTAACTATCTAGATGCATATGCAATCACCTTGCCATGCTGCATCAACACGCATCCCAAGCCTTTTCCTGATGTGTCACTGTAAATCACATAACCTCCTGATCCTAATGGAATAGTCAATACTGGTGCTGCGATCAGTCGCTTCTTCAACAACTCGAAAGTAGGTTGACACTCGTCAGTAATACAAACTCTTGATCCTTGCACGTCAACCGAGTCATAGGCACTGCTATCATTAAGAAGTTCTCCACGAACCATCGGTAATATCCCGCAAGTCCAAGGAAACTTCTTACCTCCGATGCTGATTTAGGAACGGACCATGTCTCGACTGCCAAAATTTTCTCTGGATTAACAGAAATACCATCTCTCGTAACGACATGCCCAAGAAATGAGACTCTGTCCAAGAAAAAGTCATATTTACTGAGCTTCGCATATAACTGCTATCTCCTCAAGGTCTCTAGGATAATCCGCAGGTGCTTCTCGTGCTCCTCGTGGCTCTTCGAATAGACAAGTATATTATCTATGAAGACAACCACGAACTGGTCCAAATACTAATGGAATACTCGATTTATTAAGTCAATAAAGATAGCTAGAGCATTGGTCAACCCAAATGGCATGACCAGAAACTCATAGTGTCCATATCTTGTCCTGAATGTGGTCTTCGGGATGTCTTGCTTCTGTATCTTCACCTGGTGATATCCTGATCTCAAGACTATCTTCGAGAACACCTTGGCTCCACTAAGCTGATCAAATAAGTCATTAATACGTGGCAATGGATATTATTCTTCACAGTCACTGTATTTAAGGCTTTGTAGTCAATGTATATGCGTATAAATTTATCCTTCTTTGGTACAAACAACACTGGTGCTCCCCAAGGTGATGCACTTGGCCGGATGAAACCTTTTTTCTCTAATTCTTTCAACTGTGCCTTCAGCTCATCCATCTCCTTCTTCGCTAATCTATAAACATGCGACGCTATGGGTGCTGCTCCCGGTGTTAATTCAATTAAGAATTCTACGCCTCTGTCTGGTGGTAGTCCTGGCAGTTCCTCTGGAACGTCTTGGAACTCTGAAATGATGGAGTGATAAATATCATCGTCCATTGCAAGTTGAACACCAACAAGGGCCTCTGTGGATCCTTGTGCAAACTCAAGTTTCGGCTGGCCTGGTACCTTAAAAAGAATGCTTTCTCCAAAATAGTCGAAGAAAGTGTGGTACTTGCTTAGCCAGTCTATTCCAAGCACAATATCAAAAGTTGGCATAGGAAGGACCAAGAGTTGGGCATTCATCTCTCTGCCACGAATTACTATAAGACACGATCTACAAATTCGACTAACAGGTACAACTCCTCCTCCGGTGATAATTCTAACACAACTAGGTAAAGGTGTAGTGGCAATATTATGTTTGGCAATAAAACTAAAAGATATGAACGAGTGGGTAGCTCCCGTATCAAATAATGTCACAGCAGGAAAAGTAAAAGCAAGAGTAATACCTGCTATGACATCAATCTCTTGTTCCATGTCATCCACTTCTAGTGCAAAAGCTTGTCCATTCCTCTGTGGTAGTCCATGACTGGCCCTCGTGTACTGATCTTCCTAAGTAGGTAGCGGTGGTCCTCGCTGAAATCCTTCGGCTGTTGGGGGTCGAGGTGCTCCTGGTCTAGTCATCTGCTGAACTGGCTTCGGTGCTGGAAGTGCTAGCCTCTGTATTGGCGGTGGAAGCGTTAATGTCTGCTGCATTGGACAGTCTTTCGCCATATGCTGTCCGGAACCACACCTCATACATTGCCCCAAATGAGTCCGACACTCCCTCGAAATATGCCCGCGTTTCCCACAATAATTGCAGTGGAACTTCTCCGAAATCTGGTATGGTCCTGCTCTGTGCTGATGCTGCTGTTGCTGTGCCAAAGGACGTCTGATAGGCTCTCCTTGTTGTGTCCTTGCTGGTCCCTGCTGTGCCTTTAGTTGACCTCCCTTTCCTTTGCTGATGGTCTCTTGTAATCTAGCTTCTGTTAATAATTCGGCATACGAGATCCGGGACTGTGAGCTAGTATAGTATTGGAGCTCCTGAGTCAGTCCGCGATGAAACCTCTTAGCCTTCTCCAAGTCATTCGGTATCAGGTCAGTGCCATATTTACTAAGGTGTCTAAACTCTGCATCATACTCGTCAACTATCTTGTTCCCCTACTCCAGATGAAGAAACTGATCGTACAATGCATCCCTTACAGTGTCCAGAAAGTACTTCCTCTCAAAGTACTCCAAGAATTGTTCCCAAGTCTGATACGTATCCAACTGGCGCTCCATTGATTTCCACCAGTGATGAGCGTTACCATCTAGCTGCGTCCTTATGCCTGTCATCCATAGATCGGTAGGCATATATGATGCTTCTAATAACTTCTTGGTGTGGGTAATCCATTTCGTGGTCTCCTCTGGGCTCTTAGTGCATTTATACGGCTTGGGGCCCATCTGTACAAATTCCTTGACTGAACCAACTATAGCTCGTGGTACTGAAACTAGTGCCTGGGCTGGTATAGTTGCCTGTGCAGCCATTCTCTCAAGTGCTGCCAGAAATTCTCGCCTCTGCTCTGTCGCTTGCTGCCTCTGCTCTACAGCCAGTACGACTGCCTGTTGTTTCTGTTCCTGTATCATCATTTGAAAGAATTGGAACAGCTATGTCTGGCCATCCTGTAGTGTCAATGAAGCTGGAAAAGTTCTATTAGGCGATGCAGAAAGATCAGATGGATCTGGATTGTGAGTCTGTCCATCTGGCCCCGGAAGTCTAGGAGTCGTCGAGGTCTCTCCTCAAGTTTGGCCGTTGACTCTTGAAGGTGTGTCACCTCCGGCGGCAGTACATCCACTACGCAAATCCATCTCTCTGCAAGAGGTGGACGAAACGATTAGAAGGAGTACATGAATCAAACAGGATGCAAGCATTTAAATAGGAAGTTGAAAGGGGAGATGAGTTTTAGTCAAGCGTGGATGAGATCATATACTCTATTCTTATACGCAGGCTTGTTCGATAAGTAACGTAACTAAGACAATATATTCGAAGACCTGCATGGGCTGTAGAAGCATGAAAAATACGCTGGATAGCTATACGCAGCATGTTGATGCAGGGCAGCGTAAACAGAGGACCTCAGAGCCATTAACGTGCAACAGAACTTTTCCGCTGAGCACAGCGTAAAGTATAAGCTCAAGGACCATCCGCGTAATGCAGTATGTCCAGGCTGCTTCAGCGTAAAAAGGGTGCTACATCACCTTTATGGCGTAGAACTCATCCACTTTCAATGCAGCATTGAAGTGTACAAGGAACGCTTCGTATTCTTCAAAATAAACCTGTCAGATCATGCAATGAACCTGATGTCTGGACTCCTGACAAAGAGTACTGCACGACTACCCAGGCGACGGCTATAATGATGGCACGGCACTGCAACCCAGGCTGTTATTTACTGCCATTTTCTTGGCGTAAACCGCTTTTACGCATACAAAGGAATACACTGCCTAGTTTTACACAGGCAGATGTGAGCTGTTTATGCTCCACAGAAGACAAAAAGCTTATTATGTCAAAAGCTGCTCTTCATACAGGGCTCGAGGCACGTCTCTGCATTTAATGCGCAGAAAGGGTGGCAGACCTTCAAAACACGCCTCTGCATTTAATGCGCAGGTTAATGGCGGATCTCTGCATTTAATGCAGGAGATTTGATTAAATATCACCGAACCGTCGTTTAGTGACGTCCCCTTTGCGTAAACTGCTTTTACGCATACAAGGGGATACGCTGCCCAGTTTTATACAGACAGACGTGAGCTTCTTACGCTCCGCAGAAGACAAACAGACTGCCACGTCAGCAGTTACTCTTCGTACAGGGCTCGAGGCACGTCTCTGTATTTAATGCGCAGAGTGATTGCAGAGCTCGAGGCACGTCTCTGCATTTAATGCACAGAAAGGGTGGCAGACCTTCAAAATACGCCTCTGTATTTAATGCGCAGGATAATGGCGGATCTCTGTATTTAATGCAGGAGATTTGATTAAATATCACCGAACCGTCGTTTAGTGACATCCCCTTTGCGTAAACTACTTTTACGCATACAAGGGAATACGCTGCCCAGTTTTACACAGGCAGACGTGAGCTTCTTACGCTCCGCAGAAGACAAACAGACTGCCACGTCAGCAGTTACTCTTCGTACAGGATTCGAGGCGTATATCTGCATTTAATGCGCAGAATGATGGCAAATCTTCAAGATACGCCTCTGTATTTAATGCGCAGGATGGGGGCAGATCTCTGCATTTAATGCAAGAGATTTGATTGTATCTCCAAAAGCCATAATTTTGGCTAAGACGTCCACGTCATCACCTTGGCATATTACGCCAACTCAGGCCACAGTCAGAGGAGGAGGATCAGCTATCTTCTATGCCCACTCGGCTTCTATGCCTACTCGGCTTCTATGCCCACTCGGCTTCTACGCCTACTCAACCTCTATGCCCACTCGGCTGCTACGCCCACTCGGCTTCTACGCATGCTCGGCTTCTATGCCTACTTGGCTTCTACGCCATGGTGATAGTTATTGGCTTCTACGCCAACCTCTTCTACACAAAGGATAACTACCTACGTGGCATCTACACCGTGATCTTTGCAGCAGTTATACGCGTTGTCCCTTAGTTGGACATGCGTCACACGCTCATTCAAAAGGTCATCTATACGCGGGCAATGGTTATTGTAACCATCGTGTAAAAGGGTGCTATACTTTCCACTACTCGGTTTTTACACCGATTGAGTGGTCACTGTCACTAAAACTCTATAAATAGATACCTCTATCAACAGAGGTCGAAGGTCAAAAATTGAAGGTCGAAAATTGAGGGTCAAAAATTGAAGGTCGCCAAGGTCAAAAAATAGAGTATCAGATCGAGGAGAGAAAATGGTCGAGAGAGAGAAGAATCTAAAGCTCAGGCAAAGAGTAGCGATCAATGACTTTGGCATCGAGCATCCACTCTCTTTAGCAACCTTCGAAGCTGCTTACTGTCTTCTACGGCACTTCTTCATCATCGTGTGGTCCAAGGGACAAAGTGATCGACTGCAGATCAGACTCCTATAGCAATATTTACCCAGATTAAAAAATTGTACTCGACATCCTCGTATAGGATTAATTTTACTGCTTGTTTGTAAACATAAAGAGCGGATTTTCGTATAAAGCCTCGTTTCCATATCTTTCGTTTATTTTATCAGACAACAAGATGGCGACTCTGCTGGGGACATCTTTCTCTTCTGATGAGGAAGCAATTGCTCAACACGATACGGTATCCGTGGGATCCGGGAAGAAGACACTGGTCGTCCAGTTCGACCAGTCTGCCTACGAAGATATGCTTCGAACATGGGGTAGCTCTCACTCTCTCTCTGTCCAAGACAACAGGAAGCTGCGTAAGGTCTGGATGCCCAAGACATCCTCTACCATTCCTGTCAACTCTCCGATCTCTTCAATCTCTCCGACCAACGAGGTTGTCCGTGCCTTACGCATAAAATTCAGTCACCTATCTCTGACAGGGTAGACAAAACTTCTAGAAATGCCTCAACGCTAGTCCAGAAGTACACATCGCGCTCTGCGCTTAAAATTCTGTCTCCCGTCTATGACGGAATAGAAAAAATTTCTGATAATGCCTCAGCGCCAAATCAGGAATCCCAAACGTGCTCCGCGCGTAAAAATGCATATGCCTTCCGCAGAAAAGCAGATGATCCTTGCAATCTATGCAAGGGAAAGCAAGCGGCGGACTACTCAACTTCTCGGCCTTTACGCCAGCAAGGAAACAATCTGCCCGTCCTCCAGATTACGCGAGGAGCTGACAGACGACTGAGGACCTCTTCGACTTTACGCCAACCTGAGCAGAGCTCCAATTTATGCCAGGTGAGGCCCCTCAGCGTAAAGCAGGCTCAGTTTGCGGATAAACAAACTCCTCAGGGATCATCCGCTACCCAGATGGCCAACCTGTTGTATACGGGTGGCACAGGGAGGACTATGGTTCCCAACATCCGTATGCCCACTGATGTGAACAGAAGGAACAAGCCTTCTTCTTCTTCTTCTTCTGTTAAAACTCCTGACTTGCGTGAATTTCTAATCCAGAAGCATAAAGACATGAGTCATAAACAGACTTCAGTTCCCCTAACTGTCAAACGTGGGGAGATCATGTGGGAAGATGCATCAACATCGAATGTCGTCATGACAGGTGGGCCACATGAAGATTCCATCTTTATTATTCCCCCAACTCGCGACGACCAGCATCCAATAGTCTTCGGGCGCATGCGGAACAGTCCGATTGTACAGGAAGAACTTCGCGAATCTGAGGGTGGCAAAATGCAAATCCACAGATATAGCCCATAAGCTTTAAAAATTATACAAAGCATGGGTTATGATTTGAAGTTGAAGTAAGGCCTCAACTTTGGAAGAGGCAAATAAATACCGTTGCAGGGTAATTCTTACTGTCAACAAGCTCGTTTTGGGTTGGGGTATACTGCGTCCCTTGCAAACTCCAAACCTTCAGAGTCCGATCCTGTAACACCAGAGGCAGGTCCTGCTAAATCAACTTCTGTGGGCAAACGCCATGACATGTCTGGGGGTAGCCTACCTTGACAAAATGGAGCAGCATCCAAAACTGGGGGTAGAATTCCCTCGGAATCCGAAAATGGTGCGACGATAACGATCTTCCCGGAAGACCGTAAAACTCAGGCATCGGGAGCCCGAAGACCAAGAGGGACTTTTTCTTTCAATGAAGATGACATCATTGAAATATTTAATACGTTGATGGAGGAACACAAACTTCAGCTTCCCAACATCAGATATCCTGAGAGGGCTGGCAAAGTTGATAACCCAGATTATTGTCTCTTTCATCGGTATATTCATCATCCTACAAAGGCGTGCTACGTGCTGAAAAGGAGAATCCAGGAGTTGATTGATGCCAAAGTCATCACTTTGTATCTGTAAATGAAGGGACGATCATTGCAAATTGGTTTTTCTCTAAACATGATAATTTGCTCCCCTCAGGAATATACCTGATGATGAGTCCCTAAAATTTCTCCAGTAGATTCTTTCGGACTATCCTCACTCAGGAAAATCACTCCGCGGTGAATTATTCAGACATAAGTTCATGTCCATATTACCTCTGAACTATTGTCCAAATATTTTGTTTCTTTCCCCAGAGAGTTTGTCATGTTCATATCACCTCTGAACAAACTTTCAGAGTTTTTGGCTATCAATTATCATGTTCATATTACCTCTGATATCGGTTGTCATCTCAACTTAACACCCGTACTTGACTCTAAGTACGCTAGTGGTGTTGAGTCCACAAAACTGCCATGTCTATATTACCTCTGAGCAGATGTATACCTCCATCTCCGATGGAGTCACAACCCCAGAGAGTTTGTCATGTTCATATTACCTCTGAATAAACTTTTTGAGTTTTTGGCTATCGATTATCATGTTCATATTACCTCTGATATCGGTTGTCATCTCAACTTAACACCCGTACTTAACTCTAAGTACGCCAGTGGTGTTGAGTCCACAAAAACTGTCATGTCCATATTACCTCTGGCAGGGCTTATCCCAAACCTATTATTTGCACTCTCGTGCACAACAAATGATAGGTCCACCAAAGATCCCCTAGTGGGATGTCCTCATCCCCTATCACCGAGCAACGGTCGAGATAGCCATGACATTCAAAGGATTCTTCCTAGAACATGTGCCCCGATCTCAGAATTTGGAAGCTGATGCCCTAGCCAGTCTAGCTACAGATCTAGCAACTCCTATAAGAAGGCAGAATTCGGTGATCCTTCTTAACAGAGATTTATTCTGTGTGAAAAATAAATTTCACATAGAAAGTAGCTATGCTGTGAACACAGATCCTCCCAGGAGAGACTGGAGAAGTCCCTTTATAGATTTTGTGGCATACAGAATCTTGCCGGAGGACCCTAAAGAAGCAGTATCCGTCAAAAGACGATCATTACGCTTCTATTTTGAGGCATCTTCACAGTGTCTATATCGCCGGACCTACGACGGACTGCTATTGAGATGTCTCTCCGATGACGAAGCACATCGGATTATCCGTGAAGCTCACGACGGCGTATGCGGAGCGCATCAACCCGGTCCTAAGCTACAGGATCGCATCAGGAGAATGGACTATTACTGGCCTACTATGATCACAGATGCAATAAAGTATGCAAGACAATGTAGAGCTTGTCAGGTCCACGCAGACTTTATCCATCAACCTCCTGAATATCTACATCCTACGATTGCGTCCTGGCCTTTCGAAGCATGGGGTATAGATATCATTGGTCCTATTCACCCGTCTTCTTCCAGAGGTCACCGGTTCATACTGGCCATCACAGATTATTTCTCCAAATGGGCAGAGGCGATCCCTCTAGCTGAGGTGAAGGCATCTAATGTGATCAGTTTCATCAAGCATCACGTTATTTATCGCTTCGGGATATCCCGGAGGATAATTTACGACAATGGGCCTCAGTTCATCAGCCAAGCGTTTGATCGATTTTGCGATAAAAATTGGATACAAAATGTGGCCTCTACGGCATATAATCCTACTGCTAATGGTTTGGCAGAAGCTTTCAACAAAACCATTATCAAGCTCTTAAAAAAGTTCATCTCTTCGAACAAGAGGGATTAGAATGAGAAGCTAGGAGAATGTCTCTGGGCATACCGCACAATGGTACGAGCACCGACAAGTTGTACCCTATTCTCACTGGTTTACGGGAGCGAAGCAGTTCTCCCCATCGAAATCTAGATTCCGTCACTCAGCATAGCCGTGGCTAATGAGCTGACTCAAGAAAAGAATGACCTGTTAAGGCTTCAAGAGCTAGAAGGATTAGACGAGAAATGCCTCCAAGCTCAACAGCGCATCGCGTTCTACCAAGCACGTATTTCCAGAGCTTTTAATCAAAAAGTAAAGGAAAGAGTGTTCAAAGTTGGCGAGCTAGTTTTAGCCGTAAGAAGGCCGATGATTCTTACTCACAGGAGTTAGGGCAAATTCCAGCCCAAATGGGAATGCCCTTATGTGATCGAGACGACGTTCTCAAACGGTGCTTACAGGTTAGCCAAGCCTAATGGAGACCTGTTAATGGCTCCTATCAATGGCAAATTCCTGAAAAGGTACTATGCTTAACCTCCTTTGCTCAAATGGAGTACGGTGAAGACCTTATTCTGACAATACTACTTCCAAAACAAAACTAGTTGGATCATATTCTATCATGTCCATATAACCTCTGAATAGATATGTCCTGCTAAAACTTACCAAGAGTATATCACGTCCATATTACCTCTGATATCACTTTCACCAAAATCTGTCATTTATATTCCAAAATGATGGGTCCACAAAATTAGATAAGAGTCTCTTTATTACTTCCAGAAAGAGCAAAAGTACATTGAAAAGCAAAAAAGTACATCATTTGGGGGGAGCAGTTAGGTCGCGAATCTGCTGCGCCAGAGCAACCATTCTCTCATCCCGGGAGTTCAAGACGTCGGCGCGAGCCCGTTCCAACCTTGAAGCATCGTTGTTCAAAGCAGCTATCTTAGACCGAGCCCGCACAAAACCTGAGTGGAAAGCCCCCACACGCGTCAGATTCTGCTGAACAGTCGCCCGTCGCTCCTTCAGCACATCTCGGGCTGCCGACAAAGAGAGAGCCTTCGCCTCTACTCGAACGAGCTCATCCTTCAATATGCGGGCCTTCGCTGCCACTTCCTCATATTCGGTTTCGCACTAGGTCAACTCGGGGACGACATACTCCAATTGGACACGCTCATGATCTATCTCCTGCTGCTGAGCCTCGATGGACTTATTCAGAGACTCCATCTGTTCAGCAAGCTGCACAGTCAGGGAGTCGTACCTAGCTTGAACGAGACCATCAATGTTGCCTCGAGCTAGCTGCAAGTATTCGTTAATGGGTTGCTCCAAACCATTAACTATCTCCTCCAGCGTGTCAGCTACCCCAGTGTCGTTGAATTCTCGGATCGGCACTATCGCGGACCGGGAGGACCTCCTCAGCACCTCGAAGCTCAGATTCTTCGCCAACACCATTGATATTAACATTTTCAAGGTGGTGTAGAAGATACTAGTGTACTGCTCGGTCAGCGCAGCTAGATCCGAATGGACGCTGGGAGTGGCCGCGATATTGGCGAATCCCCCTCCAGGAACAACCGCAGACGATGTTGCCACGGCCGTCTCCTCAACAGGTGGTGCGACAAAAGAATAAGCGCCAACACCGGACGAAGTGACCGGCGTACTCAAAGGAAGCATTGTCGCAATGACAGGCTCGTCCTCCTCGTGAGATATCGAAATCTCTTCGACAGGCGAGCCGACACCCGAAAGTATCTCCTCTTCAAAGTCAGGCACCTCCGTGTCGCCGCCAGGACCTGACACAGAGCCGAAGGGCGCATCTACACTGTCCTCCCCGAAGATGTCCTCCCCTGAAAGGAAGACAAAAGGGAGTTAATATCGAAATGATGTTAACTTTTCTAAAAAGAGACGTAAAGACGACGTTTACCCATGACCGATGGTGTATATGTCGCGTCTGCGGCCAGTACAGCTAAATCATTTCTTAATGATGCTAAGCGAGCTGTCATACCTGGAGAAGGGGGTGTGCTAACTGACATCGGCAGGTATTCTTCCGAATCTTCGCCGAGATCCACTCGAGGTTCACCAGGTGGAATCTCGCTGGGTGCACCTACAGACACGGCAGGGGTCTCTCCCGACGCTGATCCGGATAAAGATATCCTTATTCGGCTCGGCCCCGAAGGCGATCTCGTTCCACTGCCTGAAGCGGTAGCAACGACAGCAGCCTCTAACAGGAATTCTCCGGCACCACCAGCCAGAACATTAGAGGGTCCCTCTCTAAAAGGCGAGGAACCTCCAATCAAAGAATCATCCCCAACAAGGGGAGATGCAAGTTCACTTCTAGGAGCCTCATTACCAGGAATCCGGAGAGGACGATTAACCGTCTTCTTCTTCCTCTTGCGAGGGGAAGTCTCCTTCGGAGCAGGAGCCCTTCGCTTTCCAGAGATTACCAAAGCCCCTACAGGTGGAGGTATTTTACCCCTCGGCACCGACAACAGAGGCTCATCCGGAGTAACGAACTCTTCACCCTCGTTAGAAGAAACCGAGGGGACTTCGACTCTTCCCCCAGGCTTGGAAGAGGGTGTCACGCCCCAGTCCCAAAATACGTAGGACTAGGACACGTAACCATGCCAGCCGCCCGTATATATGGCAACTCCAATATATGGAAACCATATATACGTACGTACGCTGTATAATGAACAATAAGTCATAAGTGGTAAAACTAATCACAAGTCACAGGGTAATATCTAAATCTCATCCACAGAATATCACATATATAGGAATAACCAATAATCAGGTAACTAGATCTCAATAACAAATATCTAAAGAATGACAGTCGGATGGAAATAAATCCACTACAGAAATATAATATAAAAGGAACCAGAATACACACCATAAAGAATAACATCTGACAATCACGAGGCTCGAAGAGAAGACCTCCTCGGGATATACGTAACATGTCCGGATCTGTGCTCCTGCGAATACTCAAGAACATATACACCTGGCAGGGGACCAGGTCCTCAGAGGGACATAACAAGATACAGAAAATCATGCCATAATGTAAATACTGAATAAATAAATGGGGTGTGCTAACCATCTAAGTGAATGCAATTTAAAGACCTAGTAGTACGCATGGGAATGTGTCGGCTAGACATATGCTGACGTAATTCACCAATCGTCATGACTGGCTAGTATATGTGTCATATGCCCCCGGTCACACGGGTAACTCTGCAATCGTCCATCCCTGCAGAGCATGGAACGAAGGATAAAAACACACAAGGGGGATCCCATCCTCCTCGGAGCACAGTAACGGGAACAAGAAAACCAATTCCCCATCTTCGAGCAGCATGGTATCAGGCAACAGGAATATATAAGGAGGGGGTGTCCCATATGCCTATTAGTATCTTTCTCGCCCAATATAGATGTACAAGTCATGAAAATGACGTGGACACCTCCTACTATGATGCAAGTCTCAATAATACACAACTGAGCTAAATACCGCTACACGTGTTGCTCACACTGATGGCCAGTCGCGCATGAGGCACGCGTCCCTATATGTACTCACTCTGTGATGTGTAATGATATGTGTCAAGGCCTGGAAAGTTATATCAATAACTTCACAACTTTAGGTGGGTCTACTAGACACTAGGTCAGACACAAGTCCTAACGTCAACGCCTTCGTTGACTGCACCCGAGTCTGCTCGGACGCGCACATTTATATAATAAATAAATATATAACTAACAATAACTGAATTTAAACAGTACAACAAGGCAAGGTATACTTGTCTGGCAAGAGAGCTATAAATATAATATCCAGATGTCAAATACCAAGTGTCAGAAACTATGGCCTCAGAAGGAAAGTCTCCGGATGCTGAAATAAACATTGCTAACAGTCTCAGAAAATATCAAATAGCTAGAAATGCCTGTCCTTAAGTCTACTTTGGACACAGGGGCAAAAATGACAGTTTCCGGGTAAAGCGGGGTCCACATGTGGGCCGCTTTTGCACCGAAAAATGTGTCAGGGTCAAAGGTTTCCAAATTCGCCAAACTTAGTGTCAACAAGTCCAGAACATTGATACGAACCCAACGGAATGTCCAGATCTGGATTCCGATGTGCCGGTCACAAAATTGCCCGTCAAGTGGAGCTTGTGGGGCCCACGATACGCGATTTTGTCAACGTTCTCAGAATTGAACCAAACTTGGATCACAGGACCAGCGTATCGCTACGAGTCCGATGGCACAAGTTTCGTCTCGATCCGACGTGTATACACAAAGTTGCAGCGTATTCCAGAACTGACGGATACGGGACGGTGTCGACGGATACGCGTTGATTTCGGTGTGCACGCACATCCAAATCAACTTCTCCGAATTCCTACACGTCTGTATCAATGTCGCGCACGTTTCGGTAAAGACCGCGTGCGACCAAGTCGTCCCGTTTGGCGGGGCGTACTCAGTTCCGGGATGAATCGGGTCGTTGTTTTTTTTTTTCTATTTTTGGATCGCGTGCCGCGATCGCCACAGGACGCGATGCACCGTGCGGGTTACACGGGCACCGAGAGGGTCACCTAGCCTACGTGTCACAACTGACGGAATTAAAAATGAAACTACGAGGAGATAGATCGGTTTACCTGAACAGGGCTCCGTGGAATAAATTTCCCGTGTCTGGAAAGAGATGCGACACGATGCTGATCGTGTCCGGCTGTGTCCAGCTGCTGTGTCCGGTCTGAGTCCAATGGAGACTTGCCAGGGCTTCGTCGGGGGCGCTCAGGCGGAGCTTGCCGGTCAGCGGGGCGTCCGGGCAGGACACGGCGAGGCGGTTGGAAGTAGACGAGGGCTGGGAGAGGGGAGTCTGCTGTGTCGAGCCGGGGTGGCTACTGCTCAGGGGTTCGTGTGGCGCGAAGCTGAACCAGAGTGGGGGGGAAACACCGCACGGGCCAGTTGGGTCACCACGGGGGAGGGAAAGCACCACACGGGGCCGGCGTCGTCGGCGGAGCTGGACAGTAGGGGCCGAGGTCGGGCGGAGCTGGCGATATCAGGGAGGAGGTCGGGAAGGAGGGAGGGTGGCTAGGGCAGGGTGGAGGAGGAGGAGATCGAGCAAGGGGGGAGACTTGCCGCGGGCGGGGGGGAAAGGCGGAGGTCGGGGTCGGCAACCGACGCTGACGGAGGGGAGGGTTCGAGGTGGAGAAGAAGAGGAGGAGGAGGAGAGAAGGTCGGGGGCTGAGATGGGGTGGCGGTGGTCGGGGCTCCGACCGGGGAATAGGGGAAAGTCGAGGAGGGAGAGAGAGAGAAGGAGGCGAGGAGAAGAGGGAGAGAGGGAAGGAGGCCAGCAGGGGGGTGGCTCGCCGCGCGGAGGGGGAGGCTCCGGCGAGGGAGCTCGCCGCCGGTGCGGGGGGGGGTCGGCTGCGGGCTGGGAGGGGTTAGGATTTAGGTTTTTTGTTTTTTTTTTGTTTTTCTTTTGTTTTTCTTTTATTTTCTTTTTATAGAAAATTATATTAATTTAATAAGAAAAATATCTAGAGATATTTTTGGGATATTTGTAGGATATTTTCGGGATATTTTCGAGATATTTCCGGGATCTTTTCGGGTGGGTCCCGTCTCCAAATGAACGGTGCAGGTTCACCGGCCAGTGAGGGGGTGACACCTCGCACTAAAATTTGTAGAAAAGTCCCTATAATTTTATAAATTGCGTAAAGTCCTAGTTTTGGGAAATTGCACAATTACGAATTTGTCTAGGAAAACACCCGATTCCGAAAGATACTAAAATTTACAGGATTGAAGGGGAAAAGCTGTGTGAGGGTCCCGAGGGGGTGGGGGTGAGTCTGGGCAGGGACTGGGCCTGGTTTTGGGGTGATACGGGCCATCGTATTTAATTAATTAATAAATACTGCACACGGTGTTCTCTAATTATTTAGAGGCAGGTAGGACCATAATTTTTCTACGGTGTCAATATACTAAATGTAGTATACTTAGTGTAGAATATTAACATATTTTTGTTTGGGCAAAACAGGTGCAGGTTGACCTTAAATCTCTAGGGGTACAGAGATGGGTAAAGAGTAGGAAATAAAATAGGAAATAAATACGGACTTTTGTCACGATATTTGTGCGTCTCAAACGAGGCTCATTTTAGCACATCTGTGAGTTGCACAAAGTTCAGGAAAATAGTCTGGCATGTCTAGGATAGGTATGTGAACTTTGTTCGGGGATAACAGTCAAGGTAAAGCTCCAAATAATTCGGTGACAGACAGGTGCACAAGTCAACAGGATATGCAAGCAAAATAAATTAAAATATTGCCATAAATCCTAAATGGCTAAAAATAATTCCAAAATACTGGAATCTGGTCGAGGGGGTTTACAATCTACCCAACTTATAAAAATTTTGTCCTCGAAATTAAAACTAAGCCACGGTAGAAGTCAAAGACGGCAATAGATATAATTTAACAAAGTAATTTATATCTTGGGTTACGAATAGGTTCAAAAAACGTTTACGCAGGTCGTCCACACGCTTCCAAGTAGATTTTCCTGGTGCACCGTGCTTCTATGTCACGCGGACCAAGGGAATAGACTGATTTGCTCAATACTTTTTCTCGATAATCAAGGATTCCCACGGGTTGCTCTTGATATGACAAGCTCGGCCTAATGTGATCTCCGAATGGTTGAGAACCTGACTGCTGTCTATCACATATTGCCTGAGTTGCGACACATGAAATACATCAAGTACTTCTCAAGTGAAGGTGGTAGCGCAAGTTGATATGCCCCTACTCCCACTCTTTCTAGCACGTCAATGGTCCAATATACCTTGGACTCAACTTGCTGCGTCCTTCGAATCGAATGGTGTCTCTAGTAGGTGATATCCTCGAGATGATATGATCGTCCTCTTTGAATTCCAAGGGACGATGATGACTGTCTGCCCACTGCTTCTGTCTGTCTTGCACTGCTTGCAAGTGTCCTTGTATTACTTAACTGTCTTTACAGTGTTGACCACCAACTCTGGTCACGTGAATCCTTGTCTGATACAATGCTGACTGGTATGTCGTGCAATCTTACGATTTGTCTCATATTAGTAATGTCTCCATAGCTTCAGAGTAATTACGATGGTTGCAAGTTCCCAATTCTTCTCATGTGCTCATAATTGTCTGGATGCATCTATCATTACCTTGTTATCCTGTATTAATACGCATCCCAAACTATTTCCTGATGCGTCTGTAGATCACATAACCGTCTGATCCGGACGGATAGTTAATACGGGTGCTGTGGTCAGTCGCTTCTTCAATTCCTCGAAAGCGGCTTGACACTCGTTGGTCCATAGGAATTCTGGATCCTTACAAGTCAACCTAGTCATAGGTGCTGCTATCCTTTCAGGAGTCAGTCAATTATTCATCCGGTAAAATCCATTTAGACTCCTGATAGCAAAATGATATTTTCTTTATCTTAACCCTTGAGTTCTGAACTTGACCAAAGTTACGAGGCAAAATTTTTTTATGCTGTCATAGTGATGCACGTACCAGGAATTTAATAAAACGTAGGTAGGTAGCGAAGGTCATTCTAAGGATAGCACAGTTTTAAACTATAATCAAATCTAATAATAGGGTTTGGTAATTACCCAAGAAACAAACAGAAATGGTTACAAAAATAATACACTTTGTATTTATACTACGCACGAGGTTTCGTCTTTCTGAAATAAGGGAAGACGGAAAATGAAAATCAAAAGTTCAAGGGGGAGGTAATAGATTAGAAGTATGGGGATCAAGGCGTTTTAAAGAATTCAAATGGGAATTGTCAAGGCAGTTGTGGATTGAAATATTATTTTTGGTAATTCCTATTCACACGCTCGTATCAGTACAGTTACGTAACTGATACGATATGCTTAGACATATCTAGAGGGCAAGTACATCTGTCTACTAATCACTATATCTCTCAATCCACGTAAAGTAGTTATGCGAAGGGCGAATCAAAATACACTAAGGTTGATCAGACCGTAATACACTGATTCTGAATAGACCATTGTATTAGTGGGGTGGATCAGGCCCCAATAACACATGTGTCATGAACAAGCTCGATAAAGAATAAGCTTGCAAAACTAGGCTATAATAGCATCATAAGTCAAGGTAGGACAACAATTTTAAGTATGCTAGATTATGATGAGAGAAATTACAAATAATTCACAATCACAAAAAGATAAGACTCTATAATTTTTACAGTTATTATTCTAATTCCTTGTCTAAGCTGCTAGTTGACCAAAAGAGGTATGGTCTTCTACGTTCTAAAATCTTAATATACACTATAGGCTGTCTGCCTAAAACAGAGATTTCAAGAAAGTCCGCATAAAGTAGGGGTTTGAGGTTGTCTGCGTAAAGCAGAGATAAAATAATTTGGCGTAACGCATGGCTTCAGAGTTATCCGCGTAATACAGAGAAGCGTAAGGTAGAGCTTCAGGGCTCGAGGCGTATCTCTGCCTTTAATGCACAAGATTAGGTCATGGCTAGGGAAAACTAAGGCTGTAACAATACGCTCACATTCTACCCTTATTTTCTACGCCTAATCAGGTTACTCTACGCTGGTTATCTATTATTCATGAATCTGGTTTACGCAGGGCAGTTACCTACGTGGCCTTCATGACGTGGGATAAGGAAGACTAAGGGATCGTGGATAGCAGTTATCATAACTGCGGCATAAAGGGGACAATCTTCTGTATAGTTTGGCTTTTACGCCAATCAAGAAAGTCATTTGGCTTTTACGCCAACTAGGCAGTCGTTTGGTTCTTATGCCAACAACGGTCAAATGGGTTTTACGCCAACAAGGGTAAAGAATCTCTGGCGTAAAACTCTGGTTATCCAACTATAGGATGAGGTTTCAGTCCTAGTATTTAATCCTTAGATTTCAATGGGTTCCTCAAGACTAGGGTCAACACTATGGTCAATTTTTTAACTAATCCTAGTAGTATTTTTACTACACTCAAGTCATACATTAAATACGTCAAGGGATAATGGTAAGTTAATCTATAGGTAGTGATGCTAGGGTTCATTTAGGTAATAATGAAGACTAGGGTTTATTTAGGTAATAAGGAAGACTAGGGTTCACTAAGTAGTCTGAACTTAATGACGTCTCAAAGCCCTAGTTGTGTTCTAAGTAGGAATATTACTCTAATTATTATTTTATCAACGGGGATTTCTATATTCTAGCAGGGGCTATACTTAAGGAATTATTAGGGAAGGACATGAATCAAGCAGGATGCATTTATGTAAGTAGGACAGATTGGAAGGAAGATAAGTCATAGTCAATTATGGATGAGATCCTATGCTCTAATCCTAGGTGCAGGCTTGTTCGGTACAGTAACATAACCGAGACAATATGCTCTGACCTGCATGGGCCACCACTAAAAATATGTCATGCTCCAGTCCCAAAATACGTAGGACTAGGACACGTAACCATGCCAGCCGCCCGTATATATGGCAACTCCAATATATGGAAACCATATATACGTGCGTACGCTGTATAATGAACAATAAGTCATAAGTGGTAAAACTAATCACAAGTCACAGGGTAATATCTAAATCTCATCCACAGAATATCACATATATAGGAATAACCAATAATCAGGTAACTAGATCTCAATAACAAATATCTAAAGAATGACAGTCGGATGGAAATAAATCCACTGCAGAAATATAATATAAAAGGAACCAGAATACACACCATAAAGAACAACATCTGACAATCACGAGGCTCGAAGAGAAGACCTCCTCGGGATATACGTAACATGTCCGGATCTGTGCTCCTGCGAATACTCAAGAACATATACACCTGGCAGGGGACCAGGTCCTCAGAGGGACATAACAAGATACAGAAAATCATGCCATAATGTAAATACTGAATAAATAAATGGGGTGTGCTAACCATCTAAGTGAATGCAATTTAAAGACCTAGTATTACGCATGGGAATGTGTCGGCTAGACATATGCTGACGTAATTCACCAATCGTCATGACTGGCTAGTATATGTGTCATATGCCCCCGGTCATACGGGTAACTCTGCAATCGTCCATCCCTGCAGAGCATGGAACGAAGGATAAAAACACACAAGGTGTATCCCATCCTCCTCGGAGCACAGTAACAGGAACAAGAAAACCAATTCCCCATCTCCGAGCAGCATGGTATCAGGCAACAGGAATATATAAGGAGGGGGTGTCCCATACGCCTACTAGTATCTTTCCCGCCCAATATAGATATACAAGTCGTAAAAACGACGTGGAAACCTCCTACTATGATGCAAGTCTCAATAATACACAACTGAGCTAAATATCGCTACACGTGTTGCTCACACAGATGGCCAGTCCCGCATGAGGCACGCGTCCCTACATGTACTCACTCTGTGACGTGTAATGATACGTGTCAAGGCCTGGGAAGTTATATCAATAACTTCACAACTTTAGGTGGGTCTACTAGACACTAGGTCAGACACAAGTCCTAACGTCAACGCATTCGTTGACTGCACCCGAGTCTGCTCGGACGCGCACATTTATATAATAAATAAACATGTAACTAACAATAACTGAATTTAAACAGTACAACAAGGCAAGGTATACTTGCCTGGCAAGAGAGCTGTAAATGTAATATCCAGATGTCAAATACCAAGTGTCAGAAACTATGGCCTCAGAAGGAAAGTCTCCGGATGCTGAAATAAACATCGCTAACAGTCTCAAAAAATATCAAATAGCTAGAAACGCCTGTCCTTAAGTCCACTTTGGACACAGGGGCAAAAATGACAGTTTTCGGTCAAAGCGGGGTCCACATGTGAGCCGCTTTTGCACCGAAAAATGTGTCAGGGTCAAAGGTCTCCAAATTCGCCAAACTTAGTGTCAACAAGTCCAGAACGTTGATACGAACCCAACGAAATGTCCAGATCTGGATTCTGATGTGCCGATCACAAAATCGCCCGTCGAGTGGAGCCTATGGGGCCCACGATACGCAATTTTGTCAACGTTCTCAGAATCGAACCAAACTTGGATCACAGGACCAGCGTATCACTACGAGTCCGATGGCTCAAGTTTCGTCTCGATCCGACGTGTATACACAAAGTTGCAGCGTGTTCCAGAACTGACGGATACGGGACGGTGTCGGCGGATACGCGTTGATTCCGGTGTGCACGCACATCCAAATCAACTTCTCCAAATTCCTACACGTCCGTATCAATGTCACGCATATTTCGGTAAAGACCGCGTGCGACCAAGTCGTCCCGTTTGGCGGGGCGTACTCAGTTCCGGGATGAATCGGGTCGTTGTTTTTTTCCTATTTTTGGATCGTGTGCCGCGATCGCCACAGGACGCGATGCACCGTGCGGGTTACACGGGCACCGAGAGGGTCACCTAGCCTACGTGTCATAACTGACGGAATTAAAAATGGAACTACGAGGAGATAGATCGGTTTACCTGAACAGGGCTCCGTGGAATAAATTTCCCATGTCCGGGAAGAGATGCGACACGATGCTGATCGTGTCCGGGCTGTGTCCAGCTGCTGTGTCCGGTCTGAGTCCAGTGGAGACTTGCCGGGGCTTCGCCGGGGGCGCTCAGGCGGAGCTTGCCGGTCAGCGGGGCGTCCGGGCAGGACACGGCGAGGCGGTTGGAAGTAGACGAGGGCTGGGAGAGGGGAGTCTGCTGTGTCGAGCCGGGGTGGCTGCTGCTCAGGGGTTCGTGTGGCGCGGAGTTGAACCAGAGTGGGGGGAAACACCGCACGGGCCAGTTGGGTTGCCACGGGGGAGGGGAAGCACCACACGGGGCTGACGTCGTTGGCGGAGCTGGACAGTAGAGGCCGAGGTCGGGCGGAGCTGGCGATATCAGGGAGGAGGTCGGAAAGGAGGGAGGGTGGCTAGGGCAGGGTGGAGGAGGAGGAGATCGAGCCAGGGGGGAGACTTGTCGCGGGCGGGGGGGGAAAGGCGGAGGTCGGGGTCGGCAACCGACGCTGACGGAGGGGAGGGTTCGAGGTGGAGAAGAAGAGGAGGAGGAGGAGAGAAGGTCGGGGGCTGAGATGGGGTGGCGGTGGTCGGGGCTCCGACCGAGGAATAGTGGAAAGTTGAGGAGGGAGAGAGAGAGAAGGAGTCGAGGAGAAGAGGGAGAGAGGGAAGGAGGCCAGCAGGGGGGGTGGCTCGCCGCGCGGAGGGGAGGCTCCGGCGAGGGAGCTCGCCGCCGGCGCGGGGGGGGGGGGGGTCGGCTGCGGGCTGGGAGGGGTTAGGATTTAGGTTTTTTTATTTTTTATTTTTCTTTTATTTTCTTTTTATAGAAAATTATATTAATTTAATAAGAAAAATATCTAGAGATATTTTTGGGATATTTGTCGGATATTTCCGGGATATTTTTGAGATATTTCCGGAATCTTTTCGGGTGGGTCCCGTCTCCAAATGGACGGTGCAGGTTCACCGGCCAGTGAGGGGGTGACACCTCGCACTAAAATTTGCAAAAAAGTCCCTGTAATTTCATAAATTGCGTAAAGTCCTAGTTTTGGAAAATTGCACAATTACGAATTTGTCTGGGAAAACACCCGTTTCTGAAAGATACTAAAATTCACAGGATTGAAGGAAAAAAGCTGTGTGACGGTCCTGAGGGGGTGGGGATGAGTCTGGGCAGGGACTGGGCCTGGTTTTGGGGTGATACGGGCCATCGTATTTAATTAATTAATAAATACTGCGCACGGTGTTCTCTAATTATTTAGAGGCAGATAGGGCCATAATTTTTTTATGGTGTCAATATACTAAATGTAGTATACTCAGTGTAGAATATTAACATATTTTTGTTTGGGCAAAACATGTGCAGGTTGACCTCAAATCTCTAGGGGTACAGAGATGGGTAAAGAGCAGGAAATAAAATAGGAAATAAATACGGACTTTTGTAATGATATTTGTGCGTCTCAAACGAGGCTCATTTTAGCACATCTGTGAGTTGCACAAAGTTCAAGAAAATAGTCTGGCATGTCTAGGACAGGTATGTGAACTTTGTTCGGGGATAACAGTCAAGGTAAAGCTCCAAATAATTCGGTGACGGACAGGTGCACAAGTTAGGGTTCCAAGAAGTATATGCAAACAATTCGGTGACGGACAGGTGCACAAGGTAAAGCTCCAAATAATTCGGATAACAGGATATGCAAACAAAATAAATTAAAATATTGCCATAAATCCTAAATGGCTAAAAATAATTCCAAAATACTGGAATCTGGTCGAGGGGGTTTACAGAGGGCATCCTAAAACTTCCATGCATATCAAAATCGTAATGGAAGGTGTTGGTTGCCACGTAGAACTGGGCATACGAATGGAGAATGCGCAGCTCCGTGGAGAGTGAAATGATGGGCACGGTAAAAGTTGCCTCAGTGCAACCCATGATGAAATATCGCCATCCTCTGGCTCCATCAATGAGTCCACCCCTGGACCTGAAGTTGGTGACGGCATTGCCTACGTGCAACTGGTCGTACCCGAACTGCCTGGCAAACCGACTAGGTAGGTAGGGTTCCAAGAAGTATTGGTCTTCACTTCTGTACAGTAAATGGGAAGGACTAATGCAGACCAACCAATTTAAAGACTCAGAAGAAAGAACGGTCTTCCCGTCGCCTACGTCCTGAAGTCTGATCCCTTGTTGATTGAGATGTACAGGGGGGACAGTGTAGAAGAGCTTCCAGCTGTGACTGACGTTCAGCACCAGTCGACAGTCTAAAACTGTGGTCACGTTCCAGAAAGAATTCTTGTAGTTCAACAAGAAACTACCCCCCGAACTACTGCCAGAGCCGGGAGACGTCACCCTGGGGTTATAGAGAATTAACCATCCCATAAAATACAGGTAAGGTAATTCTACTCTGGGAACGCACTGCAGGCTATAGCGTGTTGCGGTGAATGTGGTTCGCAGATGCGATGCCGGGTACCACTAGTTGGCGCAGCCATATGGAGAGAAAGCCAGCCAGTTGAGTTTCCCTGGACAGAGGCCTACGACAACGCCTCAAATAACTATAGGCCTTAGTGCCTGCAGGATAGTTCCCTATCCCTTCGTCGAGGATCCAGTCCGAAGCCCCAGCGTCTTCCATGAGATCGTCGACTGCCTGAGCATTAAGCACGCTTAGAAAATTCAGAGGTTGATCTTTGCCTTCCAAGACCTTCTCTAGCTTAGCAGTCCTGGACCGGTGAAAGAAGAGGTAGGACGTCCATTTATTGATATGAGCCAAATCTGAGGGCTCATCATAAAAAGTGGTGCAAGCGAGGTAGTGGCACATCAGCTCCTGGTATACTTCCACTACCCGAGGGTCTGAATCCCCCAGCTCCCGGTTCGTGGGAACATACTCTTCATATGGAGTATCCCCCATCGGCAGTCTCGAGATCTCTGCCATCTCATGGAGGGCCAATCCCAACTCCCCCAGTAGAGTGGCGAAAGTCCCGGTGAGCGAGATATATCGCTCCATCAGTGCCAGAAACAGGTTGAGGTTGAGAGGTAACCCAACACTGGTGGCACTCATAGCTGCATACAGACCAATGCCCTCCAGCTCGGTCTGAAAATGCTTCAGGGCCCATTCAGCTAAGCGAGCCCATCGAAGATTTGTAGGGGTGATCCACCCACTTGTCCGAAGGTTCACCTTAGGGTATACTCCCCCGTGCCCCATAAAATCATTACAGAAAGTCGGTAATTGGACCGGCTGGATCACTAAACTGTCTTCACTCGGGATACTACCCGGGTACAGTCCCCTGAACGATATCACAGAGCCGGAAGGGCGGCTGACAAACGACCCTTGGTCAGCTCCTTTCAGATGAAATATCTTCCCCGGCCTGCCGTAAAGATCGGGAGTCAGCATCCACGACATCCTCCTGGGATGTGTAGCATGGAAGAATGCCGAGATGGGATAGTCTCTCAGCATCTTGGGCAGATACAAAACCAAGCTCCCGGTAGGGAAAATCCAGAGTTCTTTCTTGGACTTCGTCTGGGACTGCTTGTCAATCATGTCCTCGAAGAGGAAAGCCGGCTTTATGTATTGGTCCCCGTCTATATATGTCAGGGGCTCTCCGTTGATCATTCTCAACAGCATCCGCTCTCCTTGAGCCGATATCAAAATTTTCCTTCCTTCGGGATACTGGGGTCCAGAGATGGGAAATGTCACGTGGGACAAATCCTCCAGGTAGTTGGAGTGCAGCATCCCGGCGGCAGAACCCATCACATCGGCTAGCGGAGATGCATGCAAGTTAACTGCAAGAGTGCAAGAAAAATACATCAGTTCCTATAACTAGACATTACAGATCTTGTAGCATATGCCAAAAATCAACAGTCTGTGCTTTATGCCAAGACTGCAAAAACTTGAGCTTTTACGCTGGGATCCTATTCCGAGGCATAAAATTCAAGACTAGCAGTATACGCAAAGTTTTCGACAGTCTGTATTTTACGCCAGACTGCCAAAATTTGAGTTATTATGTCGAAATTTTTATCCCTGCGTAACACTCAAATTATATAGTATACGCCAACTTTCGACAGTCAAAGCTTTTACGCCAGACTGCGAAAATATAGAGTTTTTGCGCTGACACATTAGAAATATGGGCGTAAAAGATGAAATATCTCTATGCATCATCTTCCTCGAAGAGGCTATCAGCACAAAAGATGACCTAGCGCGTTCACGTACAACGTGTGCGAAGGATTTTCAGTCGTTCTTTTTCATCCCAAAAGATCTACCTTTAAGGCCGGGTGCACTGCTCGTCGGCGGGACACTTCGCTCAGAATGAAGCTCGCCTTGCCCAACCGAAGTCGTTCTCGCTTGGGTAGAAGAACGAGAAGAAGAATCAACCTTCTTTCCCTTAGAGGAGGAGAGTTATTTCGAGGCCATTACTGGAAACTTTGAAGGCTCGGAGAAGAAACGAAGAAGAACTCGAACAGTCGAAGGCTTTCTTTCGCAGAAGACGGATGAAAAGTTTTTCTCTCAGAAACTTGGGATATATATAGAGTTCGGATGGACTCCTCGAATCCCGAACCAAATCTCATAATTAATATTCAGTTATGATTGGGTACTACATCAGCCTATTACTCAGAGAAGGCGGACAGTCAGCGAATTCAAAAAGTTTTCGTACGAAGCAGATTCGTGGTTTTTATGCTAAGGAGCTTTCTACGCTCGACAGCTACAGATCTACGATTTTACGCTCACAGGCTAAGAGTCTATGGTTTTACGCCTGGATGCTTTTATGCTCGGTAGCTTTTACGCTCGAGAGGCTACAAACCTACGACTTCACGCTCAGCAGCTACAAATCTATGATTTCACGCTCGGTGGCTTTTACGCTCAGAGGCAACAGATCTACAGTTTCACGCTCGGAAGATTTCCTTTTCAGAAGCTACAAATCTACAGTTCTACGCCCAGATGCTCTCATGCTCAGCAGCTTTTATGCTCAAGAGGCTACGAACTTATGATTTTACGCTCATCTACAGTTACAGATCTATGACTTTCCGCATATCTAAAAAATACGCAGGCCAGAGTATAGTACATCTGAACAATTTTCAAGGCGGTCAATTGCAAGGGTTCACACAGAAGATACTCCTTCTTGACCTCAAAATATCCCATGTACCCAAAGCATACAAGTTCAACATTGAAAATTACTCTTCTCCTTGGGTCGATTGGAAGTTCATCCAGAATCCAGTCAGAATATTTCGTCTACAGTTCAAGATGGGGACTCAGTTTTTGACAGCCATTTCTCGCCCTGTTCCAAGGGATTTTTGAGAAATCATTCTTGAAGATGATGGTCTGAACAAGAATTCTGTTTATCAGAAGTGACAGTTCAAAATTCTACGCGGTTTCTCATTCCTAACAGCAGGACAGTTCGAATACTCGACTGCTAAGCGGCTTTCTGCGCATCCTTAAGTTATGCGTAAAAGATAGGACAGAACCTAGCACTCTTTCTAACAGAGTCGGCGTAAAATTACCAGACGTGTCGAAGCTACACATATTCATACTTCACAGCAAAAATATATGGCAAGAGGATCATATGCACAGAAGAAGACGATTTTATTAAAACATGATTACATATGAGAGAAATCCAGTCTACAAGGGTTTTTCTTCATTTTCATGATTACATATGAGGGAAATTCTGTCTACAAAGGACTTCCTCATCGTCGTCTGAAGATCTCGCCCAGAATCTGTTCTGCCAGGTTCTCGTATGGGCGGAATTCCTTATCCATCTTCTCCAGCAGTCAGTCGGTTCCCACAAACTGACTGACATGAAATGATCAACAATGGAAGGATACAAAAATGGGCCTAGACCCATCCTCCAATACAGGAAAGCAGGGTTAATCTGATTTCCTGTATCCAGTACCATGACAGATTAAGTTAAGATATTTTACCCAACTCAATACTCGAGGACAGAGCTAGTTTCTGCTCTGGTCCACAAAAGTATCAGGAGAAGATACAGCTTGCAAGCTGTGTGGTCAAATATGACCCTTCCTCTCTCCGAAAGAACCACCATACAAAGTTACTGATTATCACGAGCAAAGGAGGCTATGATATCCTTCCATGATCCATCGTTGCAGAGGATATTTGCTCGAAGATGCTGTCTTTTTTGGCTCCTTACATGCTGGAAGAACATGGTCTTCTTCTTCCTTAAGTCGACCCGACGAACTCCGGCGATCATCTCTGTGTGGTAAAAGAAATATGGGAAGAACAGGTTAACTCCTCAGCAGTTTTATAGGCAAAAAAGATCACACCGATCCCCAATAACTCCGCCATAAAGTCAGCCTTGAACGAACGTGTCAGACTTGACCATTTCAGAGCGTTTCAAATTACGAGGAATGTTTTATTCTATATTCAAAGCATTTCAAATTACGAGGAATTTAAAAGCTTTGAAGGGGGTCTTGTAGAAGCATAAAAAATACGTTGGATAGCTATACGCAGCATGTTGATGCAGGGCAGCATAAACAAAGGACCTCAGAGCCATCAATGTGCAACAGAGCTTTTCCGCTGAGCACAACGTAAAGTATAAGCTCAAGGACCATCCGCGTAATGCAGTATGTCCAGGCTGCTTCAGCGTAAAAAGGGTGCTACATCACCTTTATGGCGTAAAAATCATCCGCTTTCAATACAGCATTGAAGTGTACGAGGAACACTTCGTATTCTTTGAAATGAACCAGTCAGATCATGCAATAAACCTGACATCTGGACTCCTGACAAAGAGTACTGCACGACTACCCAGGCGACGACTATAATGATGGTGCGGTACTGCAATCCAGGCTGTCATTTACTGCCATTTCCTTGGCGTAAACCGCTTTTACGCATACAAAGGAATACACTGCCTAGTTTTACACAGGCAGATGTGAGCTGTTTATGCTCCACAGAAGATAAACAGCCTGCCACGTCAAAAGCTGCTCTTCGTACAGGGCTCGAGGCACATCTTTGTAATTAATGCGCAGAAAGGGTGGCAGACCTTCAAAACATGCCTCTGTATTTAATGCGCAGGATAATGGCGGATCTCTCCATTTAATGCAGGAGATTTGATTAAATGTCACCGAACCATCGTTTAGTGACATCCCCTTTGCGTAAATTGCTTTTACGCATACAAGGGGATACGCTGCCCAGTTTTACACAGACAGACGTGAGCTTGTTATGCTCCGCAGAAGACAAACAGACTGCCACGTCAGCAATTACTCTTCGTACAGGGCTCGAGGCATGTCTCTGCATTTAATGCGCAGAGTGATGAAAGAACTCGAGGCACGTCTCTGCATTTAATGCGTAGAAAGGGTAGAGACCTTCAAAACATGCCTCTGCATTTAATGTGCAGGATAATGGCGGATCTCTGCATTTAATGCAGGAGATTTGATTAAATGTCACCAAACCGTCGTTTAGTGACATCCTCTTTGCGTAAACTGCTTTTACGCATACAAGGGGATACGCTGCCCAGTTTTACACAGGCAGACGTGAGCTTCTTACGCTCCGCAGAAGACAAACAGACTGCCACGTCAGTAGTTACTCTTCGTACAGGATTCGAGGCGCGTATCTGCATTTAATGTGTAGAATGATGGCAAATCTTCAAGACGCCTCTGCATTTAATGCGCAGGATGGGGGCAGATCTTTGCATTTAAAGCAAGAGATTTGATTGTATCTCCAAAAGCCGTAATTTCGGCTAAGACGTCCACGTCATCACCTTGGCACATTATGCCAACTCAGGCCACAGTCAGAGGAGGAGGATCAGCTATCTTCTACGCCCACTCGGTTTTTACGCCTTCTCGGCTTCTATGCCCACTCGGCTTCTATGCCCACTCGGCCTCTATGCCCACTCGGCTTCTACGCCTGCTCGGCTTCTATGTCTACATGGTTTCTATGCCATGGTGACAGTTATTGGCTTCTACGCCAACCTTTTCTACACAAAGGATAACTACCTACGTGGCTTCTACGCCGTGATCTTTACAGCAGTTATACACGTTGTCCCTTAGTTGGACATGCGTCACACGCTCATTCAAAAGGTCATCTATATGCGGGCAATGGTTATTGTAACCATCGTGTAAAAGGGTGCTGTACTTTCCACTACTCGATTTTTATACCGACTGAGTGGTCACTGTCACTAAAACTCTATAAATAGAGACCTCTATCAACAGAGGTCGAAGGTCGAAAATTGAAGGTCAAAAATTGAGGGTCAAAAATTAAAGGTCGCCAAGGTCAAAAAATAGAGTATCAGATCGAGGAGAGAAAACGGTCGAGAGAGAGAAGAATCCAGAGCTCAGGCAAAGAGTAGCGATCGACGACTGTGGCATCGAGCATCCACTATCTTTAGCAACCTTCGAAGCTGCTTACTGTCTTCTACGGCACTTCTTCATCATCGTGTGGTCCAAGGGACAAAGTGATCGACTGCAGATCAGACTCCTATAGCAATATTTACCCAGATTAAAAAATTGTACTCGACATCCTCGTATTGGATTAATTGTACTGCTTGTTTGTAAACATAAAGAGCGGGTTTTCGTATAAAGCCTCGTTTCCATATCTTTCATTTATTTTATCAGACAACATGGGCCACTACTAAAAATATGTCACGCCCCAGTCCCAAAATACGTAGGACTAGGAATACGTAACACGCCAGCCGTATGTATACGAAACTCCAATGTGTTGGAAGATCATAACACACATGTACGCTGTACATGAATATCAAATCCATAAGTGGTAATACACTATCAACAAGTCACACGAGATCTATATCTCATCTACAGCACAAATAAATAAATAGGAATAAATAACTGAATCTCAAATATGAAGTCTCAAAGTATGATAGTCGGGTGGAAACAAATCTACTGCAAATCGACTATACTAAAAACTACAAAATGAGAGAAGAGATCAAACTCTAATATAAGATAAATGTCCATAAATTAAATAATAACTAGAATATCTATCAGCTGCGATGAATCAAAGGTATTCTGAAGGTAAGACCTCCTCAGTCTGGTATGAAGCATCAAGTCCGGGTCCGTACTCTTGTGGATACTCCTGCAAGTCTATACCAGAAAAGGGACCAGGTCCTCAGAGGGACATAACAAGATATATAGAAGCAAGCCAATAAAGTACTAAAAAATAAACATCAAATGGGTCACCTAACCATCTATGTGAATGCAGTTTGAGAACAACTTTCCAACAAGTGGGCTATCTGGATAAAATGGAATTGGCATGATTCTCTCAGAGATTCAGGGGCCTACAAAGCATAACGTCTTTTGAACCTCAGAGGCCGCCTGATAATATATAATATATAGTGGTCAACATGACCGCGCATCTCCGGCGGAGCGTACGGGTTACACAAGAAAAGTGCAAAGGAGCCCAAACACCTTACTTGTTGTTCTGCCCACCCCATGATCTAAGCATGTCACATCCATGACATAATAATAACTCTAAATAACTTCTAGGTCTTCTAGCATGCAATTTCTATCAGCAGTTATCCCTATCCGTCGCACGACCTATACGTACTAGTGGCCAGCCGAGTACGCAAGTCCGTATCCTACATGAGACTCACACTCGTGTAACAACTGTGTCATGGCCAATAAAACATAATAATGCCTCATGATAATGGGGTATTCTCATAAACTAGGTCGATATGCATATATATAATAAAAATAGAATACGACGCCACCGTCGTTGCACACAAGTTATTCTTGGATGCACAGTTTATATAGCAGTTTAAAATATATGCATTAAATGGACAGAAATAAAATGCATGCATCATATAGAATGTAAATCATAGTACAATGGCAAGATATACTTGCCTGGCAAGCAATCTGTATAGTGTGAGCGTCCAGATGTCAAGTACACAGGATCAGAAACTAAGGCCTCCAAATAAATATCTCCGGGTGCTGAAATAAACATCACCAACGTTTCCGAAATCAGCGAGATAGCTAAAAAACACTACCCTTTCGTCCAATTTGGACACAGGGGCAAAACAGTAATTTTGGATCAAAGCGGGGTCCACTTGTGGCCCACTTTGTACCAAAATGTATGCCAGGGGATAAAGTCTCTAAATGGGACAAATTATAGGCTAAACAAATTCTAAACATCAATACGAACTCAACGGTATATCCAATTTTGGATTCCGTTGAGCCAAACACAAATTTGCCCTAAAAGTCAACCGTAGGGCCCGCAAATAGTCGGCTTGCTCAACTATCTCGGAATCACATAAAACTTGGGTCATAGGACCATGGGATACCACGAATCCAATGGCATAAATTTTATCGTATTCCGACGAGCGTACACTAAATGGTGTGGTATTTTGCCAAAATCGCGATACGGGGACTTTTCACGGATACAGGTTGATTCCTACGCGCACTCGCGTCCAAATCAGTTTCTACAAAAGCCCAAATGTTCGGGCACACCATACGCGCCTTTCGGTGTAATTGGTACGCGATAGGATGGTCTCGTTTGGCGGGGCGCGCTCCGTATCGCAAATTTTAAAGTTTTGAAAACAAGTTTTTCCTAATTTTTAACCCAATTTATTTCTGCATATAACACAAAACAAAATAATGTAATTAACATGAAATAATCTCGGTTATATGGTCTTCACATAAAAAAAGGTAGATTTAAGTTTGGATGTCTGTGGAGGAAGATATCAGTCCTTAAACATAGGTGGTAGCAACAGTTTTTTGTGGTTTAAACATATAGTTTTTCTCCAACTTGGCCTCAATTTCTACCTGGTGTTAAGCGTTGTTCGATGGAAACTAATTAACAAAGTTGAGAGGGGGATAGGTCGTGAACATACCGGTGAAGACGGATTCGAATTCGGTCTAGCGACGAGACGGGAAACAACGCGTGAAGTAGGGCACGTTGCAGTCAAATTCTGCGATGGAGTACGCGGTCGCACGGTCGCAGACGCGGTGGCGGCGCTGGTTCTGGGCTGCTGCGTTATGCTCCGATGGTCTGGGCGGCGTCGAGTTAGCGTCGTGGAGATAGGTATGAAATTAGGGTTAGGGTTTTACAATAAGAAGTATATATATATATATATGAGGAGGGGCGAGAGATGAGAAGGATTGTGATACAGCAGGTGACGCGTTGTTACTGGGCTGCGGGGGGGGGGGAAGCTTTATGGGTAGTGTTTAGTTGTTTAGGGGGATTAGTTGTGGGCTTAGGAGGGGTTTGGGTTTAGACTTTAGGAGATTAGATTTTAAGTTTTTAGTTTAGTAATTTCTTTTTCTTTTCTTTTTTTTTCTTTTCTTATTAATACTATTATTAATATTTATTTTTATAAGTATATATGGTATCAAATTTTTTAGTAAAATTTGTATAGCACATAAAAATAATCTATCATCCTTCTACAAGAATTTTCTAAATAAAAAAATATAATAATAATAGTTTGATCAATAATTTTTAGATGCGTAGTTACCTAGGTAATTAAATAAATTAAAATTTTGTTCTCTAATTAACTAAGAAATAATATGATTAAATTAAATAATTATTTAAATATTATTATGTTTTAAAATTAGGAGTTTTATAATCTACTTATCGGTGTCCAGTTAGAAAAATAGCTAGGTGTGGAATACCTTGTCACCCTTACTATTTTAAATAGGGGTAACTTAATAATTTGGCATAGTTATTTTATTTTTAGGAATTAAATATTACTTTGTGTGCTATATAATTATTTAGTGCTTTGTACTATTCATTTATAGTAGTGGGCTAGCCTATTAAATAGACTTGACACTAGTGATCCCAATTAGACTTGTCATGACAATTTATTGAGCCCAACATAGACTAGGCCTATTAGACCCATTCATTCTCATTAATTAGTAGGATTAGATTAATTTGCATTAGTGTAAAAAATTTCCAAAATAGCCATCCTTAATTATTTTTTATAATTCTTCATATAGGGGCAACTAAGACATTTGATGGTGACTTGGAGAGGGAAAAAAGGGGTCGGCCACTATAGAGGGGCTAATATCTCTCTCTCCTATTTATTGTACTCATTTTTAGATCCCCAATTCACTTCATCCCTCCATCAATCTCTCTCAATTCATTCACATTCCCTCTCATTCTCATCACTCAAGGAGCATTGGAGTTTGGATTTACAAGGAGCACTAGAAAAAGGAGTTTTGGCAAAGCATTTGTGTTCGGATCGTGTCCGTAGGAATAATTCATTAGGAATGTATCTCTCAATAGGTATAATAATGAATTCACCATTATTGTAGGTTCCAAATGTATTTGACTATTAGGAACCCTCCTATGGCATAGGGCTACCTATAGAAAGAAGTTCTAGCCTATTTGGTTTTGTATTATGATTTCTACATAGTGATTTATGTCCATTTTAGGAGAATTACGAGATTAACACATCAAGTGTGTGCCATGACACTAATTTAGTCATCTTAGACTTAGATTGGGGTTAGGATGCTAGCTACGTGTCCACAATTGGAGATGAGTAGGCCGTATCACGATACAGTATGATACCATATGATAAAGAGCTCTATTTGAGGCATTATGTACAATTACTCTTCAGTTCTCATTGTAGCAAGTTGTATTAGCTATATTATTGTGTAATTGGTAAGTGAGAATGATTATTATGGTATATGGGGAGATTTGGTATTCTTTTGGATGCGTATCATAAAGTATCATACTCTAGCATGCCAAGGGTTTGTTTAATTGTATATAGTTGTATATATGTGTAGTAGTGTAAATGTGTTTGGCTATATGTGTGCACTTTGTATTTGTAATGTAATTGTATAGAGAACTGAAGTTTATTAGTAGGGAGGAGAGTATGAGACCGACTCAGCAACAACATAATTGAAGAGAGGAGGAGCAGTCGGGTTAATGTGAGACAGTGCACTGTGTGCACTGTCTAATTAGAAGAACTCAGCATTAGCTTAAGAGAGGGGGGTTCAGTTGATGGGATTGAAAGGGATATACACAAACGTATATCAGCATGAGGGTGCACCACTGTGAGGAGGACAGTGTACTGCCTGTGCATTGTCTGGTAGCATAACCAAACTGCGATAGCAACAAAGTAAAGTGGGCGTATGCAGTGGCTGCACTGTACTTGTGTGCACATGTTATACATTTCAATAGTAGCAATAGTAGTGAATAGGTGGTGGGGGATACATGTATCAGTTATAGTACTGATATAAGAATCAGTCACTGACTGATGAGTGTATCAGTCACTAATGGAGTATTGTGCTCGAGTCCATGCACACACAGGTAAGCAGTTAACTGAGGGAGAGTGTGCCTGTGTTGATGGTGATGCTAGTTGTGTGTGACTTGGTGTCTTATTGATCAGCAGCTATGTAACATAGTATTAGGTATTTGAGAAGGGGGAGCTTGGGCTTGTGTATTGGTGCACAGACAATAAATTGCCAACTGCAAGATCTACCAGTATGTACTGGATGCACAGTACAATGTGTAGAACCAAGCACTTGCAGCAGCAGCTGTATGCATCAGACAATGGGCAGTAGTAGCAGTAACATGGTAAGGGGAAATCAGGTAAGATTGGATAGCAGTATCTTAGTACAGTGGTAGAAATTAAGTGAGTTCAGTAAACCTGAACACAGTCAGGTATCAGCCAACCAAAGAGGTAAGGATGGGTAAATATTTAAGTGATTGGTAATGAGTTGGAGTAGCAGCAGACTTGGGGATGCAGTATTTAGGACCTAAGTACATATGTGTGTATACATGATTAATTTTGTATGTGGTTCAGTTTTCTGCAAGAAATTAGTGCATCCCAGTTTCAGTGAGTACCAGTATAGGTCAGTATCAATTAGAGTTAAGCTAAGTTAGTATATCTATGTATATATAAGTTAGCTCAGTATATAACTAGGATATCATTGGTATTAGTATGTTAGTTAGATATGAGTTGTGAGTGGTATCAATAAGATACCTGTACTTGAGAAGTGTCCCAGGGTATACTAAGGCAATTCATGAAGGGTTCTTAGTGGTATCAGTTAGGATGATAAATTAGTGTACATGAGGTAGTCAGTTAGTTAGTTAATTAATTAGTTATGTATTAATATAGATAGGTAATAAACATGTTAGTATGTGATTATTATATAAGGTAAAACCTAATACAAGCTAGTATTGAATATGTAGTAACCAATTTAGGCTAATAATCTTAGTTGGACCTAGTACGACTTAGTTGAGCTAGAATGACTTAAAAATTGACCTAGAAAGCATATTAGTGCATTGTTTAATTCAATTATCATTCATTACACCAATTAACATAATGTTTCCTAAATAGGATTGTATGACACCGGCTTGGACATTGAGAGACATCTTTGCTCAGGACTAGAGGCGATTACATCTCTCTGTTAGTTTTCAATCATGATAGTGTATATATCACATATTCTAGAACTGTTTACTTAATTCTGACATAATGGCTACACGGACTGGTACTATATGGATCATGTCAGAAGATATTATTCCCTACCGTGTTTAGCGGATACTCCTTCACATGTATTTCATCGTGTATATCAGATATTGATTATCATATACTTCGTATTCACACACTGCTCATGTTCAATGTAGCTTATTTTTGTGTTCGTAATGTGTCGTGATTGAATCCATAAGTATTGGTTGGTGATAGGGGAGTAGGAGTTGGTTATGTAATCAATCCCAGTATATTCTTGTACATGTCGATTACATATCACACGTGTAATCGAGTTACCAAATTATATTCATGTTCAACCTAACCCGATCACATAACGAACTTGTACTCTAAAGCACATTAGCTAGTTTAACTATTTCATTTACCTGCAATTATTTTTTATTGCATGTTCTTCCTTTCTAATATATTATCTGTTTACTATAGTTTATTTATATTTCCTAATTGCTAGTTCATCTTGTATATTTGTAATTACTTGTCATATATGTTCTATCATGTATTTGGAACTGCTTCTAGAGTTTTGTACTTCACTCCAATCCTGATTGGATATATATTTTTAGAAGATTGGCTTGAGGAGCAGTGTCCCACTTACTACGGGCCGCAGGACGGTGAGACATTAGAGGATACTCCCCTAGAGCAGGATAACCTAGTGCCTGATTGAGGAGGCTTAGACTTATATTATTTAGATATTGTATTAGTCTCATTTTAGACTCACGATATGTATATTATTATTTTGGGAGTTGTATGTGTTTAGACTCATAGTGTGGACTTGTGGATGTATTTGTGATTCTTATTTCATATTTTCTATTCCATATTGTGCTTTATCTTTCTTAGTTTGATATTGTGATTGAGTATTGGATACCATTTGACATTTTAGTATTTTTTGTCCATTTATTATTGAGATGGCATGACGGTACCTTATATATATTATGTGAGATGTGTAGATAGTATTGATGACCTAGACAGCATTCTACCACCGATGCTGCGGCATAGGCTGGGCGTTGTTCACGTACACGAGCTCCTATTCCAGGTGCGGGTCATGACATATTTTTAATGGTGGCCCATGCAGGTCAAGAGATCGCAAGTAGTATAATTTTATAGTGGTGCTCAGACTTAGAGTACTGCTACGAGCCTTCTTTAGGATATATGATATAGGTTTAGAGTATACTCAATCACAGCTAGGAACACTTTCAACTTATTACTTTTGCTATCCTTATTAATTTGAATAATTATGTCCTTCTTTGATGATATCGTATCTTACTTAATGTTGATTTCTTTGTTTCAACCTATCTTCAGGATTTCGCCGAAGACACGATCCCACTCTCAGGCGCAATATTAGCGAAGTCAGTCACTTCATTGTCTCAGAGGATATCACCAACAGACATTGCTCCATCAGCTCCAGCTGAGAGGGCCGCTTCACCTGTACAGGTGGGCGTTACTGTAGCAGCTTTCGGGGTTGCTCCACCTCCAGTCCAGAGGATGGTGCCCATAGATTCACAGAGGATGGTGCCCACAGCTTCACAAAGGACGGTGGCTACAGCTTCGAAGGAGCTACCACCACCACCACCACTAGTAGTTGGTCTGGCGTAAGTGTTTGCGCTCTTTTAGCAGATGATAGAGGCACAGAGGGCCCAGGCGGAGGCCCAACAGTGCCAGTCTGAGGTCATAAAGTAGGATATTGAGAATGCCCACCATCTTGCACTCGCCGCAATCAAGAGAGTTATCTTGGTCCAGCCACAGGTAGCTTTGCCTCAGCCCGTCCCGCAGTAGCCGAGGCCGAGGACTATCATTGACTTCAAGAGGATGGGGCCCAAGGACTTTAAGGACATTAAGGGAATTTTGTTTGCAGATGATTGGATCAAAGACATAGAGAGGAACCTGCGGCTGGTACAGATTCCTGAGAGACTACAGGTGGAGGCAGCAGGGAGCATGATATATGATATTGCATTGACATGGTTCAGGACAGACCCGATAATCTCAGCACCTGGACTTACTTGAGAAGCTTTTAAGGACCTTTTCAAGAAAAAATTATTTTCAAACGTGGCTCTGACTTCTCTAGAGAGCTAATTTGAGTACCTCATCTAGGGTAGCATGATAGTGAACGAGTACGCATCGGAGTACTGTAGATTGGGTCACTTTGTAGGGACAAAATCCCTGGGGAAAATCTTGGAAGTTCAAAAAGGGTCTGAACAGGGAGATCAAATCTCATACCAACGGACACCGTACCACTATATTTGAGGAGATCCTAGCACAGGCACAGCAAGCGAAGGATGATTTGGAACTTAGTTCCAAGAGGATGAGGGATCCTTTATTATCTAGCAGTGGTGCAGTCCCAACAAAGTGGTCTCACTTTCAGCAGTAGCATCATAGACACTTACAATAGCAAAGGCAGCAGCAGTTCCCTGCACCAGCTAAAGCGCCAGTGCAGTAGGCGCACCAGATTTAGAGGATATCTCAACTACCTATTCCTTGCCTATTCTGCAAGAAGCCGGGATATAGATGAGATGCGTGCAGGATGAGTTTGGGCCAGTATTTCTTTTGCAGATCAGGATATCATCAGTTGAGGGCTTGTCCATTGGCTCCATCTCGTCTAGCACCGGGCGGTGCCCAGGCACAGAGAGCACCCGCGAGACCACCAGCGAGACATCAGAGAGGGCTTCTGTTGTTGACACAGCAGCAGAGGTTCGCATAGCACCACCAGCAGCAGAGAGGTGCACAACAGGGCAGAGCTTTTTCCTTGACCGTCAAAAATGAGGGGCTAGTTGGTGATGTCATCTCAGGTTCAGTCTATCTTGATTCTTTTTCAGCTCACGCTTTATTTGATTATGGTGCTTTACATAGCTTTGTGTCTATATCTTTTGCTTTGAAGCATCATCTTGAGACTGGATCGTTGGCGAGGACTTACAAGACATTATCTTGGTCTGTTATATTTGCAAGGATCGAAGAGTTTCTTTGGAAGGCCGAGAGTTGCACGCGTGTCTACTCAAAATACCACTTTTGAGCTACCAGATAGTACTTAGGATGGATTGTTTAAGTAGGCACCATGCTAGTATCGATTGTCGTGGAGGCAGAGTTTTATTTCAGACGCTAGAAGATTCAGAGTTTGAGTTCATTAGAGGAACAGCGAAGCAGAGCGAGGGAGACTTCTATGGACCTATGGTGGAATAGTAGGAGCTGCCACATCCGTTGATTACAGAATTTATGGACATCTTTCCAGAGGATTTGCCGAGATTGCTACCCTATCGAGATATGGAGTTCTCTATAGATTTGGTGCCAGGCGCAGAGAGAATATCATAGCATGGTTATAGGATGAACAACAACAAACTGGAAGAGTTAAAAAAGTAGGAGGATATATTGCAGGACAAGGGCTTCATCCGCTCCAGTTCATCACCATGGGGTACTTCAGTATTATTTGTATCAAAGAATAATCGATCGATATGTATGTGCATCGACTACAGGGCTCTTAAAAACCTCACTATCAAGAATAAATATTCATTTTTGCGGATTGACGATCTGTTTGATCAGTTGAGCGGAGCGAAGGTATTCTTGAAGATAGACTTGAGGTCGGGGTACCACCAGGTGAAAGTAAAGAAGGAAGACATTCCGAAGACAGCTTTTAGGACTCGATATGCAGAATTTGAGTTCTTGGTGATGCCGTTTGGGTTGACCAATGCTCGATGGTATTCATGAACCTGATGAATAAGGTGTTTCATCAGTACCTGGATTAGTTTGGGGTGGTTTTTATTGATGATATATTGATATCTTCGAAGACTCCGGAGGAGCATGAGAATCACCTAAGGATAGTTCTGGAGACCCTCAAGAAGAAGAAACTATTTGGCAAGCTTTCGAAGTGTGAGTTCTTCCTTGATAAGGTTGAATTCCTTGGACATGTAATTACAGGAGACATAATCTCAGTGGACCCCAAGAAGATTTCAGCAGTTGAGTCATGGTCTACCCCGAGTTTAGTGCCAGAGATCAGGAGCTTCTTTGGATTGGCAGGTTGTTATCAGAGATTTTTTTAGGACTTCTCCAGGATTGCAGAGCCGATGACTAGGCTGACCAAGAAGGACGTGGAGTTCGTCTGGACAGAGGAGTGTCAAGTCGCCTTTGAGGAGCTAAAAAAGAGGTTGACTATTGGTCCAGTATTGACGTTGCCATCAGGGACAGGAGGATTTTTCATATATAGTAATACTTCGGGTAAGGGTTTAGGTTGTGTGTTGAAGCAAATAGCAAGATGATTACCTATGATTCCAGGCAATTACGACCTCATATATACACATGAATTGAAGTTGGTAGCAGTCATCTTTGCTCTAAAATTATAAAAACACTACTTGTACGAAGAATGTGTAGAGATCTTTATAGACCATTGAAGTATGTGTTTACACAAAAAGATATCAACATGAGACAGCGGCGATGGTTGGAGTTGATGAAGAACTTTGACATTTCTTTGTAGTACCATCCAGGAAAAGCCAACATAGTCGCTGATGCTTTGAACAGGTATCTATTGGCATGTACTTGATGAGGGACAGACATTTATAGGCCGATCTTGATAGTTTGCATATTGAGGTGCTAGTTACTGGAGTTGCGGCACAGATATGGAGAGTTCAGGTACAGTTAGAGTTGATGGACCGGATCAGAGTCGCATAATTCAAGGATGAGTCTTTGTGGAGTATCAGAGCGCAGGTCCGAATGGGATTGGCAGAGGACTTCAGTATTGTAGAGGATGGATCATTGCGATACGGTACCAGATTTTGTCTACCGAGCAGAGCGTTGCATGAGGAGGTTCTTCAGGAGACACATCGATCTCAGTACTCTATGTATCCAGGTGCCAACAAGATGTATAGAGACATGATAGAGCATGTTTGGTGGTATGGTATGAAGCGAGTGGTGGCGAGCTTTGTATCCAGATGCTTGGTATGTCATTAGGTAAAGGTTGAGAGGCAGAGGCCATGTGGATTGCTTCAGCCTTTACCCATTCTAAAGTGACGATGGAATTTATATCAGGAATTCTGTGTTCTCCAGGAAGGAAAGACGCAATTTGGGTCATTGTAGACATGTTGACCAAATCGGCCCACTTTTTATCATTCAAAGTGAATACGTCTACGAAGAAGCTTACGGATATATATGTGCAAAAGATAGTCAGATTGCATGGAGTCCCTATGAGCATAGTCTCGGATCGGGATAGTCACTTCATATCCCACTTCTAGAGGAGTTTACAGGCTAGCTTGGGCAACCAGAACAAGTTTAGTACATCATATCACCCTTAGACAAACGGACAGTCAGATAGGACTATCCAGACTCTCGAGGATATGCTACGTACTTATGTTTTGGATTTTAGAGGCTCTTGGGAGGATCACCTTCACCTGATAGATTTTGCTTATAACAACAGCTACCAGGCCATTATCGAGATGTCACCATTTGAGGCACTATATGGATGGAGATATCGTACTCTATTATCATGGGATGATATTGGTGAAAGAGCCTTATTGGGACCAGAGATGGTCGTAGATGCAGCTGAGAAGGTGAAGCTTATCAGGAATAGACTTCAGATAGCGCAGGAGAGACAGCGACATTGGACCGATAGCCATCGGAGACCTTTGGAGTTTGAGGTATAGGTTTTGATTGTATTATTTATGATTGCTTATTTTAGTTAGAGTTCTAAGTATGTATTTTGTGCTAGGTCGGCGATCTGGTGTTCTTGAGGATTTCTTCAACACGGGGAATAATTCGCCTTGGTGGAGGCGGGAAGCTTAGTCCATGGTGCATCGGACCCTTCGGTATTCTTGAGAGGGTCGGTGTAGTGGCCTACAGACTAGACTTGCAGTCTGCACTCGAGGGAGTACACAACGTGTTCCACGTGTCACAACTGAGACGTTATATGGTAGACCCTACCCTTGTATTGGATCACTTGGAGATCGAAGTGGATCTGACTCTCAGTTACCCAGAGCAGCCTGTGGAGATTCTGGATCGCAAGGAGAAGGTACTATGGAACCAGATGATCATTTGGTATGCGTCGCGTGGAGCCATCACTCTCCAGGAGAGTCTACCAGGGATTGAGAAGCCAAGATACGTAAGAGATATCGTAATTTGTTTGATCCATGAGGTATAATTCCTACTTGCTTGCTGTGATTGCTTTTGTAGCTAGTTTCTTCCTTAAATTTCAAGGACAAATTTTTTTTAAGTTGGGTAGGATTCTCACCCACACTTTTCCAAATAGGGGTAACTTAGTAATTTGGTATAGTTATTTTATTTTTAGGAGTTAAATATTATTTAGTGTCCTATATAGTTATTTGGTGCTTTGTATTATTTATTTATAGTAGTGGGCTAGCCTATTAAATAGACTTGGCACTAGTGAACCCAATTAGACTTGTCATGACAATTTATTGAGCCCAACATGGACTAAACCCATTAGACCCATTCCCTTTAATTAATTAGGAGGATTATATTAATTTGCATTAGTGTAAAATTTTTCCAAAATTGCCATCCTTAATTATTTTTAATAATTTTTCATGTAGGGGCAACTTAGACATTTAATGGTGACTTGGAGAGGGGAAAAGGGTCTGGCCACTATAGAGGGGCTAATCTTTATCTCTCTTCTTATTACACTCATTTCTTGATCCCCAAATTCCTAGATCCCAAATTCACTTTATCCCTCCATCAATCCCTCTCAATTCATTCATATTCCCTCTCATTCTCATTACTCAAGGAGCATTGGAGTTTGAATTTGCAAGGAGCACTAGGAGAAGGAGCTTTGGCAAGAAGATTATGTCTCGATCGTATCCGTAAGAATAATTCATTAGGATTTCACCTTCCAATAGGTATAATTATGAATTCACCTTTATTATAGGTTCCAAATTATGCATTTAACCATTAGGAACCCTCCCATGGCGTAGGACTACATATAGGAAGAAGTTCTAGGCTCTTTGGTTTTGTATTATGATTTCTACATGGTAATTTGTGTCTATTTTGGGAGAATTACGAGATTGACACATCAAGTGTATGTCATGATGCTAATTTAGTCACCTTGGACTTTGATTGGTGTTGGGATGCTAGCTACGTGTCAATAATTGGGGACGAGTAGGCCGTATCAAGATACGGTATGATACCGTATGATTTAATGCTCTATTTTGGGTATTTTATAAAATTACTCTTCAATTCTCATTGTAGCAAGTTGTATTAGCTATATTATTGGGTAATTGGTAAGTGGGAATGATTATTGTGGTGTATGAGGAGATTTGGTATTCTTTTGGGCGCATATCATAGTGTATCATACTTTAGTGTTACGCTCCAGTACTGGAATACGAAGACGGACATGGCCAGCTACCCCGTACAAGGTACTATATGTCGTATGTCGATCACGGCTGTATAAGACAAGGGGGTGCATGCTATAATCAAGTCTTCTATGGTCAAGAAGTTCTATGTCTCAATCATTCAAACAAAAAACAGTAAGCATAGAGCATATATGATAAGTAATAAGGCATCACAAATGCTTTCTTAAAATATTCTGGAGTCCAGCAGTGCAAAATAGGTACCGGTGGCTAAACGCCAAAAAAGAAGTAAATGTGCAAGACGAGCAGGGAAGAAAAAAACCCACTCGTTATCCCCTGCGACCAAATTTCTGGTGTACGCCATGAGTAAAAAAAAAAGTACGCTAGATCCTCAGATGCTGGCTCGAAACCTGGCCATACAAAACCAGTAGGGTTAGACCCAAATAGCAAGTACCACCAAAGAAGCACGAAGAGGAGAAACCAAACCCCAAGGAAAATATATAATAATACATAGGTTAAGTGTCGTAACTTGGGTCCATGGCATATCCTAGTGCTAAGGCTCAACCCTACAACCAAACAAGGACTACGGTTTAATCCTCGCACTATGATAGTCCATTTTCCTAGGCTACTAGCCGAATAATACAATCACAACCAAATCTGGATTCACCCAAACGTATATGTAACATTCAAAAAATTAATATCCTAGCCACGCTTTAGTAGTTTGACTCGCTTATTATGCCCATGTTAGGAAAATAATGTACATATTTATAATATCACGCATTCAGAGATTTGAAGGCATTCTCGATGCACAACCCAAATATTATCACTTAACATGTGACAGGATGTGTCGCTCCTCGGTGCATATTAAATCATGAATAATAATTAGGCAATAGTGGTATCACCACGGATACAATATTCGAGTCCAATTACCAATTATATATTGGGTTACATAAATCAAGAAGATATTCAGTCAAAATAAGCAAGGTCGTATGGGTCTCTAGTCCACATGAAAAAATCAGGCCGCATGACAATCCTGGCAGCATAAAAAGTCTGGCCGCATGAAAAGTCAGGCCGTATGGACTACTTGGTCGCATGCCCAACGTTATGTCTACTCCTTGGGACAAGTGTTGAAGTGACAGTCAAATAAATAAAGTGTCAGTGATGTGACATAAAATGACTGATATGACTAAGGTGACATGTCATAAAGTGTGTCAGAGAGAAAAGACAAAACCAAGAAAATAAGTGCCAACGGTTCAGAGCCATGTGTCCAAGGAAAATAGTGTCTGCATGCTCTCCAGGCTGCATGAGTGTCGGTATTGCATGGATTCAATGCTGCATGGAGTTCTCTAGGACTTAGCAAAAAATTTATTTGTTCAGTAAGTGTATCATGCCCCAGTCCCAAAATACGTAGGACTAGGAACATGTAAGCATGCCAGCCGTATGTATATGGCAACTCCAATATATGGATACCATAATACACACGTACGGGGTAATATGAATATAAACTCACATGTGGTATAAATATAGTGTCATAAGTCACAGGTATACTAATCTCATCCACACAATAAGTCATAGAAAGAAAATAGCTGAACTAGAATAAGAGTCTGAATAATACATAAATGATAGTCGGGTGGAGACAAATCCACTACCAATTACTATATCAATACTAGAATGAGAGAGAAGGGTAAATCTCCAATATATATAAGATGATGATATAAAGGTATCAGCGAAGCGATCCGTCGCTAGAGATAATCAAGATGCTCCGAAGGTAAGACCTCCTCGGAAGGGATAAGTGGTAAGTCCTGATCCGTACTCCTGCGAAAATATGTAAGTACGCTGTACAAGACAATCTATATGAATGCATAATGAGGACAATTTTTTGACATATGGGCAAGGTTAGGCTACTCGATCTAAGCCTCACAACTCACACACACGTCAGGGGACATCATCAGCCGATATACCGCGGGGGTAGCGACCCTCGTGACTCCATCAATCGATATACCGTGGGGGTAGCGACCATCGGACACGACTACCATAGTGCGTGCTAGTTACTATGATTCACCAGAGTGGTTAAAGCCCATACGCCTACTGATTGTCCTCTCATGATACTAAGTGCCATGTATGTGTCAACATATCTAATATATAGTAATAACTGAAAAAACTACACATGCAAGGAATATACAGAAATACAATGAATACACAGAAATAAAATAAGTATGCAAAATACTGTAAGCAATTTGGCAAGGTATCTAGCCTGGTAAGAAAGCTGCAAGGTGTAATGTCCAAAAGTCAAGCACACAGGATCAGAAGCTACGACATCAGAATGAACGTCTCCGGATGCTGAAATAAACATCACCAACGTTTCCAGAATAAGCAAAATAGCTAAAAAATACTACCCTTTCGTCCAATTTAGACACAGGGGCAAAACGGTAATTTTTGATCAAAATGGGCTCCAAATGTGGGCCACTTTGTACCAAAAAGTGTGCAAGGGGTAACGGTCTATAAATAGGACAAATTATAGGTCAAACGAACTCTAAATGTCAGTACGAACTCAACTGTATGTCAAATATGGATTCCGGTGAGCCGAACACAATTTTACCCAAAAAGTCAACCGTGGGGCCCGCCGATAGGCGACTTGGTCAACTATCTCAGAACCACGTGAAAATTGGGTCACAGGACCAGCGCGATACCACGAGTCCATTGGCGTAAGTTTGGTCGTATTCTGACAAGCGTGCACTAAATGGACAGGGCTTTGCAAAAGTTGCGATGTGGAATATTTTCTACGGATACGGGTTGATTCCGACGCGCACACGAGTCCAAATCAGTTTCCACAAAAGCCCATACGTCTGGATATACTGCGCACACCTTTTGGTACACTCGGTACGCGACGGGACGGTCCCGTTTGGCAGAGCGTGCTCCGTATCGCAATTTCTGAGATTTAGAAAAAAGTATGTTTTCGGAGTTTTCTAACTAATTTAATTCTACACACAGCAAGTAATAAATTATTATAAATAACAGAAATTAAACTAGGTTAGGTGGTCTTCGCATACCAACAAGAAAAACTGAATTCGGATCTCTATGGTGAGAGATACGAATCCGTGAACATAGATAGTTACCGCAGTTTTCTGCGATACCCAAAAGTTTTCATTTTTTGCCAACTTGGTCGCTATTTTTTCCTAGGTCTATGCGCTGTTCGAGGTCAACTAACATACAGATATTGAAGGGGGTTAAGTCGTGAACATACCGGTGAAGACGGGGTCGAGTTTGGTCGAGCGAGGAGACGGAAATCAACGCGCGAACATGGATACGCTGCTGAGTACTCGCTGTCGCGGACGGCGGACACGGCGCTGGGGCTCCGGCGGTCGCGGCTAGGTCGAGGTTGGCAGCGCGGCGGTCGCAGGGGAAGAGTTTTTAGGGTTAGGGTTTTAGGGATTAATTTTTTATATATATATACATATATAGGATGATAGCAAAAGGGGGGGGAGAACTTTTAGTAACGGGTTAGGGTTATTGGGTAATGGGTTTGGGTAGGTTAATTCATTAGTCTCTTTTTCTTTTTCTTTTTCTTTTTCTTTTTCTTTTTCCTATTTCTTTTCCTTTTATTCTTTTTCTTTCTTTCTTTCTTTCTTTTCTATTCTAATTCTTTTCATTTCTTTTTTTTTTATCCTTTTTGTCTTTATTTTTAACATTATTATTATTACTAATAATAATAAAATCATTATTATTATTACACTATTTATTACTATTTCTTTTATTCTTTTCTATTAATAAACTTTATATAAATATAAATATAAATATAAATATAAATATAAATATAAATATAAATATATATATATATATATATATATATATATATATATATATATATATATATATATATATATATATATATATATATATATATATTTCAAGAATTTATATTGGTGCATACAATTAATCCATTGACTGTCCACAAGGTCACCTACATGAAAATAATTATGGTACAAATAATAATAACTTCGTAAATCCTCTATTGCACAAACACCTAGAAATAAAAATTCTATAAATTCTATTTCTTTTAATTACCTAATAATTACTATAAATCAATTAAATAAATAATTAAATAATTAATACGGTTTAAAAAATTAGGGGTTTTACATTCTACCCAACTTATAAAAATTTTGTCCTCGAAATTGACACTAACCCATTTTCATAATAATCACTATAACTATTACACTACATAGCTATCTAGCAGTACTTCCTAAAAGTCATGGTCTGCCATTCTAACACTTCCTTCTTTTATTGTCTATATACTATTCTATTTCTAACTCATCTACACTACCCAACTTACAAGGATTCTACTAGTAGTCAAAGTCACTTGAGGCTATTGTCTAGGTTGTAGGACGAACTTATTCATTGGGTCGAGAATCTTGGGATGCCTGTCTAGAACCTTATAACTATGATTTTTCTTTATAACCGTCAAGTATCGTAGTCTAATACTGCCATGTCACCTGACCAATATGTCTGCAATTATTTTGACTCCTCTACTACAACGGTCTAGCTGCAGCTGTCGCTGCTTTGCCAGCGATTTGTTATAGTTGTCAGTTTGTAGCAAGTGCCTTCAACTCTTTCCTAAGCTTAGTCTAAGTTTTTGGGCAACAGTTAAGGTCTTGACTAACTTTATAAAACTATTAGAAGTATAAACTAATTCAGCAATCCAACTAATTCCTATTAGACTAAGGGATATTATTCAAGGGTTAAATTAAATAAAGAATACAGATATTGCTATAGTGCATATACATAAGGGTTATTATTATTAACTCATCCTTTATTTATAAATCATTTACTAAACCATTTACGTTTTAACTAACAAAATAAGGGTGAGGTTGAAGTAATTCAAACAATTCATGATGGCACGAAAGGATACGACTATGATAGGAAGAGTTAAGCACGAGATACGAAATGGATAGAGAAGAGAAGATGAGCTACCCAAGGGGCGAGATGGTGATAGGGAAAGAGTACTACTACTGCTACTACGTGCGTCATCTTATTAGCATCGCGTGTATGCCATATGGGTAGATTATCAACATATCCCCATGACTGCTAAACTACCACATATATAATTCTACGTTTACTATGCACCTAAGATCTCGTGTCATAAAGGGGATCATGAGTATGAAATGACACATATAACTAAGGTCGTACCTGTATCTACGACTTCCTGTGTCTGTGCTCCTTATTTGTCATCATGAGTGCTTGGCCTATGGGGTATATCTGGTACTATCCGTGTATCAACTTATACTAAGCACGAACGTTCATCTTTCCGAAATAGGGAAAGACGAAAAACAACAATAAAGAGTTCAAGGAGGAGGTGATAGAATACAAGTACGGGATCAAAAAGGGATTAGAGAATTCGAAAGGGAGTTGCCAAGGCAGTTGTGGATTGAAATCTTAATTTGGTAAATTCCTATATGCATGTTCATATCAGAACAGTTATGTACCTGACATGATATGCTCTGACCAGTCTAGAGGACAAGTATATTCATCTAACAAGTTGAGTCAACTATATCTCAATCCACATAAAGTAGTGATACAAAGAATGAACCAAGTGCACTACGGTTGATCAGACCATAATACACCGATTTTGATTTAGACAATGTATTAGTGTGGGCCCTAATAATACATATGTCATAAACAAGCTCAATACAAGAATAAGCTTGCAAAACTAGGCTATAATAGCAACATAAGTCGAGGTAGTAGAAAATATGAGTACGCTTGATTATGATGGAGGAATGTACAGAATAATTTAAGTTCACCAAGAAGATTGGTATTGTGCCTCTATAGTTGCCATACTAATTTCTTGTCTAAGTCTAAAGTCAACCAAATGGGTGTATGAGCCTCTAAGTTCTACAGTCTAGATAAACACTAAAGTTCTATAGTCTAGATAAACACTATCTTCTTATGCAAGCCTATAGTTGGTGTCATTCATTTATACTTCATTAATGAGTTAAAAGGACTATGTATTACTAGGTTATGAGGCATACTACCAAACTCATAAAGATCTAACTGATAGTGTTATTGAATACTAGAGTGTATATACCTAGTACAAGACACCTTCCTAACCCCTATCAAGCACGAGAGAAGATTGACATTGAGAAGGGATCAAGCAAGATGCAATGCAAGCAATCAAATGAGAATGCGAAATAAAATCAAGGAAGGTGATAAATAAGTGGATGAGATCCTATATTCTAATCATATGCGCAGGCTTGCTCGATACAGTAACGTAACTGAGATAATATGCTCTCGACCTGCATGGACCACCACAAAAACATGTCACGCCCCAATCCCAAAATACGTAGGACTAGGAACACATAAGCATGCCAGCCGTATGTATATGACAACTCCAATATATGGATACCATAATACACACGTACGCTGTAATATAAATATAAACTCAAATGTGGTATAAATTTAGTGTCACAAGTCACAGGTATACTAATCTCATCCACACAATAAGTCACAGAAAGTAAATAACTGAACTAGAATAAGAGTCTGAATAATCCATAAATGATAGTCGGGTGGAGACAAATCCACTACCAATGACTATATCAATACTAGAATGAGGAGAAGGGTAAATCTCCAATATATATAAGATGATAATATAAAGGTATCAGCGAAGCGATCCGTCGCTAGAGATAATCAAGATGCTCCGAAGGTAAGACCTCCTCGGAAGAGATAAGTGGTAAGTCCTGATCCGTGCTCCTGCGAAAAGTCATGAACATCTACACCTGGAAAGGGACCAGGTCCTCAGAGGGACGTAACAAGATACATAGAAGCATGCCAATTTGAATACAGTAAACATGTATAATAGGTAAAAAATATGTAAGTACGCTGTACAAGACAATCTATATGAATGCATAATAAGGACAACTTTTTGACGTATGGACAAGGGTAGGCTACTCTATCTAAGCCTCACAACTCACACATACATGTCAGGGGACATCATCAGCCGACATACCACGGGGGTAGCGACCCTCGTGACTCCATCAATCGACATACCGTGGGGGTAGCGACTATCGGATATGACTACCATAGTGCGTGCTAGTTACTACGGTTCACCAGAGTGGTTAAAGTCCATACGCCTACTGATTGTCCTCTCATGATACTAAGTGCCATGTGTGTGTCAACATATCTAATATATAGTAATGACTGAAAGAAACTACACATGCAAGGAATATACAGAAATACAATGAATATACAGAAATAAAATAAGCATGCAAAATACTGTAAACAATTTGGCAAGGTATCTTGCCTGGTAAGAAAGCTGTAAGGTGTAATGTCCAGAAGTCAAGCACACAGGATCAGAAGCTACGACCTCAGAATGAACATCTCTGGATGCTGAAATAAACATCACCAACGTTCCCAGAATAAGCAAAATAGCTAGAAAATACTACCCTTTCGTCCAATTTGGACACAGGGGCAAAACGGTAATTTTGGATCAAAGCGGGCTCCAAATATGGGCCACTTTGCACCGAAAAGCGTGCTAGGGATAAGGGTCTCTAAATGGGATAAATTATAGGTCAAACGAACTCTAAATGTCAATACGAACTCAACGGTATGTCCAAATGTGGATTCCGGTGAGCCGAACACAATTTTGCCCAAAAAGTCAACCGTGGGGCCCGCCAATAGGCGACTTGGTCAACTATCTCAAAACTACATAAAAATTGGGTCACAAGACCAACGCGATACCACGAGTCCATTGGCGTAAGTTTTGTCGTATTCTGACGAGCATACAATAAAAAGCGCAGGACTTTTGCAAAAGTTGCGATACGGGGGATTTTCTGCAGACACGGGCTGATTCCGACGCGCACACGCATCCAAATTAGTTTTCGCGAAAGTTAACATGTCTGGATATACTGCGCACACCTTTTGGTACACTCGGTACGCGACGAAGTCGTCCCGTTTGGCGGGACGCGCTCCGTATCACAATTTCTAGAATTTAGGAAAAAACAGGTTTTTGAGGTTTTCTAACTAATTTAATTCTACACACAGCAAGTAATAAATTATTATAAATAACAAAAATTAAACTAGGTTAGGTGGTCTTCGCATACCAACAAGAAAAACTAAATTCGGATCTCTGTGGTGGGAGATACGAATCCGTGAACATAGGTAGTTACGCAGTTTTCTGCGATACCCAAAAGTTATCGTTTTTCACCAACTTGGTCGCTGTTTTCGCCTAGGTCTACGCGATATTCATGGTTAAATAACATACAGATATTGAAGGGGGTTAAGTCATGAACATACTGGTGAAGACGGGGTCGAGTTTGGTCGAGCGAGGAGACAAAAATTAGCACGGGAACAGGGATACGCTGCTGAGTACTGGCGGTCGCGGCGCGTTGACGCGGACGTGATCGCGGACGACGGACACGACGCTGGGGCTCCGGCGGTCGCGGCTAGGTCGAGGTTGGCGGCGCGACGGTCGCAGGGGAAGAGTTTTTAGGGTTAGGGTTTTAGGGATTAAAATTATATATATATATATATATATATATATATATATATATATATATAGGATGATAGCAAAAATGGGGGGGGGGGGGAGGGGGGGGGAGTCTCTCTGTTCAGCGGGGGGGGGGGGGGGGGGACTTTTAGTAACGGGTTTGGGTTATTGGGTAATGGGTTTGGGTAGGTTAATTCATTAGTCTCTTTTTCTTTTTCCTATTTCTTTTCCTTTTATTCTTTTTCTTTCTTTCTTTTCTATTCTAATTCTTTTCATTTCTTTTTCCTTTTTGTCTTTATTTTTAACATTATTATTTTTATTACTAATAATAATAATAATAATAATAATAATAATAATAATAATGATAATAATAATAATAATAATAATAATAATAATAATAATAATAATAATAATAATAATAATATTATTATTATTATTATTATTATTATTATTATTATTATTATTATTACACTATTTATTACTATTTCTTTTATTCTTTTCTATTAATAAACTTTATATATATATATATATATATATATATATATATATATATATATATATATATATATATATATATATATATATATATATATATATATATATATATAATTTGAGAATTTATATTGGTGCATACAATTAATCCATCGACTGTCCACAAGGTCACCTACATGAAAATAATTAAGGTAAAAATAATAATAGCTTCGTAAATCCTCTATTGCACAAACACCTAGAAAAAAATTCTATAAATTCTATTTCTTTTAATTACCTAATAATTACTATAAATTAATTAAATAAATAATTAAATAATTAATACGGTTTAAAAAATTAGGGGTTTTACAGAGTGAAAACACAAGGTGATCAAGGATACTTGTGTAAATCAGCAGACATGCGTCCAACAAGATGGACACATATTGTCAGTATGCGGCAAGAGTTTAGGCCGCATAACCCTATCGGGCTGCATGGCACTCTCGGCCTCATATGCTCACTGGCCGCATGGAAACTTCGCCTTCTCCAACAGCAGGTTCGACCATGACAAAAAAGTTCCAAAAATTGAAATCTTGTTTTGTCCATAAAATCCTCATTTTTAGTCCAAATTGGGTGAACCAAAAGCCAAAATACTGTAAAATGAAAGCTCTATTATGTAAAAAAAATTGGTTTTTAAAGACATAATTTTAATAGGTCAAAACCAAGAAAAACTCATAAAATCCTAAGTTAAAAATATAGATTTACACTAATCCATCCATCAAAACAAAAAACTCCAAGAACTAAAAGTACTTAAAAACACATAATAAATATGATAGAACAGTAATATGAAGGATTTCTCCATTTCTCATATAAGGTGTACTGCCTATGAAAATGGGGAGAGAAAGCTAAACAATGAGGAAGTAATGAAGAAGTGAGGAGAGAGAGAAAAATGTTGGGTTATATATGATAGGGTTTGAGGGTTTAACCAAAGGCATTTATGAGTTGAACATACCCATAAATAAACCATGAACCAGGTTAAACCAAAGAATGGATCTAGTCTCTATGCATATGCAAATATGCTAAAATAAAAATATGTTCGCGTAAATCGAGAACATGGAGTGACATCTCTACCCACCTTAGAAAAGTTATATCCTCAAAATTTGAATCCAAGCAATAGCTAGAGAAGTCAGGACAAGCACGATACAAATCTACTACCAACTACACATGCAAACTATATCATCACTGTTTGTGGTATTAAACGAAAGAATGAAGATGTATTCAAGATGGGGTTTACACGAAACCCGCCTTCTTTGGTTTACGAACAAACTTGTACAATTTGATCCTATACGAGGATGTGGGAGTATAATTTATTTAATTTGGTAAATATTGCTATAGGTGTCTGATCTGCAGTCGATCACTTTAGCCCTTGGACCACACGATATTGAAGAAGTGCCATAGAAGGCAGGAAGCAGCTTCGAAGGTTGCAAAAGAGGGTGGATGCACGATGCCGATGTCGTCGATCCCTACTCTTTGCCTGCGCTCCGGGTTCTCTCTCTCTCTCTCTCCAGACCTCTGGTTCGATCTTTCTTGGAAGTTCGACCTTAATTTCTTCGACCCTCTAATTTGTCGACCTTGTTCCTCATTGATAGAGGTCTCTATTTATAGAGTTTTAGTGATAGTGACCACTCCGTCGGTGTAGAAACCGAGGAGTGGAAAGTACAGCACCCTTTTACACAACGGTTTAAAATAACCAATGCCTGCGTATAGATGATCCTTTGAATGAGCGTGTGACGCGTGTCCAACTAAGGGGACAAAACGCGTATATCTGCGGCGAAGATCACGGCGCAGTAGCTACGTAGGTAGGTATCCTTTGTGTAGAAGAGGTTGGCATAGAAGCCAAATGTCTGTCACCATGGCATAGAAGCCAAATAGTTATCAAACCGGCATAGAAGCCGAATCGGCGTAGAAGCCGAATAGGCGTAGAAGCCGAGTGGTCATAGAGGCCGAGAAGGCGTAGAAGCCGAGTGGTCATAGAGGCCGAGTAGGCGTAGAAGCCGAGTGGTCATAGAGGCCGAGTGGGCGTAGAAGCCGAATGGGCGTTGAAGCCGAGCGGTTATAGAAGCCGAGTGAGCACAGGAGCTGGATGGGCGTAGAAGCCGCTGCGTACCGTGCCATAGTGCTGATGTGTACGTTTTAGCCGGAATTATGACTTTTGAAGATATAATCAAATCTCTTGCATTAAATGCAGAGATTTGCCACCATCCTGTGCATTAAATGTGGAGGCATGTTTTTGAAGGTCTGCAGCCCTTCTGTGCATCTGTAGCGGAGGCGTGCCTCGAGAAACTGTTACCGCTCTGCGTATCAGTCGTAGAGACGTGCCTGGAGACACTGTCACCGCTCTGCGCATCAGTCGCAGAGGCGTGCTTCTAGCAACTGTCATCGCTCTGCGTATCAGTCGTAGAGACGTGCTTCGAGCAACTGTCACCGCTCCGGGCATTGGTCGTAGAGATGTGCCTCGAGCCCGTACGAAGTGCAGCTTTTGATATGGCAGGCGATTTGTCTACTGCAGAGCGTAAATATCTCGTGACTGCCTGTGTAAAACAAGGCAGCGTATCCCTTCGTGCTTTGTAAAAGCAGTTTACGCAAAGGGGATGGCGGTAAATGACAACCTAGGTTGCAGTGCTGTGCCATCATTATAGCCGTCGTCTGGGTAGTCGAGCCGTATCCCTGGGTAGTTGAGCAGTATCCCTTTGTCAGAAGTCCAGACGTCAAGTTTATTGCAGGATCTGACAGGTTCACTTTGGAGAATACGAAGCGTCTCTCGTACACTTCAATGTTGCGTTTGCAAGAGGATGGGTTTCACGCCCGGGAGTCGATGAAGCCCCCTGTTTACGCTAAAACGGTTTGGACGTACTGCCTTACGTTGAGCTTTATATTTCATGCTGTGTTTGGCGGAGAAAGCTCTGTTTGCACGCTTGAAGGCTCTAAAGGCCTCTGTTTACGCTGCTCTGCATCAATATGCTGCGTATAGCCATCCAGCGTATTTTTTATGCTTCTACAAGACCCCCTTTCAAGCTTTTAAATTCCTCAGAATTTGAAATGCTTTGAATGAAGCATGAACCGCTCCTAGTAACTCGAAACGTTTCTGAATGGAGCGTTGAAACGGTCGATGCTGACTTTATGGCAGATTTATTGGGGACCGGTGTGATCTCTTTCGCCTATAAAAAGGCTGGGAGGGTTAACCCGTTCTCCCCACATTTTCCATCACCACACATAGATGATCGCCAGAGTTCGTCGGGTCGACCTGAAGAAGAAGGAGATCATGTTCTTCCAGCATATAAGGAGCCGAAAAGACGGCGTCTTCGAGCAAGTATCAACTGCAACGATGGATCATAGAAGGATATCTTAGCCTCCCTTGCTTGGGATAATCAGTAACTTTATATGGCTGTTCTTCCAGGAGAAGGGAAGGGTCGTATTAGACCACACGGCTTGCAAGCGGTGTCTTCTCCTGTTACCTCCGGTGACGAGAGTCAGACAGACTAGCTCTCTCCCGGCTTGAGCGGCGGTGGTCTGTAGGACAGCAGATTTACCCTGCTTTCCTTTGGAGGATGGGTCTATGCCCAGTTTTCTATCATCCCGCCACTGATCATTTTTTTGGAAGAAGAGGAAGACCATCACCAACGTGAGAACCTGTCAAAACAGCTTCTCAGTGCGATCTTCAGACGGTGATGAGGAAGCCCTTTATCGACGGAGTTTCCCTCATATGTAATCATGGAAAATAAAGAAAAACCCTTGTAGATTGGATTTTCCTCATATGTAATCATGACTTTGATTTTAATAAAATCGTCTTTCTTCTTCATATGATCATCTTGCCATACGTTGCTGTGAAGTCTGAATATGTGTATCTTCGACACGTCTGATTCTTTATGCCGATTTTGATAGAAAGAGGCCCTATCCTTTTGCTCATAGCGAATAGTCCATAGAACGCTGTTGAGCATTTTGAACATTTAGAACTCTCCTGCTGCTAGGACTGAGGAACCGCGTAGAATTCTGAACCATTGTTTTCACTTCTGTGTAAACAGAATTCTTGTTTCAGACTTCATCTTCAAGAATGACTCCTCGAAAAATCCTTTGGAACAGGGTCGAGAAATGGCTGTCAAACTGAGTTGCCCTCTTGATAGATGAAATATTCGGACTGGAGTCTGGATGAACCTCCAATTGACCCGAGAAGAGTAATTTCTCAATGTTTGAACTCTGTATGTTTCGGGTACTTGGGATATCTTGAGTTCAAGAAGGAGTATCTTCTGTGTGAACTCATGTAGTCGACCGCCTTGGGAACTGTTCGGATATGCGGAAAGTCAGAGATCCGTAGTGTAGATGAGCTGAAAATCCTGAGTTCGTAGCCTATTGAGCGTAGAAAGCCACCGAGCGTGAGATCATCGATTTGGTATCTGCTGAGCGTAAAGTCGTAGGTTTGTAGCCTCTCGAGCATAAAAGCTACCGAGCACAAAGGCATCCGGGCATAAAACCGTAGACTTGCAGCTTACGAGTGTAAAAACCATAGATCTGTAGCTGTCGAGCGTAGAAAGCTCCTTAGCGTAGAACTGTAGATTTGTAGCCTGTGAATAAAAGAAATCTTCCGAGCGTAAGGTTGTGGATTCATTGCCTTCGAGCGTAAACTAAACGCCACCGAGAGTGAGATCATCAATTTGGTATCTGCTGAGCGTAAAGTCGTAGGTTTGTAGCCTCTAGAGCATAAAAGCTATCGAGCACAAAGGCATCCGGGCGTAAAACCATAGACTTATAGCTTGCGAGCATAAAAATCGTAGATCTGTTGCTGTCGAGCGTAGAAAGCTCTTTAACATAGGAACCGCTGACCTGCTTTGCGCGAAAAATCTTTTCGAATTCGCTGACTGTCCGCCTTTCGAGAGTAGTGGGCTGACGTAGTACCCAATCATAACCAAATATTAATTTGTGAGATTTTGAGGAGTCGACCCGAACTCTATATATATCCCAAGCTTTTGAGAGAAAAACTTTTCATCTGTCTTCTGCAAAAGAGAGCCTTCGACTCTTTGAGTTTTTTCTCTCGTTCTTTCTCCGAGCACTCCGAGTTTTCAGAAATAGCGCCGAAACAAATCCCCTCCGCTAAGGGAAAGAGTATAGGTTCTTCTTCTCGTTCTTCTGCCCCAGCGAGAGAGTCTTCGTTCGGGCAAGGTGAACGTTCTTCTGAGCAAAGTATCCCGCCGACGAGTAGCGCACCCGGCCTTAGAGGTAGAGCCTTTGGGATGACAAAGAATGACGAAAAATCCTTCGTACACGTTGAACGTGACCGTGCTAGGTCGTCTTCTGTGCTGATAGCCTCTTTGAGGAAGATGACGGACGGAGACGTTTTCATCTTTTACGCCCACATTTCTAATGTACCAGCGTAAAAACTCCATATTTTTGCAGTTTTGAGCGTAAAAGCTCTGGCTGCCGAAAACTTGGTGTATACTAAAATTTTAGTTTTACGCTTGTGGATGGGACCTCCGGCGTAGTAACTAGAATTTTGGCAGTCTGGCGTAAAGCACGGACAGTATACCGCCTATTACGCTTCTGGATGTGACTTCCGGCGTAAATTGACAAAATTTTGTACAGTCTTGGCGTAAAGCACAGACTGTCATTTCTTGGTCTTTATGTTGTAAGATTTATAATGACGTGTTTCCCTTGCACTTTTGCAGTTAACTTGCATGAGTCTCCACTGGCCGAGGTGATGGGTTCCGCTGCCCGGATGCTGCACTCGAACTATCTGGAGGATCTGTCGCACGTGACATTTCCTATCTCCTGACCCCAGTATCCCGAAGGACGAGGGATCTTGATATCGGCTCAGGGCGAGCGGACATTACTGAACATGATTAACGGAGAGCCTCTGACATACATAGACGGAGATCAGTACATCAAGCCGGCTTTTCTTTTTGGGGACATGATTGACAAACAGTCCCAGACGAAGCCCAAGAGAGAGCCCTGGGTTTTTCCCGCCGAGAGTGTGGTCTTGTATCTGCCCACGATGCCGAGAGATTATCCCATCTCGGCTTTCTTCCATGCCACACATTTCAGGAGGATGTCGTGGACGCTGACTCCCGATCTTCACGGCAAGCCGGGGAAGATCTTTCATCTGAAAGGAGCTGACCAGGGGTCGTTTGTCAGCCGTCCTTCTGGTGTCGTGATGTTGTTCAGGGGACTGTGCCCGGGCAGCGTCCCGAGTGAAGACAGTTCAGTGATCCAGCCGGTCCAATTGCCGACTTTCTACAACGACTTCATGGTGCGAGGGGGGGTATACCCCAAGGAGAATCCTCGGTGCAATGGATGGATTACCCCAACAAACCTCCGATGAACTTGCTTAGTTGACTGGGCCTTGAAGCATTTTCGGAGAGAGCTGGAGGTCATCGGACTGTATGCTGCTGTGAGTGCGACGAGTGTTGGGTTGCCTCCCAACCCTAACCTGTTTCTAGCACTGATGGAGCGATACATTTCGCTCACCGGGACCTTCGCCACTCCATTGGGGGAGTTGGGGTTGGCCCTCCACGAAATGGCAGTGATCTCGAGACTGCCGATGGGGGATACCCCGTATGAAGAGTATGTTCCCACCAACCGGGAGTTGGAGGACTCGGACCCTCGGGTTGTGGAGGTGTATCAGGAGCTGATGTGCCACTACTTCGCGTGCACTACTTTTTATAATGAGCCTTCTGATTTGGCTCACACCACTAAGTGGACTTCCTACCTCTTCTTCCACCGGGCCTGGGTCGTCAAGTCGGAGAAAGTTTCGGGGGGCAAGAATGAGCCCGTGAATTGTTTGGGCGTGCTCAGTACCCAGGTCGTCGAGGATCTTATGGAGGATGCTAAAGCTCCAGATCAGATTCTCAATGACGGGGTAGGAAAGTACCCAGAAGGCACCAAGGCCTATAGTTACTTGAGGCATTGTCGCAGGCCTTTGTCTAAGGAAGCCAGGCTGGCTGGCTTTCTCTCCATCTAGCTGCGTCGAGTAGTGGTGCCCGGTATCGCGTCTGCGGACCGCATTCACCAGAACATCCTGTGGCCTACCGTTCGTTTGGTATTTGGGGCAAGACTGGGCTTGCTCCCTGCCATGGTGTGCCGTATACAGGCTGGCCTGAGAGCCATGACTGATGGACTGCTCGTCGATGAAGCTCGGCGTGATAGCTTTCCCCGGGTAGAGTTACCATACCTGTACTTGATGGGATGGTTAATTCTCCACAACCCCCAGGTGATGTCTCCCGGTACTGGTAGTAGCGCAGGGGATAGTTTCTTGCTAAACTACAAGGACTCCCTCTGGAACGTGAACACAGTCTTAGAGTGTCGGCTCGTGCTGAGTCTCGGTCATTGCTGGAAGCTCCTCTGTACTGTCCCCCCTGTACATCGCAATCAGTCAGGGATTAGGCTTGAGGATTTAGGTGGAGAGAAGACCAGTCTTTCTCCGGAAGCTTTTAATTGGTTGGTCTACATCAGACCCTCCCATTTGCTGTACAGAAGCGAAGATCATTGCTTCTTCGAGCCCTACTTGCCCAGTCGGTTCGCCAGGCAGTTTGGGTATGATCAGCTGCACGTGGGCAATGCCGTCACCAGCTTCAGGTCCAGGGGCGGACTCATTGATGGAGCCAGAGGATGGCGGTATTTTATCATGGGTTGCACGGGAGCCATCTTCATCGTGCCAGTCGTCACACTCTCCACGGAGCTGCGCATCCTCCATTCGTATGCCCAGTTCTACGTGGCGATCAACACCTTCCATCACAATTTTGACATGCGTGGAAGCTTTAGGGTGCCTTCTCCCAAGTCTGGGGGAAGAGTTGTCACGACCCGCACCCGGTGTAAGGGTACTAGTCGGAAACAACGCCCAGCCTACGCCGCAGAATCGGCGGTAGAACGCTGTCTAGATAGTATATCTAATATAATGAACCACCAATAATGATAGAATACTCAATCACAGACTAAGATAGAATGAGCACGAATCAGATAAGAATAGAATAGTCATCAACTCATGAGTTTAAAATAATACATCAATGAGTCTGAAGAGTAACAAAAATAAGCTGGAGACAAATCCAGTACAAAAGAATACTATCATACTACAAAGCTACACTCCAGGGTCAACTGTCTCAGTTGGGATAAGTCCCTCTTGAGCCAGGGTCTCAGAATCTAAACCCACAACATCCTGGGGTCCATAATAGGTAGGGTACTCCTCAGTGTCATCTGGAAAAATATATCCAGTCAGGAAAGGAGCAGAGTACATCTCTAACAGCAGTTCTAATCCATGATAAAAACTATGTAACAGTAAATAGCTGTGGATAAATAAGATGCACAAAATAGATACAAGAGATATATAGACAATAAGGAAATACTGGAAAGAAATACAATAATGAACAATATGCCAATGAAACAATAATACTAATGACTAAGTGTGTGAGTACTAGCTTAACATGTGATCGGCTTGGGCAAGATGCAATGCGGCCTGGCTAATCATACGTGCGGTGCATGATCAACACTATTCGCTTATCAATACTTTATTCAATAGGGATTTGATCATATATCTATACTAATACTCCCCACCCCTAACTGGTATAATAGATCCAACCACGGTATGCTATGGCACTAGGTTCCCCAAGAAGATAGCTAGTCTCCCCGAGAATCGGTGTTTGTACATGTACAAGATAACCAATGAAACAATACTTGCACCATATACACCATATACCAAGGAATAACATCTCATGACGAGATTCGGATATACCAATCCGTGTAACCATAGTGTCGAGAGAAACATGTAAATCTACACTAGATACAACGAACATAGAGGATATCATAAATGAGAAACTATCAGAGAATGTACTCGCCTGAAGTCCAATGAACAGTCTCACAGATGTCTGACTCGGTACCTCGAAGACCTAGATATGGAATACCACATTAATACAAGGTCCCGGAAAGAGAACTAGTCAACTCCTAGGTCAATAAATAAATTCTAAGTCAAAAGTCAACTATGGTCAACTCTAAAGTCAACTAAAGTCAAACATGGTCAAACCAAGGTCAACCTCACAAGAAATCTATATAAATAATATAGAAATAAAATACAACAATTTAGGAATCAAAATTAGATCCCAAAAGATACTCACACAAAGTATACTAATAATACATACTCTAATATAATATATAAACAACCAATATTTATACAAATAAAATAATATATTATTACAAATATTATACCTCACAAAACACATATATATACACATATATATATACAATAATAATATATAAAATATAATTTAAAACTGCCAAAGCGTCACTGAAAACAGGGAGTTAAAAATATAATTTAATTAAAACAGCTTATAGTGACAGTCTCAACTGTCACAGAAAACGTCGCAAAAGCCACTGTGTAATAAAATCCACTGCTGCTGCATTGGTGACAGTTAACCAACTGTCACCGAAAACTGTCGCCACTGCTGCTAAGATCCCACCTGCAGCATTAATGACAGAACTGTCATTAATGCATAGTGGGCTACAGCAGCTGCTGCTGACCCGCCTATTTAGCGACAGTTTCACTGTCACAAACCCACTGTCACTAAAACACAGAAATATATATATATATAAATATATATATATGCAATAATAATCACAATACATATATATAAATAAATAATTATATACTTATATATATATGCACATATAAACTTATAATTAAATACCAATAGTTACAACACATGCACATATTAATGTTCATATTTTACATGGCTAGAAGCACACCTAAAATATATACATTAATATACAAATAATTACATAATAATTATAAATAATATAATTACACAATTAAACACATAAATATATTTTATAAAACATTTATGTATAATTTATACTATTAACATAAGTACATATATAATTACATGCAAGAAAGCTACATATTATATTTGTACATCATATTAGCACACACAAAAATATATAGATCTATGCTACAATAATTACTATAATAAATACACAAAATAAATATATAATATCTATATATATTTACTAATTATAATTGAAGAATTTAAACCATACATAATTAGATCTATTCAAAAATCCACACAATTGGAGAGTATCACACCGTATCCCACTAGATCTAGGATACGCATGTGACACGAGTCCAACACACAACCAATTGCACCCCGAAGGATACAAAAAAATCACAAATAATATTTATGAATAAATCAAAGTGTCAAAAGTAGATCTATGTGTCCGTGTCAAAATACGACATGTTCAAAGCCCCGTGTCGGAGGGAAAACCCCCAAAATGACACGTATCACCAAATAGTTGGGATACGAACCACATGTACCAAATTATGGACATGACACTAGACCCAAACACATAAGCTCATGTCCAATTGATCTATAGGATCAATTGATACACACAACAAAATATAAATTCGGAATTCCAACAAAATTAACACAAAAAGCACCATAACTTTCTCCATGGGTCTCCTATGAACACAAAACAAAGTCCTATGGGTAGTACATACATATAGGTTGATTTTACATGATTAAATCTCAGATTTAGAAGCTATTTAAATGGGAAAATCTGAATTATACCTATTGGGAGATGGATTCCCAATGAAACCTCCAATTGAGAAGAACTTGCTTCCAAATTGTAGATCCTTGCTCCTCTTTGTAGATCCTTGCTTCCTTCTTCTAGATCCTTGCTTCCTCCTTCTCTAATGGTGAATTGGGAAGAATTTGGAACGAATTTGGTGGAGAATTGGAATGGGAATGGAGGGAATTTGGGAGTGGGAAATTCTAGATCTAGATTTGGAATGAGAATGAGAGGAGAGAGAAATTTCCCCCCTCTTTTAATAGGCCGACCTTGCCCCTCTCCCAAGCAATTATAAAATGTCCAATGTACCCCTTGGGGCCTCTCATGAAGAAATAATTAAAGAAGGAAGCTTCTAGTCTAATCACTTAATTAATTTAATCAATCTCCTTAACCATGGGCTTTCTAAATGGGCCAAGTCTAACTATTTAATTCATGTTGGTCCATGGTCCAAACTAAACTAGTTGGGTCCACTAAAAGAAGTCCAAAATAATTAAATAACATCCAAAAACAATTAAATAATACAAAAAAAATTATTTACCATGCACAATATTTATTTAAATAGGAAATTACTAAAATACCATTTTTCCTAAAATGTGGTAGTGACAAGTCTACACTCCTTAAAATAATTTCGTCCTCGAAATTCAAAAACGAAAACTACCCCCAGAAAATCACAAAACAGAACTAAAGAATCACAACTAACAAAACATAACAATGAACAGAACATAACTAAAGAATTAACATACCACAAGGTACAAATAAATATGGATAACGCTCTCGCATGTCATCCTCTCTCTCCCAGGTAGACTCCCCCGGAGAGTGATGCCTCCATGCGATGCGCACCAAAGAAATAGTCTGGTTCCTCAGCACCTTCTCTCTCCGATCCAGAATCTCAACTGGCTGCTCTGGATAGCTAAGAGTAGGGCCCACCTCTATCTCTGAGTGATCCAATACATGACTAGGATCTGCCACGTATCATCTCAACTGTGATACATGAAACACGTTGTGCACTCCTTCCAATGCAGGTGGCAAGTCTAGTCTATAAGAAACTGCACCGACCCTCTCTAGAATAGTGAAAGGTCCGATGAATCGCGGACTAAGCTTTCCGGCTCCACCGAAGCGAATCGTGCCTCGTGTCGGAGAAATCCTCAGAAACACCAAACCACCCACCTAGAACAAAACACCATCTTAAGAACTTAATCTATAACAAACAAGAACAAGCACAAACAAAATCTAAACTATACCTCAAACTCCAAAGGTCTCCGACGGCTATCGGCCCAATGCCGCTGTCTGTCCTGCGCCACTCGAAGTCTGTCTCTGATCAACTGAACCTTCTCTGCTGCATCCACAACCATCTCTGGCCCAAGCAAAACTCTCTCTCCAACATCGTCCCAAGATAAAGGAGTACGACATCTCCGACCATATAGAGCTTCGAAAGGTGACATCTCTATACTGGCCTGGTAACTGTTGTTGTAAGCAAACTCTACCAAATGGAGATGGTCCTCCCAAGAACCCCCAAAATCTAGTACACAAGTGCGCAACATATCCTCGAGAGTCTGGATAGTCCTCTCTGATTGCCCATCTGTCTGGGGATGATATGCAGTACTGAACTTGAGCTGAGTGCCCAAACTCTCCTGCAAACTCCTCCAGAAATGAGAAGTGAAACGACTATCTCGATCTGAGACTATGCTGACGGGAACTCCGTGTATCCTAACGATCTGCCTCACATACATCTCTGCCAGCTTCTCCGTAGACAAACCCACCTTGAAAGGCAAAAAGTGGGCCGACTTGGTCAACCTATCAACAATGACCCAAATCGCGTCTTTCCCTCCTAGAGATCGTAGAAGTCCGGACACAAAATCTATAGTAATGTGTTCCCACTTCCACTCTGGAATGGGTAATGGCTGAAGTAACCCTCCTGGCCTCTGCCTCTCGGCTTTCACCTGCTGGCACACTAAGCATCTGGATACAAACTGTGCCACTTCCCTCTTCATGCCATACCACCACACACTCTCTCGCATATCCCGATACATCTTGTTAGCACCTGGATGTATGGAATACTGAGAGCGATGCGCTTTCTGTAACACCTCCTCGCGCAACTCCCCACTAGGCACACACAATCTAACTCCATGCCTCAAGGATCCATCCTCTGCAATAGTGAAATCATCCTCCAATCTTGCTCTCACCTGAGCTCTGATACTCCTCAAAGATACATCATCATACTATGCTGCCTTGATCCTGTCCATCAAATCTGAGTGTATCTGCAATCCCCACATCTGCATAGTATACCCAGGAACAATCACCTCAATGCCCAAGCTCTCCATGTCCTCCAACAGATATCGATCCTGCGTCAAGAACATAGCTACCGGATACCTGCTCAAAGCATCGGCAACTACATTGGCTTTCCCAGGATGATATTGTAAAGAGATATCAAAATCCTTCATCAATTCCAACCACCGATGTTGCCTCATGTTCAACTCCTTCTGCGTAAAAACGTACTTCAAGCTTTTGTGGTTTGTGAAGATCTCCACACGCTCTCCGTACAAATAATGTTTCCACAACTTCAGGGCGAATATGACAGATGCCAACTCCAAATCATGGGTAGGATAGTTCTTTTCATGAGGACGCAATTGCCTGGATGTATAGGCAATCACTTTTTCATGCTGCTGAAGAACACAACCCAAACCCTTTCCCGATGCATCACTATAAATAGTGAAACCTCCGGACCCTGATGGCAACGTCAAAATAGGAGCAGACGTCAACCTCTTCTTCAACTCCTCAAAAGCATCCTGACAATCCTCCGTCCAAACAAACTCCACATCCTTCCTTGTGAGTCTGGTCATCGGCTCGGCAATCCTCGAAAAGTCTTGCACAAACTTCCTGTAATAGCCTGCCAATCCCAAGAAACTCCTGATCTCTGCTACTGAACTCGGAGTCTTACAAGATTCCACTGCTAAAATCTTCTTCGGATCCACTGAAATACCATCACCAGTCACAACATGCCCCAAGAATTCTACTTTGTCCAAGAAAAACTCATATTTGGACAACTTCCCATACAGCTTCTCCTTCCTCAGCACATCCAACACAATCCTCAAATGCTCCTCATGCTCCTCCGGTATCCTCGAGTATATGAGTATGTCGTCGATGAACACCACCACGAACTTGTCAAGGTACTGGTGGAACACCTTGTTCATCAAGTTCATAAATACCGCCGGTGCATTAGTCAAACCAAACGGCATCACCATAAACTCGTACTGACCATACCGAGTTCTAAAAGCAGTCTTCGGTATGTCCTCCGGCTTTACCTTCATTTGATGGTAGTCTGATCTCAAATCTATCTTAGAAAACACCTTCACACCACTCAACTGATCAAACAGATCATCAATCCGTGGCAAAGGATACTTATTCTTGATAGTAAGATTATTCAAAGCCCTGTAATCAATGCACATGCGCACCGATCCATCCTTCTTCGGTACAAACAATACCGGGGCTCCCCATGGTGAAGAACTCGATCTGATAAACCCCTTATCCTGCAATTCGTCCACCTGCTTCTTCAACTCGACCAGCTCGCTGTTGTTTACTCTATAGACATGTTGCAAAATTGGTTCTTTACCTGGCACCAAGTCTATAGAAAATTCAACATCTCGATCTGGTGGCAATCCTGGCAATTCCTCAGGAAACACATCCAAGAATTCTGCTATCAACGGATGTGGCAACTCCTTGTCTTCTACCATAGCTCCACAAATAATGCCTTCTTCCTGCTCCGCAGCTCCTCTAGTAAACTCGAACTCTGGCTCTCCTGGCGGACCAAACAAAACTCTACCTCCTCTACAGTCTATGCTAGTACGGTGCCTACTCAACCAATCTATCCCAAGTACAATATCATAGTTTGGAAGTGGCATTACAAGTAGACACGCACTCAACTCCCGGCCTCCCAAAGTAACTCTCTGATCCTTACAAATATCATTAACCAGGATAATGCCTCCCCCGGTCATGATCTTGCAAGTCCTAAGCAAAGACTCAGCTACCAAACCATGCTTCAGAGCAAAAGAAACAGATACAAAACTATGGGAAGCACCACTATCAAACAAAGCTAAAGCTGGAATAGAATCAAGAAGAATAGAACCTGTGATAACATCTCCGGTGGGTTCCTCCTCTTCGACGGTCATAGCAAACGCTCGTCCCTGCCGAGCACCTCTCTGCTGTTGATGTTGGACAAAATGCTGCTGCTGTGTCGGAAGCGGTCCCCTCGGCTGTGCTGCAGGTGGTCTCGTCTGTGTCCTCGGAGCTGGAGCTGCTCCTTGAACTGCACGACGAGGACACTCCCTCGATTGATGCCCTTCAGTACCATAATACAAACAAACTCCTAGCCTCCTCCTGCAAACTTCCCAGATGTGGCCGGGCTTCTTGCAGAAGTTGCATGGAGCCTGCTGTAACTGCCTCTGCTGCTGAGGTGCCTGGTGAAAAGGCGCTCTAGCTGGAGTCTGGTTCTGCTGTGGCTGCTGGAAAGGTCTGGACTGGAAATGAGGACGTTTGGCAGATACTGCACCGTCGTTGGCCCCCAGAAAAGAATTACGGTCTCTCTTGGTCTTCAAACCCAGATCCCGCTCAACCTTGCGTGCCTCCGCAAGTATCTCCGAGTATGTCTTATAAAAAGACAGAATGAGAATCTTTACCTCCCAGTTTAGACCCTCTCGGAAACGAATAGCTCGAACCTCCGGCTCCCTCACCAAGTACTCTGCAAATCGGCTCAACCTACCGAACTCCGTAGCGTATTCCTCCACAGACATGCTTCCCTGAATGAGACTCTCAAATTGTCTCCCCAAGTCAAGCCTGTCTATCCGAGCGAAAAACTTCTTCTTGAAAAGGTCCTTGAATACCTCCCAAGATTGTCCTGCGTCAACTAGAACCGGCTCATTCCTGAACCAAGTGCGAGCGACGTCGAACAGTTGAAGTCCTACCGCCTCAACCTTCAGATCTTCAGAAAGACGGGACACCCTCATAAGACGCTCAATGTCCTCGAGCCAATCATCAGCATAGACGATGCCCTCCGTCCCTTTGAAAACCCTAGGCTCCAGTTTCTTGAAGTCCTGAATGTTGTCTGGCCGAAGCTGAGCAACTTGAGGAACAACCTGCTGCTGGATCGGAACTCCTCTCTCAACTACAGCACGAGCAAGCTGATGAGCACTCTCGATGCCCTGCCGTAGAACGTCGGTCTGCCTCTGATGTGCCTCTGATTGAGCCCTCTGTGCCTCGAGCATCTCATGAAACAGTGTAAACATCTGTGACGCCTCTGCTGGCACAGGAGGTGGAGGTGGAAGCCCCTCAGATACAGCTGGTACAGTCCTCTGAGTAGGTGGTGGACCTCCGAAAGCAGCTGACACTCCAATCACCGGAGAAGTGACTGGTGCAGGCCCTCGGGATGTCGCAGACCTCTCAGAAGCTGCTCTCCCCTGCTGTGATCTAGTCTTAGGCGGCATCCTGAGACAAAGCGAAAGAAAGAATCAATATGGCACAAGATGTAAGACATCAAGGAAAGGACAGTTTAAGGGATCAAGTATCAATGTCAAAGGAGAATAGTTGAATCAAAAAAATTTTCCTAGATGTGATTGAGTATCTCAACCTATTCCCTATATCCTATTGCAGGCTCGCAGTAGTACAACTAAGTTGTTGCACTACCACGACATCATATACTTTGTGAAGCTAGACCTGCATGGGCCACCACCAAAAATGTGTCACGACCCGCACCCGGTGTAAGGGTACTAGTCGGAAACAACGCCCAGCCTACGCCACAGAATTGGCGGTAGAACGCTGTCTAGATAGTATATCTAATGTAATGAACCACCAATAATGATAGAATACTCAATCACAGACTAAGATAGAATGAGCACGAATCAGATAAGAATAGAATAGTCATCAACTCATGAGTTTAAAATAATACATCAATGAGTCTGAAGAGTAACAAAAATAAGCTGGAGATAAATCCAGTACAAAAGAATACTATCATACTACAAAGCTACACTCCAGGGTCAACTGTCTCAGTTGGGATAAGTCCCTCTTGAGCCAGGGTCTCAGAATCTAAACCCACAACATCCTGGGGTCCATAATAGGTAGGGTACTCCTCAGTGTCATCTGGAAAAATATATCCAGTCAGGAAAGGAGCAGAGTACATCTCTAACAGCAGTTCTAATCCATGATAAAAACTATGTAACAGTAAATAGCTGTGGATAAACAAGATGCACAAAATAGATACAAGAGATATATAGACAATAAGGAAATACTGGAAAGAAATACAATAATGAACAATATGCCAATGAAACAATAATACTAATGACTAAGTGTGTGAGTACTAGCTTAACATGTGATCGGCTTGGGCAAGATGCAATGCGGCCTGGCTAATCATACGTGCGGTGCATGATCAACACTATTCGCTTACCAATACTTTATTCAATAGGGATTTGATCACATATCTATACTAATACTCCCCACCCCTAACTGGTATAATAGATCCAACCACGGTATGCTATGGCACTAGGTTCCCCAAGAAGATAGCTAGTCTCCCCGAGAATCGGTGTCTGTACATGTACAAGATAACCAATAAAACAATACTTGTACCATATATACCATATACCAAGGAATAATATCTCATGATGAGATCCGGATATACCAATCCGTGTAACCATAGTGTCGAGAGAAACATGTAAATCTACACTAGATACAACGAACATAGAGGATATCATAAATGAGAAACTATCAGAGAATGTACTCGCCTGAAGTCCAATGAACAGTCTCACAGATGTCTGACTCGGTACCTCGAAGACCTAGATATGGAATACCACATTAATACAAGGTCCCCGAAAGAGAATAAGTCAAACTAGTCAACTCCTAGGTCAATAAATAAATTCTAAGTCAAAAGTCAACTATGGTCAACTCTAAAGTCAACTAAAGTCAAACATGGTCAAACCAAGGTCAACCTCACAAGAAATCTATATAAATAATATAGAAATAAAATACTACAATTTAGGAATCAAAATTAGATCCCAAAAGATACTCACACAAAGTATACTAATAATACAAATAATACATACTCTAATATAATATATAAACAACCAATATTTATACAAATAAAATAATATATTATTACAAATATTATACCTCACAAAACACATATATATACACATATATATATATATATATATACAATAATAATATATAAAATATAATTTAAAACTGCCAAAGCGTCACTGAAAACAGGGAGTTAAAAATATAATTTAATTAAAACAGCTTATAGTGACATTCTCAACTGTCACAGAAAACGTCGCAAAAGCCACTGTGTAATAAAACCCACTGCTGCTGCATTGGTGACAGTTAATCAACTGTCACTGAAAACTGTCGCCACTGCTGCTAAGATCCCGCCTGCAGCATTAATGATAGAACTGTCATTAATGCACAGTGGGCTACAGCGGCTGCTGCTGACCCGCCTATTTAGCGACAGTTTCACTGTCACAAACCCACTGTCACTAAAACACAGAAATATATATATATATAAATATATATATATGCAATAATAATCACAATACATATATATATAAATAAATAATTATATACTTATATATATATGCACATATAAACTTATAATTAAATACCAATAGTGACAACACATGCACATATTAATGTTCATATTTTACATGGCTAGAAGCACACCTAAAATATATACATTAATATACAAATAATTACATAATAATTATAAATAATATAATTACACAATTAAACACATAAATATATTTTATAAAATATTTATGTATAATTTATACTATTAACATAAGTACATATATAATTACATGCAAGAAAGCTACATATTATATTTGTACATCATATTAGCACACACAAAAATATATAGATCTATGCTACAATAATTACTATAATAAATACACAAAATAAATATATAATATCTATATATATTTACTAATTATAATTGAAGAATTTAAATCATACATAATTAGATCTATTCAAAAATCCACACAATTGGAGAGTATCACACCGTATCCCACTAGATCTAGGATACGCATGTGACACGAGTCCAACACACAACTAATTATACCCCGAAGGATACAAACAAATCACAAATAATATTTATGAATAAATCAAAGTGTCAAAAGTAGATCTATGTGTCCGTGTCAAAATACGACATGTTCAAAGCCCCGTGTCGGAGGAAAACCCCCCAAAATGACACGTATCACCAAATAGTTGGGATACAAACCACATGTACCAAATTATGGACACGACACTAGCCCCAAACACTAAGCTCATGTCCAATTGATCTATAGGATCAATTGATACACACAACAAAATGTAAATTCGGAATTCCAATAAAATTAACACAAAAAGCACCATAACTTTCTCCATGGGTCTTCTATGAACACAAAACAAAGTCCTATGGGTAGTACATACATATAGGTTAATTTTACGTGATTAAATCTCAGATTTAGAAGCTATTTAAATAGGAAAATCTGAATTATACCTATTGGGAGATGGATTCCCAATGAAACCTCCAATTGAGAAAAATTTGCTTCCAAATTGTAGATCCTTGCTCCTCTTTATAGATCCTTGCTTCCTTCTTCTAGATCCTTGCTTCCACCTTCTCTAATGGTGAATTGGAAAGAATTTGGAATGAATTTGGTGGAGAATTGGAATGGGAATAGAGGGAATTTGGGAGTGGGAAATTCTAGATCTAGATTTGGAATGAGAATGAGAGGAGAGAGAAATTTCCCCCCTCTTTTAATAGGCCGGCCTTGCCCCTCTCCCAAGCAATTGTAAAATGTCCAATGTACCCCTTGGGGCCTCCCATGAAGAAATAATTAAGGAAGGAAGCTTCTAGTCTAATCACTTAATTAATTTAATCCATCTCCTTAACCATGGGCTTTCTAAATGGGCCAAGTATAACTATTTAATTCATGTTGGTCCATGGGTCCAAACTAAACTAGTTGGGTCCACTAAAATAAGTTCAAAATAATTAAATAACATCCAACAATAATTAAATAATACAACAAAAATTATTTACCGTGCACAATATTTATTTAAATAGGAAATTACTAAAATACATTTTTTCCTAAAATGTGGTAGTGACAAGAGTCGAAGTCCCCTCGGTTTCGTTTGACGAGGGTGAGGGGTCCGTCACTCCGGATGAGCCTCTGGTGTCGGTGTCGAGGTGTGAAGTGCCTCCGCCTGCGGGGGCTTTGGCAGTCTCTGGGAAGCGAAGGGCTCCTGCCTCGAAGCAGACTTCCCCTCGCAAGAGAAAGAAGAAGACAGTTAATCGTTCTCTCCAGATTCCTGGCATTGAGGCTCCTAGAGAGGAACCTGCTGTCTCTCCTATTGGGGATGTCTCTTTGATTGGAGGTTCCTCGCCTTTCGGAGAGGGACCCCTAATTTTGGCTAGCGATGCCAGAGAACTCCTGCTTGAGGCTGCCGTTGCTGCCACTGCCTCCGGTAGTAGAATTAAATCGGCTGCGTGGCCGAGGCAAATGGGAGAATCTTTCCCTAGACAGGCAACGGATGAAACTCCTGCCGCGTCCGTGAGCATGACTAGCGAGATTCCAACTGGCGAACCTCGACTGCGTCTTGGTGAAGGCTTGGTAGAGCTCCTGGCGATGTCGGTTGGCCCCCCTTCTCTAGGTATGACAGTTCGTATTGCGTTATTAAGGCGTGATATAGCTACATCGGCTGCAGACGCGGCATATATACCGTTGGCTACGGGTAAAGGTCATCTTTTATGTCTCCTAGAAAGATTACTATCATATTGATATCAACTTTCTTGTCCTCTTCTCAGGGGATGGCGTCCACGGGTAGTATAGCGTTGAAGCGCCTTCTGGCTCTGCTCGAGCTCCTGGCGATGATACGGAGGCGTTTGACTTCGAGGAGAAAATACCTTCGGGGGCCAGCTCGCCCGGAGTACTTTCGTCACCTCAAGAGGAGGACGAACCCGTTATCGTGACCTCGCCTCTTGCGAGTATGCTGATGACTTTGACCGTCGTTGTCACACCTTCTTCGGTCGCACTACACGTCAAGACGGCGGCTGTGGCCACTTCGTCTGCAATCATTCCTGGAGGGAAACTCGCCAATATCGTGGCCACTCCTGGCGTTCAACCAGATCTGGTTGCGCTGACCGAGCTGTATACCGACCTCTTTTACACCAGTTTGAAAACACTGATATCAATGGTGTTGGCGAAGAATCTGGATTTTGAGCGTCTGAAGAAGGCTTCCCAGTTTTCGATTGGGACGGTCAGGGAGTTCGACGATTCTGGGGTGGCTGATGCCCTGGAGGCGATGGTTAATGGGTTAGAGCAACCTATTAACGAGTACTTGCAGCTAGCTTGGGGCAGCCTTGAAGCTGAGGTTCAGGCCAGATATGACCTCATGACTGCGCGGCTTACTAAATAGCTGGACAGCCTAGATGACTCCATCAAAGCATATAAGCTGGAGATAGATGAAAGAAAAGCTGTCGTGGAGGAGGCTCTCGCTATTCAGACGAAGTGCCAATCCGAGCATGAAGGAAATGTAGCGAGGGCCCGCAAGTTGAAGGAAAAACTCGCTCTGGCAGAGGAGTGGGCTTCTCAGTCGTTGGCAGGTCTAGATGTAGCGACTGGTCGACTGAGCACAGTACGCCGGGATCTGGAGCGTGCAGAAGCTGCCCGTGCTGGCTCTCTTCGGGCAAGGGCCGAGCTGTCCTTTATGAACAATCCCGAGGCACGGCTGGAACAAGCCCGTGCTGATGCCTTGGTTTCCAGGGATGAGATGATAGCTGCACTGGCAAAGCTGATTCGCGATCTGACCGCTCCCCCACAATGATGTACCCTTTCTTCTTTTTGCTTCCCCAATGTAATTATGCTCTTTTCGGGAATAAATAAAGCGAATCTTTTCTGACTTTGTGGACCCATCATTTCAAAATATAAATGACAGGTTTGGGCGAGAGTGATATCAGAGGTAGTATGGACGTGATAGACTCTCGATAAACTTCTAGCAGGACATACCTATTCAGAGGTCATACGGACATGATAGAATATGACCTAACTAGTTTCGTTTTGGAAGTAGTTTTGTCAGAATTGAGATTCTCTCTATATTCCTTTTGAGTAGAGGAGGTTTAAGCATAGTACCTCTTCAGGAATTTATCGTTGATATGAGCCATTAACAGGTCTCCATTAGGCTGGGCTAACCTGTAAGCACCGTTTGAGAACGTTGTCTCGATCACATAAGGGCCTTCCCACTTGGGCTGGAATTTGCCTTTACTTCTGTGAGTAAGGATCATCGGCCTTCTTACGGCTAAAACTAGCTCGCCGACTTTGAACACTCTTTCCTTTACTTTATGATTGAAAGCCTTGGAAATGCGTACTTGGTAGAGCGCGATGTGCTATTGAGCTTGAAGGCATTTCTCGTCTAATCCTTCTAGCTCTTGAAGCCTTAACAGGTCATTCTTTTCTTGAGTCATCTCATTAGTCACGGCTATCCTGAGCGACGGGATCTGGATTTCAATGGGGAGAACTGCTTCGCTCCCGTAGACTAGTGAAAATGGGGTACAACCTGTCGGTGTTCGTACCGTTGTGCGGTATGCCCAGAGACATTCGCCCAGCTTCTCATCCCAATCTCTTTTGTTTGAAGAGACGAATTTCTTCAGGAGTTTGATAATGGTTTTGTTGAAAGCTTCCGCCAAACCATTAGCAGCTGGATAATACGCGTAGAGGCATATTATCAGGAGTGACCAGGATTAGCAGAGCGTTGTACTCTGCCACATTGTTGGAGCATGGCTCGCTAAGAGAATATGCTCGGTAGATAACGAGTTTATCAGGAGTGACCAGGACGATTCCTACCCCGAAACCACGTTTCCCTTGGGACCAGTCCTGGAGGCGCCGTCGAAGAACAGTTGCCATGCGTCACTTTCCATTGCGGAATTACATTCTGCAACTTCGTCAGGGATGTCCTCGTATAATTTAGAGGCCTCCGGGATTGGATGAACAGCTAGAAAGTCGGCCAGCGCTTGGCCTTTGATGGACTTCTGCGGGACGTATACCATGTCATATGGTGTTAACAGCATCGCCCAAGTCGCGAGTCGAGAATTAAGAGCACTTGGCTTGCTCATCAGTACTCGAAGAGGGTTGATCCTGGAGATGATATGAATAGTCTGGCCGGTGACATAGTGCCGCGTCTTCTGGATAGCGAACATCAGAGCCAAGCATTCTTTCTCCACTGGGTTGTACCGGTGTTCGGCTCCGACCATCATCCTGCTGAGGTAGTAGATAGCCTGTTCATGCCCCATATCGTTCTTCTGTGCGAGAAGAGCTCCTAGCGAATGATCCATCGCTCGGACGTACAGCAAGAATGGTCTTCCCATGACGGGAGGCACCAGAACTGGCGGACTAGTGAGGTAGCACTTGATATCTCCGAACGCTTGTTGACAGGTTTTGTCCCATATGAAGGATACACCTTTCTTCATGAGATGCGAAAAGGGCTGACATCTTCCCGAGAGGTTGGATATGAATCTCCGGATATAAGCCAGACGGCCTTGAAATCCCCGGAGTTCCCTCAGATTGTGGGGCGGTCGCATTTCTACGATGGCCTGGACTTTGTCAGGGTCCACTTGGATGCCTTTGGCGGTGATGACAAATCCCAGGAATTTGCCACTAGATACACCCAGAAAGGACTTCGTAGGGTTCATCTTGAGTCGATGTTGGCGCATCAAATCGAATACCGTCCTCAAGTCTTGAATGTGATCATCTTTGATGCGGCTCTTGACGGCTATGTTGTCCACGTAACATTCTACTGTTTTGCATAAATGCTCATGGAATATGTTACTCATAGCCCGTTGGTATGTAGCCCCGATGTTCTTCAATCCGAAGGGCATGACCATATAGCAATATACCCCCAACGGTGTCCGGAAGGTAGTGTGCTTCTCGTCTTCGGGATGCATCTTGATCTGATTGTATCCTGAAAATCCATCCATGAAAGACATGCGTGCAAAACTGCAGGTGTTATCGATCATGATGTCCGTGATGGGAAGAGGGAACTCATCCTTGGGACAGGCTGTATTTAGATCTCGGTAATCGATGCAGATACGTATTTTCCCACTCTTCTTCATGACTGGGACAACGTTGGCGACCCAGTCGGGATGTTGTTCTTCCCGGATGAAACCGCAGGCTATCAACTTCTTGACTTCAGCTTCGATGGCGTCCATCATATCCGGGCAGAACCGGTGTTGGTGCTGCTTCACAGGCTTTGAGTCGGTCAATATGTTGAGTTTGTGAGTAGCCACCTTTGGGTCAAGGCCTGGCATATCCTCATAATCCCATACGAAGACGTCAATATACTCTTTTATCAGCTGGATAACTTCTTCCCTTTCAGCTGGGGAAATATTGTTACTGATAAATATCGGCTTTGGCGAAAGTTCACCCCCAACATCAACCTGGATAACTTCATCTTTGGTGGGAGGTTCCCTTTGCTCGAAGCAGAATTCCCACTGCCTATCCATTTGTTGGGCCCAAGAGTCATTCTCAAACGGCTCAGGATCCTGTTTATCTGCTTCAAAGGGATCTGCCACTACCATATTCACTGATAGGGTTTGTTGAGAGCATCAGGTGAGTCAGAGGGCGACGAGCCATTCTGAGAAGAGGAAAGGATGTCCTCGTCTGACTTGGAAGTCGTAAGGGAGGTGGCATACCTTAACCCGATGTACCCAGTGTAATAGAGGGGCCTGTCATGCCTGTTATGTTTTAACAGCATGTCGTCTTGAGTGAACGTGATATTTGGGACCACTTCCATTACACTGTGGCATTGAGGACATGCCACCGGTTCTTCGTCGGGGGACCTGAGCTGGGTCAAGCATGCCTCCGCCTGCATCAGTGCTTCACTCAGGGCTTGACGAGTGTCTTGGGAGAGCCTGAGTAGCTCAAAGATGGACAGCCTGGCTGGTGTATTAGCCAGTTGGGCCAGTATGTCAAAGTTGTATGGCTTCTCTAAACCTTTGTTTGGAATATTCTTCACAGGTTTATCAAAGAGCACTTCTCTTTGCTTCCCCTTGTCTGTCGGAGTTGGTTTTGAAGGACCGGCATCTGGTACGACGGGGTCTGGTCCTGAAGGTTTGGCAGCTGAAGCGTCTGTCGGTGTATCTTCCTGACTTGCTCCGTAGTCGTTGAGGTAGGCTTTCCCTGAACGGGTTACAGCAAATACCTCGTCTTCGTCTGATGGCAAAGACGTCGCGACCATATGGCATGGTTTGCATTTGGAGCTCTTTCTAGACGTAGCCTTAGTAGCTTTAGTCTCCTCCTCGAGCTCTGACACCAAATTCGGATAAACCCACATAATCTCGTCTTGTCGGGTGGTTAGGGGTACCAGGTCAGGATTTTGACCCCTAGCCGGAGGGATATTGATGATGTTCATTGTGGTCCGGGAAATGGGTGTGACACCGTTTGAGACTTCTTGGGAAGGCAGGTTGCCAAACCGCAGAGAGATCATGTTGGCCGTGACCGTCTTCTCGGTGTTGTGCAGAGTGATGGCTTTAGCATCAATTAACCCCTGGATATTCCTTTTCAGTATGTAACACGCCTTTGTCGGGTGGTGCACTTATCTGTGGAAGATGCAGTATTTGGGGTCGTTTGTACTACCGACTTCTTGGGGCCGTCTTAGCTCCGGAAGGGTGATCTTGCCACTTTTGACGAGATACTCGAATATACTTGGGATATCGTCGTCGTCGAAAGAGTAGACTTCGACGGGCCTAGAGGTCCCGGGTCTCGCTTGTGCGGTTGTCGCAGTCTTTTGTCTGGTCGTATTGATCGCCAGAGCTTCTTTTCCCTTGGAGCTGCGAGGATGGTCGCTGCTGGGAGATGACCTTTTGCCTTTATCAGAGGCGGAGATCATGATGCCATTGTCGCGCGCCTTGCGACTGTTGTCTTCGGCGGCTACTGCCGAGATGATGAACGAGGGCCAATCATGGAACTGATATGGTCCTGTAAACACCGAGACTACGGGAAGGAGGTTCTTCCTGCAAATATCTACTAACGCAGAGTCTGGAACTCCTGGAGGCATCTGTAAGGTGGCCTGACGAAAATGTTCGACGAAGGTGCGAACGTCTTCCTTTTCCCTCTGCTTGACTTCGATGAGAGAGGACATAGACATGTCCATTCCTCCCTCGTAGAATCGTATGAAGAATAAAGCTTTGAAGTCTTCGAAGGAAGTAATGGAGTTGTCCGCCAAGCTACGGTACCACTGATAGGCTACTCCTGAGAGGCAGCCTTTGAACACCAGAGTGAGGAGGGCGTCATTTCCTTGTAGCAATACCGTCATCATACTGAAATAGTTCATGTACTGACTTGGTGATATTTTTCCCTCAAACAGAGCCATAGTCTGAGGTTTGTACCTCGGAGGAAAAGGGACCTCTTCCCAGATAGCTGGGTAAGGCTGGTTGATTCCCAGTTTCTTGAGCTGATCTTTGTGCTTCAAGGCGTCAAACTGGGCTTTCAACTACCGTACTACCTGCATCGAATTTTCAGTCGGATGTGGGACTACGGTGTAGTGCGGAGCTGGTTGTATCGTAACTCCAACGGGAGGAAATGTATTCTCTGAGTGAGGAAGCGGAGGAACTGCTGACTCTTGATCTAGAGCAGGCTCTTGGCTCGGGTTGGATGGTGGTAAGTCCACCCCCACACGTATCTGAGTTGGCGGGACCGATGCTTGAGCCATGGCAGTCGCGTGCTGAGTTAGCATCATCTGGTGCATATTCTCCATTATGGATTGCATTTGTTTCAGAGATGACTCCAGTATAGTGATGCGTTATTTCGCGTTTCCTGACGGCGAAGCTTCCTCGCGTTCATCTTCAACGGCATAAACTCCCATTTCCCTAGGCATCATCGAAGGATGCGTATAGGTTGCTGCAGAAGTCGACTCTATACTCTCAGTATTTAATTCGGGAGAATGGCGACCCCCAGCGTCGGAATCAGAGGAGTACGAAGTCAGTTGTTGTGATCTTGAACGAGTGTTCTGGAACACCCCATCTTTAGTGTCTCTGAGGAGGTCTTCGAATCTCCTTCGGCTCGGAGGCCTAGAGGGATGACGTCTTGAGCTCGACCCTCCTCTAAGTATGTGTGAAGCCATGTTCACGGATGCATACGCGGGCTCTTCTTCCTAGAAAGACTGAGAGTAGCTCAATCGATCGAAAACCGACCGTTTTGCTTTAGAACAGCAGCAGTCAATCACAATTTTATGACTATTACAACATTGCTCGCTAGGGGGCGTAATAGACATGTTGGAAGGTCCCCTCTCCTTCGCTTCTGGATTAGATATTTGCGCAAGTCAGGAGGAGTAGAGGAAGAAGACGACGGCTTGTTCCTTCTGTTCCCATTAGTGGGCATGCGGAGATTGGGCACCATGGTTTTCCCTGTGCCACTTGTGTACAACAAATTGGCCATATGGGTGGCGGATAATCCCCGAGGAGGGTGTCTTTCTGCAACTTGAGCTTGCTTTAAGCTGTAGGATTTTGCCTGGCATAATTTGGAGATTTGCTCAGACTGGCGTAAAGCTGAAGAGGTCCTCAGTCGGCCATCGGCTTTCCGCGTAATCCGGAGGGTAGGCAGATTGCTCCCTCGCTGGCGTAAAGGCAGAGAAGTTGAGTACTCTGTCGCTTGCTTTCCCTTGCGGAAATAACAGCGCTCATCTGGTTCCCCGTAGAGGTCAGATGTTGTCTTGCGCACGGAGCATGATTTGTACTTCCGATTTGGCGCTGAGGCATAATCAGAAGTTTGGTCTGTACCGCGCGTAGCGGGAGACTGGTTTCTACGCGTAGAGCGCAGTGGATACTTCTGGGTTAGCGCTGAGGCTTTGCCCGAAGTTTTGTCTATACCGCCCGTAGCGGGAGATTGGTTTCTACACGTAGAGCGCCGTAGATACTTCTGGGTTAGCGCTGAGGCTTTGCCCGAAGTTTTGTCTGTACCGCGCGTAGCAGGAGACTGAATTTTACGTGCAGGGCACAGAGGAAGCAATGCTACAACCTCATTGGTCAGAGAGGTCGAAAAGATCGGAGAGATCGGAGAGTCCACAGGAATGATAGAGGATGTCTTGGGCATCCAGACTATGCACAGCTTCCTGTTGTCTTGGACGGAGAGAGGGTGAGAGCTACCCCCGGTTCGAAGCATGTCTTCATAGGCAGACTGGTCGAAGTGGACGACCAGTGTCTTCTTCACGGTTCCTATAGATACCGTATCGTATTGAGCAATCGCTTCCTCGTCAGAAGAGAAAGATGTCCCCAGCAGAGTCGCCATCTTGTTTGTGGTATTAAACGAAAGAATAAAGATGTATTCAAGATGGGGTTTACACGAAACCCGCCTTCTTTGGTTTACAAACAAACTTGTACAATTTGATCCTATACGAGGATGTGGGAGTATAATTTATTTAATCTGGGTAAATATTGCTACAGGTGTCTGATCTGCAGTCGATCACTTTAGCCCTTGGACCACACGATGTTGAAGAAGTGTCGTAGAAGGTAGGAAGCAGCTTCGAAGGTTGCAAAAGAGGGTGGATGCATGATGCCGACGTCGTCGATCCCTACTCTTTGCCTGCGCTCCGGGTTCTCTCTCTCTCTCTCCTGACCTCTAGTTCGATCTTTTTTGGAAGTTCGACCTTAATTTCTTCGACCCTCCAATTTGTCGACCTTGTTCCTTATTGATAGAGGTCTATATTTATAGAGTTTTAGTGACAGTGACCACTCCGTCGGTATAGAAACCGAGGAGTAGAAAGTACAGCACCCTTTTACACAATGGTTTAAAATAACCAATACCTGCGTATAGATGATCCTTTGAATGAGCGTGTGATGCGTGTCCAACTAAGGGGACAAAACACGTATATCTGAGGCGAAGATCATGGCGTAGAAGCCACGTAGGTAGGTATCCTTTGTGTAGAAGAGGTTGGCATAAAAGCCAAATGTCTGTCACCATGGCATAGAAGACAAATAGTTATCAAACCGGCATAGAAGCTGAATCGGCGTAGAAGCCGAATAGGCGTAGAAACCGAGTGGTCATAGAGGCCGAGCAGGCGTAGAAGCCGAGTGGTCATAGAGGCCGAGTGGGCGTAGAAGCCGAATGGGCGTTGAAGCCGAGCGGTCATAGAGGCCGAGTGAGCACATGAGCTGGATGGGCGTAGAAGCCACTGCGTACCGTGCCATAGTGCTGATGTGGACGTTTTAGCCGGAATTACGGCTTTTGAAGATATAATCAAATCTCTTGCATTAAATGCAGAGATTTGTCACCATCCTGTGCATTAAATGTGGAGGCGTATTTTTGAAGGTCTGCAGCCCTTCTATGCATCTGTAGCGGAGGCGTGCCTCGAGAAACTGTCACCGCTCTGCACATCAGTCGTAGAGACGTGCCTGGAGACACTGTCACCGCTCTGCGCATCAGTCGCAGAGGCGTGCTTCTAGCAACTTTCATCGCTCTGCGCATCAGTCGTAGAGATGTGCTTCGAGCAACTGTCACCGCTCCGTGCATTGGTCGTAGAGACGTGCCTCGAGCCCCGTACGAAGTACAGCTTTTGATGTGGCAGGCGGTTTGTCTACTGCGGAGCGTAAACAGCTCATGTCTGCCTGTGTAAAATAAGACAGCGTATCCCTTCGTGCTTTGTAAAAGCAGTTTACGCAAAGGGGATGGCGGTAAATGACAGCCCGGGTCGCAGTGTTGTGCCATCATTATAGCCGTCGTCTGGGTAGTCGAACCGTATCCCTGGGTAGTTGAGCAGTATCCCTTTGTCAGAAGTCCAGACGTCAGGTTCATTGCAGGATCTGACAGGTTCACTTTGGGGAATACGAAGCGTCTCTCGTACACTTCAATTGTGTTTGCAAGAGGATGGGTTTCACGCCCGGGAGTCGATGAAGCCCCCTGTTTACGCTGAAACGGTTTAGACGTACTGCCTTACATTGAGCTTTATATTTTATGATGTGTTTGGCGGATAAAGCTCTGTTTGCACGCTTGAAGGCTCTGAAGGCCTCTGTTTACACTGCTCTGCATCAATATGCTGCGTATAGCCATCCAGCGTATTTTTTATGCTTCTACAATCACAACATAAAAGTGATCACCATATCACAAAAACTATATACGAAGGCATAAGGTAGAATATACCTTATGAATCGAACAGGTACGGGTATCAAGACCGAATATCATCCTCGCGCTCCTACATAGATTCTCCAAGAGTGTGATATCCCCAAGCAACCCGGACAAGAAAAATAGTATGATTCTTAAGCACCTTCTCCTTTCGGTCCAATATGGATATGGGTTGCTCCTCATAAGATAAGTCGGTACCAACGACTAATTCAGAGTGATCAAGGATATGACTCAGATCGAGAATATACCTACGCAACTGAGACACATAAAATATATTGTGTACCATACGTAACAAAGGCAGAAGGGCAAGACGATAAGCAATATCGCCTACCCGCTCGAGAATATCGAACAGACCTACATATCTGTGATTAAGCTTTCCACGAACCCCGGATCTAATGACTCCATGGGTAGGCAAAATCTACAAAAATATGTACTCGCCGATGCAAAACTCTAAAGTTCTACGATGCTGATCTACCTAATGACGATGCCTATCTTGTACAACCCGTAGTCGCTCTCTAATCTGTTTGACAACCTCTACAGTCTGTGTGATCATTTTAGGGCCTAATATCTTTCGCTAACCAATGTCGTCCCAAGCCAATGGTGACTTACACTTCCTGCCGTATAGTACTTCAAAAGTTGCTATCTGTATACTGGACTGATAACTATTATTATACGAGAATTCTACAATGTAAAGGTGATTCTCCTAAGATCTACCAAGATCTAAGGTACAGGCTTGTAGCATATATTCCAAGGTCTGGATGGTTCTTTCTATTTGTCCGTCTGTCTGGGGGTGGTAAACTGTGATGAATCTTAACTTGGTGCCCAAGATCTGGTGCAAACTTTTCAAAAATGAGAAGTGAATCGAGTGTCTTGATCTGATACGATACTTACTGGGACATCGTGTTGTCTCACTATCTATCGTATATATATTTCAGCCAATTATTCTGTAGACTGTCCTACTCAAAAAGAAAGAAAGTGAGCTAATTTTGTGTGACATCTACTATCACCCAAACTGCATCTCGACCAGTCGGTGATCTAGGTAAACCAGTCACAAAGTCCATCATGATTTGTTCCCACTTTCACTCTGGAATAGGAAGCAATTGCAACAATTAGGCCTGTCTCTGTTGTTCTGCCTTCACTTGATGACATATCAGACATCGTGATACAAAGTATGCTATTTTTCTCTTCATTCTGTTCCACCAAAAGTTTTGCTTGATATCTTGGTATATCTTCGTATCTCCTGGATGAATGGAATACTGGAAACTGTATGCTTCAGTCATAACTTCTTGCCGAATATCTCCGCTTGGTATGCATAGACAATTCCCAAATCTTAGCGTTCCATCCGTATAAATTTTTAACTCCTTCCGAAGACCTGACTCACATTTTTCTCGTAGCTTTTGAATCTTTGGGTCCTTTGCCTGAGCTAATTTGATTATATCTACCAAAGTTGACTGAATCTGTATGCTATCCTGAATTCTTATACTCTGTATAAGTACTATCTCGATACACATCACTCGTAAGTCTTCTAGAATGTGCTTCTGAGTAGTCAACATAATTCTTTACCTCTTATGCTAAGTGCATTAGCTACTAGTTAGCCTTGCCTGGATGGTAGTGAAGTTCTACGTCATAGTCTTTCAAAAATTCTAGCCACCTTCTCTGTCTCATGTTCAGGTCCTTCTGCAAGGATATATACTTCAGACTCTTATGATCCGTAAATATTTTTACTCGATCACCATATAAGTAATGCCTCCAAAGCTTAAGTGCAAACACTACTACTGCTAGCTCTAAATCATGAGTTGGATAGTTCTTCTTGTGATCTCTGAGCTTCCGAGAAGTATATGCTATCACTCTTCCTTGCTGCATCAAAAAACATCCAAGTCCTTTTCCAGATGCATCACATTACACTGTGAATCCTCCAGAGCCTGCTGGAAGAGTAAGGATTTGTGTAGAGATTAACTTCTTCTTCAACTCTTCAAAGGCTATTTAATATTCCGCTAACCATACAAATTTAACTTTCTTGTGCGTTAACCGAGTCAATGGTGCCGAGATCTTAGCAAAATCTGATATAAATCTTCTGTAGTATCCTGCAAAGCCCAGGAAACTACGCACTTCTACTACTGTCTTTGAAACTGGCCAGTTCTCTACCGCCTCTACCTTCTTGGGATAAACTGACACTCCTGCTCCAGAAATAATGTGTCCAAGAAAGGATATGCGATCCAGCCAAAACTCACACTTACTAAGCTTTCCATATAATCGGTGCTCCCTCAAAGTTTGCAGAACTATCCTGAGATGTTCTTCATGCTCCTCCATATTACGAGAATTAACCAAGATATCATCGATGAATACTACAATAAATTGGTCTAAGTAAGGCATGAAAATATGGTTCATCAAATCCATGAATACCGGTGGAGCATTAGTCGGTCTGAATGGCATAACTAAGAATTCGTAATGCCCATATCATGACCAAAATGTTATCTTTGGTATATCCTGCTCCGGGACTCGCACCTGATGATATCCTGATCGTAACTCTACCTTAGAGAAGACTCTTGCTCCATTTAATTGGTCAAATAAATCATCAATCCTTGGTAGTAGGTACTTGTTCTTCACGGTCACTGTATTAAGCCGCCTGTAATACATACACATCTGCGTCGATCCATCCTTCTTTTTTACCAATATCGTTGGGGCTCTCCACGGTGATGCATTGGTCCAAATAAACTTCTTCTCCTTCAGTTCTTCTATATGTCTATATAATTGATCAAGTTCTGATGGCGATATAGGGTACACCTTCTGGGATACTGGTTATGCTCCTGGCATCAACTCTATACAGAACTCTATTGCTCTAACTGGGGGTAATCCGAAAAGATAGTTGGAAAATACATCCATCAATTCTTCAACTATCTTAGGCAGCGGGTTTGCTTCCCTTGCTGCTATTGTAACTCCTCCCTTGTGTTGGTCTATTGCTATTCTGTTAAGGACAAACTCTTCTAGAGCAGGAATTATAAACAACACTCTACCCTCACGACAGTCTATCATTGCATGACTTTCTCTCAACCAGTCCACGTCTAAGATAGCATCAAAGTTACCCATAGAAAACTTGATCAACTTTGCAGGTAATAGATACCCACATACTACGACTGGACATGCTAGGCACACCCTACTAACTTCTATGATATCATTCCCAGTGAGTATATTAAGCCTCACTGGCAATGTCTCAAACTTTAATCCAATACATGTCGCATATTATGCAGATATAAATGAGTGCGAAGCTCCAGAATTAAATAAAGCTATGACAGGAAAGGTTGTAAAAAAATGTTATCTGCTACTACATCACCCGACGCCATAGCTTCCTCCAAAGATAAGGTAAGTGCCTGCCCTTGGCCTTGTTGAGCTCCCTGTTGTTGTCTTCCTTGCTGTCGTGGTTGAGGCCCTTGCTGATTCTGTTGTTGATACCTATAAAGCTAGGCTGCATCAGTTATGTACGCTGAGCCAAAGGTCGTGTTGCTACAGCTGATCCTCCTTGCTGCACTGCCCTTGGAGCTAGCAATGCAGGAATCTGTTGTATTGGCCCTCCTAGCCTCTGCATCAGTGGGCACATGGTAATCTTGTGATCAGGGCTCCCATATCTCAAACATAGTCTGTTAGCTATCCGGCTAACATCCTGGGTATGACCTCCTTTGCCACAGTAGGTACAACCTATCGACGCCCCTCGTCGTTGTTGTTGTTGTTGCTGTTGTTGCTGTTGTTGTTGCTGTTGCTGCCTCGACTGCTGTTGCCGAGTTGGTACTGTCACTATTGAAACTGCTGCCCTCTGCGATGTTGGATCATGTATACGAATACCAGGTGATGGTGCTGACGTTCGGGGTACTGGTCCTCCCACATTGCTCTGTCCCTGAGGCCTCTTTCGATCCATTCTTCTGGATGCCATCCTCTGGGAAAAAATCTCAACCGTCTTGGCTGCTATCAATACCGCCTTGAAGGTCTGGTAGTCGTGCAACTCTACCATATACGATCTCCAAGTGAAGTCGTTGTTGGAAACTCATTTCTCTCTCCAACTCCGTTGCCACCGTGGTCGGAGCAAATCTGCTAAGTGGACAAAACTCTGTCGTATAACCGTCTACTGTCCTTCCAGCTTGCTCGAGGTTAATGAACCTCTGCTGTAACTCACAATGAGCTAAAATCCTAAAGTACTTTGCCCTTAACCGGGTCCTAAAATCCTTCTATAAAATATGATACCTTAGTTATACCTCCATCGTAGCAAACCAATCTCTTGCCAGATCTTGGAGTTATAGGTGAACCAGGTCAACTTGTTCCTCGGCTAAAACTTTAGCCGCTGTCAGAATGGTCTCAATATCCTAGAGCCAATTATTTGTCATTTGCATCCTCCGTTCCATCGAAGTATCTGGGGTTCAGTTTGCAAAATCTTACAGAAGCCCTAGAGCCTGATCTTTTGCCTCGTTCTAGGGCTGTTTGTAACCCTTGGTTCAACATGATATTATGTTCCTGCTGCTGGAGCCATTGTTACTAATGTTGTTGTTATTGTTATTGTTATTGTTGTACCACCATCTAGTATTGTTGGGAAGCTAACAATCAATGGATAATCTCTAGCAAAGTCGGGGTATCCAGTACTGTTAACACTGCCGAAGGCACGTGAACACCTGGAGCTTACTTCTTTGTCCCATTCATCGTGGGTTTAACTCGAATCCTTGGCTGGGGTTCCACAAGATTTTGTTCCACAGGATTTTGTTCTACTGGAAACTCTGCCTCTCCTGTTGCTGCAATATCGGGGGAAGGAGAAACCCTAAAAAAGAGCACAAGAAACAATAAGCACATGACGAGAAGGAACAATAAAGCAACCAATCTGGAAGAATTCAAGCTGAGTATTGAAGAGAACGAATTTAGAGTTTCAAGAAGGATCATATTTGATTGAGACTCCTATGACCATGATACCCCATAATTCTGAAGAACAGACCTACATGGGCCACCACTTATCATGCCCCAGATCCAGAATACTAGAGAGTGGGGGCATAACTCAGCCAACCACACATTATGGAATACCGAAGCAACCCGTAATGTATTAAGGTTATCTAGAGACAAGGGGGTTCATACTACAATCAAGTCTTCTAGGGTCAAGAACTTCTATATCTCAATCATTCAAACAAGTAGCAATAATATATAATATTTTTGAATAAGTAGTAAGGCATCCTCAATGCTGCATCAGAATTTTCTAGAGAACTAGCAAATACGAGTGATATACCAGATACACAATCAAAATTATACATGGCAGTAAGTCAGCTGCAGTCTGAATATATTACAGTCATGTAGGAAACTAATGTCCTGATTATCCGACAAACAAGTACCTGTTGACTAAACACCCAAAAGATTATAGTCTACAAAAGATGAGCAGTGATTGAAGGAACCTACCCGTGCCACTCAGCAGCCATCCTTCTGGTGTGTGCCATCAGTGAGGGAGAGATATGCTTGATCCTTAGGTGCTGGCTCTAAACCTGGCAATGCAAAATCAGTGGGGTCAGGCCTCAAATAGCAAGTACCAACATGAAGCACGAAATAAAGAAACAAAACCAGTTCTATAGCATGAGATGCATAAACCAACAATCAATGACATATGTCCCATCTATGATATGATACGACACTCCTTCACTAATGAAGGATAGGGCTGCCACATCACATCAAGATAGAATACGTTCCTTGATTATGGTCCAACTAGAATAACTATGTGTCGTAGTTTCAGTCTACAGGCTATCGTAACATAATATCGTAACCCAACAACCAAACAAGGACATGAGTTAAACTATCATGCCACGATAGTCTATATCCCTAATTCCACTCAACAGAAGGTTTAATACACAAGTAGGGATACAATATTAAGTAAAAATAACATAGTGATAATAAGTAGCTTCGATCCGTGTCCAATTGTAATACAATAACACAACTCAACAACCAAATAAGGACATGAGTTAAACTTTCATGCTGCAATGGTCCAATTATCTAACTAAAATATATTTAATGGCCAAACATGTGTTACGACTTGATATGTAATCCCTGGGTTATCCCAGTAATACAATATATAAGTATCCTCAGATCATGCCATAAACGAGCAGGGCTGGCTGAACAATGATATAAAAACAAGAATATATGATGCACCAATCCCTTACAAGGGCCATGAGCTAATATATTGATTGGTAGCAGTACCAAGCTTTTTATAGGAAATACACTGGTCCGGCTTCTAATTAAGTCAGATACTGCACTCCACTACTGCGAATGATATACAATATCCGTGGTAGTCAGCCTTTACTCCCAGCTAACTTAGGGTGGCTCGACATGCATGATCTCAAAATACCGTTCCCTCCCAATTTTCTATAAATTAAGTTGCCTAGTTAACCCTAAGTGATTTAGAATCTCATATCGTGGTCATATGAACATTCCTTTTTAAATATCGTACTTTAAGTATGGAAACACTTGATACGAATCCACTTTGTCTCTTAAATCTGGATTCATCCAAGTGGGATACAAAAATCAATAATATCTAGCCATGGCTAACATCACTATCCAACTACCAGATCCGTGCAAGAAAATAATTACATATATCATGTAGCAAGTGTATGTGGCTCGACGGCTCACTATTTATCGAGTAGCACTCTTGGTGCGATCAAGTGTATCATCACGGATACAATAGTCAAGGCAGGAACAAGTTCTAATATTAAGGTTATGGACAAGTTATCAAGTAGTAATGTATTTAGGATAGGACAAGCAAATAATGGTCACCATAATTTGTTACTTTATTATATCGATAGATAAAATAAGAGTAGTATAAGAACCCCTCGAGATCTGACCTACAATCCTTAAACCAAACAAGGACCGGTATTATAGGCCCTCCCTCGAGTTGAACTACGCTACTTATTCTTTCCAACGTATATTAAGGTGATCCAGGAAAAAATAGCCTACTCAATAAGTACATGTAGGGCCATATCTACAGGCTCATGCCAGGTGCTCAGTCATTTAGCACATGGTCTCATCTGGGTTAAATAATTTATTTCTAAGTTAATACATAGCATCATAATCATTTAAGCAAACAAAAAAATTAAACCAAATAAGTGTCAATTGGATGCATGGGAACAACTAACGCATGAGTCTGTTGGCCGCATGACCAAACGGGCCGTATGAACCAATAGGCCAAATAAGGTCAAGGCCGCATGAGCAGATCCAAGTCCACTCTTCGTGAAATATGTGATGTGACAAACAATAAATGCAAGTCAAGTCAAGTCAGGAAAGTGACTGATGTGACATGTGATAAAAGTATTTCAGAAGAAAAGACAAATTATGAAAAGTCGTGTTGAGTCAGTCAGAAGTTATGCGTTCAGAAGGAGTATGACGCATAGCTCCTGGCCGCATGGTCGACTAGGATGAATGCTTTTCAAGGCCACATGCTCACTTGGCCGCATAAAATCTTTTTGGACTTAGAAAAAGTTCATTCGTTCAAGTTCATTTACTTGGCCAAGGGTGCATGGCTAATTCTGTCATGCATCCAACAAGGTTGGCCACATGCTGACTCGAGACGAGAAGTCCAGGCCGAATAGCACTTTGTGCCGCATAACACTCCTTTATCTCCACCAAACAACAACTTTTCGTCCATGGATAAAAGCTCGAAAATAAGATTTTATTTCTTCCATAGATACTCAAATGATTCTCAAATCCAACAAAGTACTAAACTACTCAAAATCAAGTGCTCATCAACATAGAACAAGGAGTTTTCAAAAATATTAAGTTTTAAGAGATCAAAACCCAAAAATACTCAAGAACGCAAAGAAAGCCCTAAAACTTAAAACTTAGATCTATACTAATCCATCCAACGAATCCAAAAATACCAAGTTCTAAATGCATAAAAAATCATATAAGGAACATAATGGAACAAAAATATAAAGGATTTCTCCATTTTTTGCAAGATGTACTTGCCTATGGAGGGGGAGAGGAAAATCTGAGAAAGAGAATAGAAGAGGAAAATGAGGGGAAAGAGTATGAAGTTGGATTATATTTGGAGGATTTGAGGTTTGGAACATGGGTTCAACTCATGATAAAATCAAACCAAACAAATAAACCAAGAGCCAAGCGAACCAAAGAATGGGTCTAGTCTCTCTACAATATATAACTTCGCCAGCAAGAAAAATAATTACTCTCCAAATACCTATATTGGGAACGGGGAGTGACACTACTAAAATCTTATCACGCCCCAGTATCGGAATACAGAGACGGACAAGTACATGCTACAATCAAGTCTTATATGGTCAAGAGCCTCTATGTCTCAATCATTCAAACAAGAAACAATAAATATAGAGCATATATGATAAGCAATAAGGCATCCCAAATACTTTCTCAAAATATTCTGGAGTCTAGCTGTACAAAATAAGAAGCTGGAAGAGTAACAAAAGTACATGACAATGATCAGCTGTAGTCTGATTTAATACAATCATTTAAGGAAAACTAATGTCCAGACGAGCTGGCTAACAGGTGCAAGTGGCTAAATACCAAAAAAGAAATAAATATGCAAGATGTGTAGGGAAGAAGAAAACCCACTCGCTATCCCCTGCGACCATATTCCTAGTGCGCGCCATGAGTAGAGAAAAGTATGCTGGATCCTTAGGTGCTGGCTTAAAACCTGGCCATGCAAAACTAGTGGGTTAGACCCCAAATAGCAAGTACCACAAAGGAAGCACAAAATAGAAAAACAAAAATCCAAAAAAATATATAATAATACATAGGTCTGTGTTGTAACTTGAATCCATGGCATATACTAGCGCTAAGGATCAAACCTACAACCAAACAAAGACAAGGGTTTAATCCTTGCACTATAAAAGTCTATTTCCCTAGGCTACTAGCCGAATAATACAATCACAACCAAGTCCATTTCTTATCAATCATTTGTACGGCTTGCTATTTTGTGGAGTATGAGGTTATCTCAGAATAATGCATAATAAGTATCCTTATATCACGCCAATGCCAAATATGAGCTAACTAAACCAATATAATAAAATAGGCACATGCAGGATGCACCAGTCTCCCGTAGGGCCACTGTGCTAAAAATACGGTATTAGCGGTTCTAGTGTTCCTATATTAAAATAGTGGCTCGGCATAATAATAGTCATATACTGCACTATACTAAGGCAGATGATATACAGTATATGTGAGTGCCAACCCACACCGTACTTAGAATGAATCTCCGTAGAAAGGTTCGTTGGCATGATCTCCGGATACCGTTCCCTCCAAATGTTACTACCACTTTTAGTTACTTAATTAGCCTTATGTTGTGCTTAAAATCTCAATACGTGGTCAGATGAAATTTTTCCTTAAGATATCGTATAATATACGGGCATGCTAGATACGAATCCATGGAAGTCAAATATGGATTCACCCAAGCGAGAATACAACATTCACACAATCAATATCCTAGCTATGCTTTGGTAGTTTGACTCGCTTATTATGCCCGTGCTAGAGAAATAATGTACATATTTATAATATTATACGTTCAAAAATTTGGAGGCATTCTCGATGCACGACCCAAATATAATCACTCAACGTGTGACAGGATGTGTCTCTCCTCGACGCATATTAAATCATGAATAATATTCAAGCAATAGTGGTATCAGCACGGATACAATATTCGAGTCCAATTACCAATTGTACATTGGTTCACATGAATAGAGAAAATATTCAATCAAAACAAGCATGGCCGCATAGGAAAATTAGGCTGCATGACAATCCTGGCCGTATAAAAAAGTCAGGCTGCATGAAAAGTCAGGCCGCATGGACTACTTGGTTGAATGCCCAGGGTTAAGTCTACTCCTTGGAACAAGTGTTGAAGTGACAGTCAAATAAATAAAGTGTCAGTGATATGACAATAAATGACTGATGTGACTAAGGTGACACACCATAAAGTGTATTAGAGAGGAAAGACAAAATCAAGAAAATAAGTGCCAATGGTTCAGAACCATTCGTCTAAGAAAAATAGTGGCCGCATGCTCTCCAGGCTACATGAGTGTCAGTGCCGCATGTATTCAATTCTACATGGAGTTATCTAGGACTTAGCAAAAATTTTATTCGTTCAGTGAGTGAAAGCACAAGGTGATCAAGGATACTTGTGTAAATCAGCAGACATTGTCACCCTCATTTTTTCAACTAGGGATAGTTTGATAATTTAACATGGGTATTTTTATTTTAAAAAATAATATTAAATATTGTGCATGTTGTAAATATTAATTATTGTGTTATTTATTTATTATAGATATTAGATTTTATTTTAGACTTGTGTTAGTGGACCTAACTAGTTTTGTTTAGATCCATGGACTAACATTTAAGTCTAGTTAGAATTGAGCCCAATAGTAAGTCCATTCATTAGGAGGGGGAATTAATTAGTGAAACCAATTAGACTAGAACCTTTTCTCCTTAATTATTTTTTATGACAAGCCCCAAGGGTTATTTTGTACTTTTTATAGTATCTTGGAGGAGGGAAAAGGGACGGCCACCATAGGGGTAGAGAGAGCTCTCTCTCTCTCTCTCTCCTCATTTGTCATTCCAAATCTAGATCTAGAATTTTTTCTCTTCCAAATATCTTCATTCCCACACCAATTCCTACTCAAATTTCTTCCCAGTTCCTTCCCTATTCATCATTGGAGGCTATTAGAACAAGGATCTAAAAGGAGAAGCAATGATCGACAAGTTGGAGGCTCTTGACACTTAATTTAGGAATTTTATTGGAAATCCATCTCCTAATATATACAATTTAATTTTTCCTTTCTAAATAGGTTCTAAATCTATAATTTAACCATTAGTAACCCTCTCATGTACTAAGTCTACCCATAAGAATAGGAATTAGGTTCATAGGAGGCCTATGGAGAAAGTTATGTGGTATTTTGTGTCAATTTTGGGAGAATTCTGATATTGACACATCTTGTATTTGTCAATAGGCCAATTAGACCAAATTGACATATGTTTGATTGTGTGTGACTAGTGTCATATCCACAATTGGATACTTGTAGGCTGTATCCCGATAATTTGGCGATACGGGATAATTTTGAGGTTTTCTTCCGACACGGGGGTTGGAGCATGTCATATTTTGACACGGGTATGTAGTTGAGTAGCTAGCTCTTCGTGTTGTTCATAATTATGATTTTAGACTTGCTCGTGTCCTTCGGGATACGTTTGGTTGTATGGTAGAGCCGTATTGCAAGCGTATCGTAGAATGAGTGTGATACGGGTGCGGTGCACTCCACGTGTTTGTTTCCATGTATTTAGATTCAATATAACTTGGTTATAGCAATTAGAATGTTATAATTATATATATATATATATATATATATATATGTTTGGTAATATGTTTATATATGTTTGTAGGGATAGTTATAATTATTAGTGTGTATATATATATATATATGTGTGTGTGTGTGTGTGTGTGTGTGTGTGTGTGTGTGTCGTGTGTGTGTCTAAGTGTGTGAGTGAGTGAGTATAGAATGTCAGCGTATCAGTGAGAAGAGGGGGTCGGGTTACATGGTATCACCAACATTCAGTAGCAACAACTGCACTAGTGTGGAAGCAGCAAGCTACTGCAGTAGCAGTATATCAGCCGCATTAGCAGCAACTGCAGCAGCATTCAGTAGCAACAACTGTAGCAGGAAGTAGCAGTATATCAGCAGCATTAGCAGCAACTGCAGCAATATTAAGTAGCAACAACTGCAGCAGTATTCAGCAGCAACAACAAGTGCAGCAGTTGTACTGCAGTACATTACAGTACATACACAGCAAGTGCAGCAGTTTGCATTGTAATGCATTAGCCAGTAAATGCACAACAAGAGTAGCATCAGCAATGTTGCAGCAGCTAGAGCAGAGCACTGCAGCAGCAAGTGCAGTATGCAGTAAGAGCATGCACAACAATAGCAAGCAGTGCAGCAACTTCAGCAGCAAGAGATGCAGCAGTAGTACAGACAAAAATTATAAGCAGTGTGGTATACAGCAGTAGCAGTAATTGGAAGACATGCATTCAATCATGTAAGGGGTCCAGGTATTAGCTTGGGGTGAGTATTAGATATCTGGTTAAGGGGCAGTGGGTATTAGACTCATATGAGTCAGTTAAATTTAACTTAACCTTTAGTTTAGAGGCTAGCTTGGGCACTCAGAATTGAGATAGTTTAAATTATTTTTATTCCAAAACCTATTATTGATGCAATATACTATATATAGGTCTGTGTGACACTATCTTGGGCATCGAGAGATACACCTTGCTCAGGACCTCAGGCGAGTATATTTCTCTGTTAGTTTTTGTTTCACAATAGCATATATATCTCATGTTCTAGAATTGTATACTTGATTCCAGTACAGTAGTTTTATGGACTGGTACTACATGGATCCTGTCAGGAGATGTTATCCCCTACCGTGTTCAGCGGGTACTCCTTCACATGTATTTTATCGTGTGTATCGATTATTGATTTATTGTATTTTGTGTTCACACATTGCTCGTGTTTAGTATGCTTATATTCGTATACATACACTGCTCGTGTTCAGTGTGCCCATATTCGTGTTCGTAACGTGTTGTGATTGGATCCATTGGTATTAGTTGGGGATGGGTAGTAGGAGTTGATTATGTGATCAAGCCCCAGTGTATTCGTGTATATATCGATTACATACCACACTTGTAATCGAGTTACCTTATTGTATGCGTGTTCAATCTAAACTGATCACATAATGAACTTGTATTCTAAGGCACATTGGTTAGATTTTATTTATTCCTTTTTATTGCAGATATTCTATTGTATGTTCTTCTTTCTAGTATATTACCTGTTCACTCTAGTTCATTTTATTCTGTTGTTTAGTTATTTTGTATTATTTTGTATTATCTGTTTTATATGCTCGATTATGTATTTAAAACTGCTTTCAGAGATATGTACTTCACTCCAATCCTAACTTGATTTATTTTTTAGATGATTGGCTCATAGACCAGTGTCCTATATTCTATGGGCCGCGGGAGGGCATACCATTAGCGGATACTCCTATAGACCAGGAGGACTTAGTTCCAGAGCCTGAGGAAGTTTAGTTTATTTTGGTGGACTTGTATTAGACTATTATCGAGATTCATGGCATATATATTATTTTAGACTTATGGATTGTATCTTAATTCTTTTCTTCGTTATTCCATTCATGCTTTATCTTCCTTAATTTGTATTGTTATTGAGTATAGTTATATTTATGAGATACCATATTGTTCCTACGTTTGGAGTTGAGATGATTGAAAGGTACCTTATATATATTGTGTGAGATGTTTAGATAGTAGAATTGACCCAGACAACGTTCTACCATCGATGCTGCGTCATAGGCTGGGCGAACCCACGTACTCGTGCCAGAATATCCGGGTGCGGGTCGTGACATATTTTTAGTGGTGGCCTATGCTAGTTTAGAGTCGCAAGTAGAGCAATATCGTAGTGGTGCTCACCTAGAGTACTACTACGAGCCTGCTTTATGATATAGGATATAGGCTGAAAGTATACTCAATCATAAATAGAAAACACTTACAAATATCAGTTTTTCTATCTTTATCTATTGAATATTTGCTTTACTTTGAGTAAGATTTGTCCTTTATTGATGATATCGTATCTTACTCAATATGGATTCCTTTGTTCCATCTATCTTCAGGATGTCGTCGAAGACGTATTCCCAGCACTCAGGTGCTATATCAGCGAGATTAGTTACTTCATCGCCTATGAGGGTAGCACCATCAGACGATATTCCAGTAGCTATATTCCAGAGGTCCGCTTCACCGATCCAGGTGGACATTTCTGCAGCAGCTTTCGGAGGTGCTCCAGCTCCGGTACAAAGGGCAGCACCGACAATTTCAGGAGATCTTCTACCTCCACCATCCGCAGTCGATCAGACACAAATGCTTATACACTTTCAGCAAATGATGGAGGCACAGCGGTGTCAGTTAGAGTTTAAGCGGCAGAGCATTGAGAATGCTCACCAGATTGCACTCGCAGCAGTTACGAGAGCCACCTTAGTCCAGTCACAGACAGCACCACCTCAATTTACCCCACAGTAGTCGAGGTCGGGGACCATCATAGACTTCAAGAGGATGGGGACGAAGGACTTTAAATGCACTAAAGGGGTTATTTATGCTGATGATTGGATAGAAAATATTGATCGGAACCTGCGATGGGGCAGATTCCAGAGAGGTTACAGATTTAGGCCGCAGGGAGCATGATGTTTGACATTGCATTAACTTGGTTCAGGACAGACCCCGGGATCTTAGCACCAGGACTTACTTGGAAAGCTTTCAAAGATCTCTTCAAGAAAAATTTCTTTTCAAATGTGGCTCTGACATCTCTAGAGAGCTAGTTTCAGTACCTTATTCAGGGAGGTATGACCGTGGATGAGTATGATGCAGAGTATTATATATTTGGCTTCTTATAGAGGGGCAGAACCCCAAAGGAAGAGCCAAAAAGTTCAGGAAGGACCTGAACAGGAGGTCAAATTATATACGAATAGAGATTTCGTCGCTACTTTTGAGGAGATTTTGAGGCAGGCACAGAGGACAGAGGATGATCTAGAGCTTGGATCTAAGAGGTCGAGAGACATAGGAGGATCCTGTACCAACATGGGTCCAATGAAGCGGCCTCATTTTTAGCAGCAGCACCAGAGGGACTTCCAACAGCCGAGGCAGCAGTATCATAGACCAGCTAGAGCGTCGGTATATCAGATGCACCAGATCCAGAGGACAGCTATTTCTTACACATTTTGTAAGAAGCAAGGAAATGGATGGGATGAATGCAGGATAATATTCTGCGGATCAAGAGGCCATCAGTTAAGGTTTTGTCCTAAAGTTCTAGCTCGTCCAGCTAAGAGCAGAGCTCAGGCACAGAGAGCACCCGCGAGACCACCAGCGGGACAACATAGTGGACCTCCTCTACCACCACAATAACAGTAGTTCGCTCAGTACCAGCAGCAACAAAGAGGTGCCTAGCAATAATGGCAAGCTTTTGCCTTGACCATCGACGAGGAGGAGCCAGTCGATGATGTTATCTCATGTTCAGTCTATCTTGATTCTTTTTCAGCTCATACTTTATTTGATTATGGCACTTCACATAGTTTTGTATATGTATCTTTTGCTCTGAAATATCATCTTAAGCCTGAACAGTTGGTGAGGACATGCAAGATCACGATCGGGGGTGGATTTATCCTGGTCAGTGATATTTGCAAGGACCAGAGAGTTTTTGGTAGGCCGAGAGTTGAGCATATGTCTATTCATAATGCTACTTTTGAGCTACGAAATAGTACTCGAGATAGATTAGTTGAGTAGGCACTATGCTAGTATCGATTATCGAGGAGGCAAAGTTTTGATCCAGATGTCAGGAGAGCCAGAGTTTGAGTTCGTCAGAGAAGAAGCAGAGCAGAGTGAAGGAGACTTCTATGGATCTTTGGTAGAAGAGCAGGAGTCGCCATATCCATTGATTGTAGAGTATATAGACGTCTTTTCGGAGGAGTTGTCGGGGTTGCCACCAGACAAAGATATGGATTTATCTATAAACTTGGTGCCAGGCGCAGAGCCAATATCACAGCACGTCTATAGAGTGAACAACAACGAACTGGCAGAGTTAATGAAGCAGGTGGATGAGTTGCAGGACAAGGGCTTCATCCGCTCCAGTTTATCTCTATGGGATGCTCTTGTACTTTTTGTACCAAAAAAGGATGGGTCAGTACGCATTTGTATCGATTACAGGGCACTCAACAACCTCACTATCAAGAACAAACATCCGTTGTCGCGGATTGATGATTTGTTTGATCAGTTGAACGGAGCGAAGGTATTCTCGAAGATATACTTGAGGTCGGGGTACCACCAGGTAAAAGTGAAGAAGGAAGACATTCCGAAGACAGCTTTTAGGACTCAGTATGGGTAGTTTGAGTTCTTGGTGATACTGTTTGGGTTGACCAATGTCCTAGCGGTATTTATGAACTTGATAAATAAGGTGTTTCATCAGTACTTGGATCGATTTGTGGTAGTATTCATTAATGATATACTGATTTATTCGAAGACCCCAAAGGAGCATGAGAAGCACCTGAGGATAGTTCTGGAGACCCTCGGGAAGGAGAAGCTATATGGTAAGCTTTCTAAGTGTGAGTTCTTCCTTGATAAGGTTAAATTTCGCATATGATTATAGGAGACGAAATCTCAGTGGACCCAAAGAAGATTTCAGCAGTTAAGTCATGGTCTACCCCGAGTTCAGTGGCGGAGATCAGTAGTTTTCTTGGATTGGCGGGCTATTATCGGAGGTTTGTTCAGGATTTTTCCAGGATTGCGGAGCCAATGACTAGACTAACCAGGAAGGACGTAGAGTTCGTCTGGACTGAGGATTGCCATTCTTTTGAGAAGCTAAAGAAGAGGTTGACTACAGATCCAATATTGATATTGCCATCAGGGACAGAAGGATTTTTTATATATAGTGATGCATCTTGTAGGGTTTGGGTTGTGTGTTGTAGCTGAACGGGAAGGTGATTGCCTATACTTCTAAGAAATTATGCATGCACGAAAAGAATTATCCTACCCATGACTTAGAGTTGGCAGCAGTTATCTTTTCTCTTAAATTATGGAAGCACTACTTGTATGGCGAGCGGGTAGAGATCTTTACAGATCACAAGAGCTTGAAGTATGTGTTTACACAAAAGAGCTCAACATGAGGCAGCGACGATGGTTGGAGTTGATGAAGGACTTCGACATTTCTTTGCAGTACCATCCAGGGAAGGCCAACGTAGTCGTGGATTCCTTGAGCAAGTATCCAGTGGCTATGTATTTGACGAGGGACGGATATTTGTTGGCGGATCTTGATAGCTTGGGCATTGAGGTATTAGTTCCTGGAGTTGCAGCACAGATGTGAGGACTTCAGATACAGTCAGAGTTGATGGACCAGATCAGAGCCGCACAGTTCGAGGATGAGTCTCTGAGGAGCCTCAGAGCACATGTCTGGATGTGATTAGCAGGGACTTCAGCATTGCAGATGATGGATCTTTGCGACTTGGTACCAGATTATGTGTGCTGAGTGGAGTATTACACGAGGAAATTCTTTAGGAGGTACATCGATCTCAGTACTCTATGCATCCAGGTGCCAACAAGATGTATAGGGACAGGAGAGAGCATGTTTGGTGGCATGGTATAAAGCGGGAGGTAGCTAGCTTCGTATCTGGATGCTTGGTATGCCAGCAGGTAAAGGTAGAGAGACAAAGGCCAAGTGGATTGCTTCAGCCTTTACCCATTCCAGAATGGAAATGGGAGCATGTGATAATGGAATTTATTTTAGGACTTTCGCGTTCTCCAGGAGGTAAAGATGCGATTTGGGTCATCGTAGACAAGTTGACCAAATTATCCCAATTTCTACCATTCAAAGTAGGCACGTCTAAAGAGAAGCTCACGGAGATGTATGTACGTTAGATAGTCAGATTGCATGAAGTTTCTGTGAGCATAGTCTCAGATCGGGATAGTCGCTTCACGTCCCACTTCTGGAGGAGTTTGCAGTCTAGCTTGGGCACTCAGCTCAAGTTCAGTACCGCATATCACCCTCAGACAGACGGGCAGATGGAGAGGACTATTCAGACTCTCGACGACATGTTACGCACCTATGTTTTAGATTTGGAGGCTATTGGGAGGATCATCTTTACTTGGTAGAATTTTCTTACAACAATAGCTACTAGGCCAGTATAGAGATATCACCATTTAAGGCATTGTATGGAAGAAGATGCCGCACTCCGTTATCATGAGATGATGTTGGTGAGAGAACCTTATTGGGACCAGAGATGATAGTGTATGTAGCTGAGAAGGTGACGCTCATCAGGGATAGACTTCGAGTGGCGCAGGACAGACAGAGACATTGGGTCGATAGCCATTGGAGACCATTGGAGTTTGAGGTATAAATTTTTTTTTTGCACTGCTTGTGATTGTTTATTTTGTTAGAGTGCTAAGGCTATATTTTGTGCTAGGTTGGTGGTTTGGTGTTTCTGAGGATTTCTCTAACACGGGGCACGATTCATTTCGGTGGAGGCGGAAAGCTTAGTCTGCGATTCATCGGACCTTTCAGTATTCTCGAGAGGGTCGGTGTAGTTGCTTACAAACTAGACTTTCCAATTGTATTAGAGGGAGTACATAACGTGTTTCACGTGTCGTAGCTGAGACCGTACGTGGCAGATCCTAATCATGTGTTGGATCACTCGGAGATAGAGGTAGGCCATACTCTTAGCTATCCAGAGCAGCCAGTTAAGATTCTGGATCGGAGAGCGAAGGTGCTGAGGAACTAAATGATTCCTTTGGTACGCGTCGCATGGAGGCATTACTCGCCAGGAGAGAGTACCTGGGAGTGAGAGGCCGAGATGCGCGAGTGATATCCTTATATATTTGAGCCGTGAGGTATGATTCTTTCTTGCTTGTATTGATTGCTTTTGGTAGTTAGTTTCTTCCTTAATTTTGAGGACAAATTTTTTTCTAAGGTGGGTAGGATTGTCACCCTCACTTTTTTAATTAGGGGTAGTTTGGTAATTTGACATGGGTATTTTTATTTTAGAAAATAATATTAAATATTATAAATATTAATTTTTATGTTATTTATTTATTGTATATGTTAGATTTTATTTTGGACTTGTGTTAGTGGACCTAACTAGTTTAGTTTAGATCTATGGAGCAATATTTAATTCTAGTTTGAATTGAGCCCAATAGTAAGCCCATTCATTAGGAGGAAAAATTAATTTGTGAAACCAATTAGACTAGAACATTTTCTCCTTAATTATTTCTTCATGACAAGACCAAAGGGGTATTTTAGACTTTTCATAGTAGCTTAGAGGAGGGAAAAGGGTCGACCACCATAGGGGTGGAGAGAGACTCTCTCTCCTTATTTGTCATTCCAAATCTAGATCTAGAATTTTTCTCTAAATTTCTTTATTTCTACACCAATTCCTACTCAAATATCTTCCTAATCCATTCCCTATTCATCATTGGAGGCTATTAGAACAAGGATCTATAAGGATGAGCAAGGATCTACAAGTTGAAGGCTCTTGACACTCAATTTAGGAATTTTATTGGGAATCCATCTTCTAATAGGTACAATTCAGTTTTTTCTCTCTAATTAGGTTCTAAATCTATAATTTAACTATTAGGAACCCTTCCATGTACTAAGGATACCCATAGGAATTGGAATTAGGTTCATAGGAGGCATATGGAGAAAGTTATGTGCTATTTTGTGTCAATTTTGGGAGAATTCTGAGATTGGCACATCTTGTGTTTGTCAATAGGTCAATTAGACCAAATTAATATGTGTTTGATTGTGTGTGACTAATATCGTATCCATAATTTGATACATGTAGGTCGTATCGCGATAATTTGGGGATACAGGTTAATTTGGTGGTTTTCTTCCGACACGAGGGTTGGAACATGTCAAATTTTGACACGGACACGTAGTTGAGTAGCTAGCTCATCGTGTTGTTCATAATTATGATTTTAGACTTGCTCGTGTCCTTCGAGATACGTTTGGTTGTGTGGTGGAGCCGTATCGCAAGCGTATCATAGAATGAGTGTGATACGGGTGCGGTGCACTCCATGTGTTTGTTTTCTTGTATTTAGATTCAATATAACTTGGTTATAGCTATTAGAATATTATAATTATAATATTATATATATATATATATATATATATATATATATATATATATATATATATATATATATATATATATATATATATATGTATATATATATGTATATGTATATATATATGTATATGTATATATATATATATATATATATATATATATATATATCTGTGTATGTTCTATTTTTTATTTTGAGGTGTTGTTGGTGGTCATGAGAGAATGGGGAGTTCATATGCATCACTAGTGTGGTAATTGTATGTATTTACATAGTGATATATATATATATATATATATATATATATATATATATATATATATATATATATATATATATATATATATATATATATATCGTGTGTGTGTCTAAGTATGTGAGCGAGTGAGTATAGAGTGTCAGTGTATCAGTGAGAAGAGGGGGTTGAGTTGCATGGTATCAGCAGCATTTAGTAGCAACAACTGCAGCAGTGTGCAAGCAGCAAGCTACTACAGTAGCAGTATATCAGCAACATTAGCAGCAATTGTAGCAGCATTCAGTAGCAACAACTGCAGCAGCATGTAGCAGTATATCTGCAGCAACTGCAGCAATATTTAGTAGCAACAACTGCAAGAACATTCAGTAGCAACAACAAGTACAGCTGTAGCACTGTAGTATATTTTAGTACATGTACAACAAGTGCAGCAGTTTGTACTCTAATGCATTACCCAGCAAATACACAGCAAGAGCAGCATCAACAATGCTATAGCAGCTAAAGCAGAGCACTGTAGCAGCAAGTGCAGTATGCAGTAAAAATATGCACAACAATAGCAAGCCGTACAGCAACTTCAGCAGCAAGAGATGCAACAGCAGTGCAGACAGAAATTACAAGAAGTGTGGTATGCAGCAGTAGCAGTAACTGGAAGAGGTTGCATTCAATCATGTAAGGGGTCCAGGTATTAGCTTAGGGTGAGTATTAGATATCTGGTTAAGGGGCAGTGGGTATTAGACTCTTGTGAGTCAGTTAAATTTGACTTAACCTTTAGTTCAGACTTTACCTTGTGTATCAGGCTTCACGAGTTGTGTAATAGTAGTACATATGAGTTTCAATTAGGAGTTAGTAGTTATCTGTATTAGTTAAGTATGTGACACAATTTGAGTATCAGTTTAGCATACCTCTTAGTATAAATTTATGTCAGTGTTATCAGTTAGTACTTTATTTAGTATTAGATTAGTATTATGTTAAGGTCAAGTATCAGATGCAGGAGTATTGAGTTTGTATATCAAGATGGGTGTGTAGGAAGTGTGATACCGCTTTTGGTTCAAAGCCAAGGTATCCACTTAGCATTAGTTAGCTAAGAGTACTATATATATATATATATATA